>CP092868.1:45152810-45309336 GCA_030710605.1 Cordylochernes scorpioides
GAACTGCTTTTCACATGTGTAGACATGTGGTGCGCTTACAGTAAAAGCAGTCGCTAACTACCCACCATAATTATCATGGCCTGTACCCGTGTACTAGGGATAAGCAGAAAAAAAAAAACATTTTAATATAAAAAAATCTGAATTATTTTTATAAACGAAGATTTAATTATTTTAACGCTCAAAATTTGCTTTGTTTACACACTAAAATATACCATTTGAACTATAAAAAATATATATTATTTTGAAAAAGACACACACAGTACTCTTTCCTTAATTAAAAAAAAAAAAAAGCCAACTAGTGTGGTTTTAGTTGATGGCTTTTGTCATATTTTAGATTTATAGTTGACCTACTACCTACTCCTTATAACAATAATAAGGGGTCTTTTAAAACTAATAATAATATTTAAAAAGAATAAAATTGTTTAAAATTCAGATTTTTGGAACCTATAGTGAAATTTTTAAATGAATTGATTAGCAAATAAAGAAATGGAAAGTTTAATTTTGAATATATAAATATATAATCATAAAATTATTATGATATTTTTTCAAGACATGATTAAATCTAAAGAAAAATTCAACTACATTAGCATTTCATTCAATATCTAAAGAAAATTTCGCAAAAATAAATATGATAAAATCTATTTGGCATATAATTTTAAAAATTAATTGATTGACATTTTGAGTTATTTTCGATTTTCATAACATATATCACTGAAATTTTGAATATAATTAGCATTTTATCAATAATAATTAAAGTCAAAATAAAAATCCCGTTTGTTCCCCCCATCTGTGAAAATACTTATCGCTTTCTACTCTGTTGTCATAATATTCTATCGTTGCCCTTCCCCTTATTTACTTGACCCAGGATACAAATTAACAAAATGGCTACCCGATATGTTACTGGAAGACTTTTAAGTTTAATACCTAAACGATCTTATTCAGCTAAAAGCAGCAATTTCTCAAACGGATTTAGCTGGATTAGGGAAAGAAAAGCCTCAATTGCTGACCTTACCCAACGGACTTAATCTTATTACCCAGGAAAATAATTTACCCACCAGTAACATTTCAATTGTTGTTAAGGTCGGTTCAAAAAATGAAACACCTGAGCAATTAGGAGTTACGCACTGCATTCGGACCCTTGCAGGTCTGGATACTGAACATACCACCATTTTTAGACTCACGCGTACCCTTCAACTTTTGGGAGCACCCGTGAAGGTTACAAACAATCGTGAGTATACAGTTTATTCTGTTGATTGTTTAAGAACTCATGCAGAAGATGTGACAAAATATCTTTATGAAATTGCATTTGAATCTGCCTATAAACATTGGCAACTTAGAGATTTTACCCCAAAGGTAAAATTAGATATTGATCTTTACAAATCTCGACCTTTGGAAGTTGTTTATGAAGCTCTTCATGGCGTGGCTTATAAAGGTGGTTTAAGCAACTCACTTTATTCCCCTGAGTACATGGTTGGCAAGCATTCATCCCAGATGCTTGAAGAATTTGTGTGCCAACATTATATAGCCCAAAATATTGCTATGGTTGCCCAAGGTGTTGACCAGCGTCTTATGTATCAACTTCTAAAGAATGAGAGCCTTCCCCCAGTTCTTGAAGGAGCCTCTAAAAGTATTGAATCTAAGTATAAGGGAGGTGAGATGAGAATGCAGCAAGACCTGCCTCACATTTACGCAGCAATTGTAACAGAGGGTGTAGGTAACAAGAATGCCAAAGAATATCTGAGCCAGCTTCTGCTGAAAGAGATTGTTGGTTCTCAGCCTAGAATTGAACATGGAGATGGAACAGTCACCAAGCTGGGCAAGGCTGTTGCTGCATCCTGTAGCCAGCCTGCAGCTGCCCAATGTATAGCAGAGAGTTACACTGATACTGGCCTGTTTGGGTTACTGGTAGCTGCAATCCCAAGGATGCAGAGAAACTGCTGAAGAATGGAGTTGCAACAATGAAAGATGTCATTAAGAGTGCACCCAGTGATACCGACCTTTCAGCAGCTAAGCAGAAACTGAAGGTGTCACTCCTGATGGAGATGCAAGAAGGCAACAGTGAGCAGCTGGGAGTGAAGCACCTGCTGGGACAGAACATAGAGGAGGATGCCGTCACCTTGGTTGACTCCATCACTGCAGCCGACGTTGCAGCTGTTGGAGCCAAGATTGCCAAGACCAAGCCTACTATGGTGGCTATGGGCAAGTTGGACAAGGTACCTTACCTGGATGAGCTTCTCTAGATCCCACCAGACAGCTTCTAACTTTAGCTAAATAAAGTGGACTCAGCTCATGTGTTCTCCTCTATCTATCCCAACACTACTGTAAGTTTACAACTATTTGCAACCAGGAAAAGTGCAATCAAGTGTTATTTTACTTAATGCTTTCTTAGCATATTTATGAAACTTGTAAAAAATCCTTCAAATCCTTTAATCTCCAATAAACTTTTAGGAAATTCCTCCTTTTTTTTATACACAAGATAGAATCTAATAAAAGAAATTAAGCCCTAATCCAAATAATTTATTAGTGTGTTAGAGGCTAGGGTCTCTGGCTTTCACCCAGAAGGCCCGGGTTCGATTCCCGGCGTGGGAACCTTTTTACACACTAATACATTTTTTGGATTAGGTCTTATTTTCTTTTATTATAATCTATAATCCAAATTGTGTTTCATCACAAGATAGACTCCTATATACAAAAGCACTCTTTAAATAATGAATGAATTAGTTATCCAAAAATATTATTTGTATATAGAATTTTATCTTGTGAAAATGTATTTAAGAAAAAATTTACAGAGCACAAAAGAATAGAATAAAAGAATTAGCATTTTAATATAATTAGGAAATTTTAGTTTTTTTATAATGCTATTTCATTATAAATTGAGAGAACAAGAATTAAAAAAAAATATATAAAGCTAAGGTGTGAGGGGGAATTTTTCCATTTAGAAACAGGTGTTGGAAATGGTTTTGTGACAATTTTTTCTCTCAATCTTATAGGATGGGTTGGTGGATTTCCTGAGGAGTAGATGGTTCATCAGTGGTAAATTTTTCAGAAATTTTATACATTGCTTTTAATGTTGAATTAGTAATGATGGGGCACCATCAAAGTCTCAAGCTTGACACCCTTTTTTTGCTTATCCCTAGTACACGTGGTACAGGCCATGATGTGTAAGCGCACCACATGTCTACACATGTGAAAAGCAGTTCGACTTTGCACTTACAAATGTGCCAGAGCCCCGTTTGGTTACTTGCACTCGCTGGTGGGGTTGGACTTTTGCAAGAATCGGGGCCATTGGAGCATTTTTTTTTTTAAACAAAAAAAAGTGCTCAATGTGGGAATCGAACCCGGGTCGTAGTGGTCATAAACCAAACAGTTTAACCAGTCTTTCACCAACCCCCCTGACACCCTAATATAATTGAGTGGAGATAAGATGTTGAATTAGTGTTAGTTGAATTTTTCTATAGAACTAGTGTTCTATACAATTGCTAGAAGATACTGATCAACCATCTATTTTAGGAATTCCACCAACCCATCCTATAAGAATGAGAAAGCCATTTCCAACACCAGTTTAAATAAAAATTGCCACTTCATTCTCTAGACCCCCCACTACACAGTGGTTAGCATAGCCATCCTCCATTTGTGCTAATCCATTCTTTACCTTAGATAACAATTGTGCACAGTAATTTGTCTAGATTTGTTTTATAACTTGATGAATTAGCACACCATGGAAATGTAAACTATTTATAGAGAACACATATTTCTTGTTAAATCTAAAATATAATTTCTACCATCCTTACTATAATGATAACAATAATGAAAGGTTCACTTACTATTGAGCCAGGCTCTCCCATTATTTATATTATTGCTGTAAGGATGGTAGAAAATATTTATTTATAACATGCTATAAATAGTTTACAAGCTAAACAAGTAGGTTTGTTACCTAACATTGGGTCATAAATGTTTCCAGTAAAGGGGAAGAGATTTGGCCAAATTTAAAATACCTCCTCTGATTGGCCTGGGTGTACTATGTAAACACACAACATGATTGGCTCATCTTTTCATATTAGGTTTTGGTAATGTAAAAAATAATATTTATAAATTTAATTGCCATCTCTATCGATAAAATTTATTTGTTACAAAAATAAAAATAAATTATATAAAAAATTCACCATTTAGAGAAGAATCATTTGAATCATGTGAGAATATAAATCTTGCTGTTTGTTTACATTGCATGCAGACAATTCATAGATGGTGTTTAGGATTTGGCCGAAATTCTCTGAATGTCCCAGTAAAGATAAGGATCTCATAACATTTAGAATTTGGTTAGATTTCACTCATTAGTTGCCTTCACACATTATTAATTTATCTCCCATGTACATGTGGTACAGGCCATGGTGGATAGTTAATTACCACTTATACTGTAAGTACTTAACATGGCTGGCTACATATGTAGTTAACACTTTGTACTTGATACCTGAGTCGTGTAACTATCACTTCATTGGAATGGTGCAGGCCATTAAGGCAATTTTTAATAAGTAGTAACAGATCCATTGTCATGTCATACCGCCATGTCAGTTAATTTTTTTTATTATTATCCCATTGTATACAAGGTCATGGAGACTGAATTCATGGATCAAATTCACAATCTTGGTAGGGTTGGAATATAGGTCCTGTCTTGAGGCTCCAATACATTCCAAGAGGTGGTCTGGTGAGGTCTCTTTGGTCCTGCAGATGGTGTATTGTGAGAAAGTCTTTACACCATCCTGGAAGAGGAACAATCTTGTATGGCCAGTTTTGAGCCTGGAAATACAGGTTTCTGCCTGTCGGATGGAGACTAAATTAGTCCATAAGTCTCCATGATGGAGAGCTGCTGTCGTTGGTTGGCTATCCTGGGGGCACCACATGGAGGTTACAGTCAGACTTTGTTCCCCAACATGTCAATTAGATCTTCTTTCTTATCTCCACACTGGGTGAAGTAGAATGCCTTTGTCACTGGAGCACTACTCAGTGGCAGGCCGACTTAGCTCCAAAAGAAATGGCCGCCTCTGACATGAGGAACAGATGCCATGTGCAGCTGCTCCTAACATGGAGTACAGACTCTGCTCATCCTGAATCAGGAGCCCTTACAGGGTACTATCAGCCGGGCCAGCTGTGCCTAGGTTTTTTTAGCGAGCTTTTTACTGCTCCCCCTCCTTAGGAGTTATGTCAATTAGATAAATGTTGGGTATGAATATTTATTTGTAGCTTGTTTAAAAACATTTTCTTGTAGTATATTAACTTTCTCTTATATCAAACTATAAATTATAGTTTATACATGTATATCTCCTGGTTGAAAACTTTCATATATTTGCCATTATTTTTATATATGCAAAGCTAATATTTCCTTTTTACTCTCTTATCTAAAACATACACAGATTACCGGGGTGTGTGTGATAATGATAATAAATATGAGGGGGTAGTGACTGCTTGTACTGTAAGTACACCACATGTCTATACATGTGAAAAGCAGTTCGACTTTGCACTTACAAATGTGCCAGAGCCCCTTTTGGATACTTGCACTCGCTGTTGGGGTTGGACTTTTGCAAGAATCGGGGGCCATTGGAGAATTTTTTTTTTTTAATCAGAAAAAAGTGCCCAATGTGGGAATCGAACCTGGGTCGTAGCGGTCGAAAACCAACAGTTTAGACCATCCTTCCACCGACCCCCATATAATATTATATATGATTAAATACTAAATATATGAATAAATGAGATAATGATAAATATATGAATAAATAAAGAATAAGAGAGGAGAGGTCTGTTTCTAATTTGAAGTGGATGCAGAGTGATTCCCTCGGGATGGACTTGAGTAGGACACAGGAATGTCTAGACTTAGGATGTAAAACTGGGGTATCAAGCTTGAGACTCATGATTGTGTGAGGTATTGCTTTTATCATTAAGACTGGGAGCACTACTCAGTGGCAGGCCGACTTAGCTCCAATATAAAATGGCCGCCTCTGACATGGAGTACAGACGCTGCTCATCATGTTTCCCTGGATCAAGGTACTATCAGTCGGGCCAGCTGAGCCCAGGTTTTTTAGCAAGCTTGTTACTGTTACCCCTCCTCCTTTTTCATCTGGGCTTGGGACCAGCAAAAGTGAAGTTGGTACTGTTAGTTAATTACATATGTAGTCTAACCAGAATGTCCACCTATGGCTGAGAACAAAAGAGAGGCCGCTACTTATCATAAAACAGCTCGAGAAGCATGAACTCATGGAATTCGTGTAATCTTTACACAAGGGGATAAGAAACAAAACAAAAAATATAATCTATAAATTGCCACTAAGAAGGTGTTTTAATCGCTGAAGTTTCACAAGGGTTTGGATGGTGGTACTGTGGGATGTACTGTTTAATTCAAACAACCAGGAGATCAAATTCCACACTGAGCTTTTTTTTTTCTAAAGAAAAGATTGCTTCAATGACCTCTTCCTAATTCTTGCATAAGTCAAACCCAACCAATGAGTGTAAGTAGCCAAGCAGGACTCTGGTACCTTGTAAGTGTAAAAATCAAACAGTTTTCCACATGTGTAATGGTTGTACTGATAAATACAGTAAAACATAGTTGCAAACCCATGATTGTCATGGCCTATCCATCAATATATAGTCAAACCTCTTTAATTCAACACCTCCTAAGGGATCAAAATTTTTGGTTGAATTAACATCTTTTTTTTTTTTTGCTTATCCCTAGGTCATGTGGTACAGGCCATGATAATCATGGTGGATAGTTAGCGACTGCTTTTACTGTAAGCGCACCACATGTCTGTGCCAGAGCCCCGTTTGGTTACTTGCACTCGCTGGTGGGGTTGTACTCGGGGGCCATTAGAGCATTTTTTTTTTTTGAATTAACATCTATGTTGAACAGACTAAGTCAGTTGAGTAAGTAGAATGATTGGGATTTGAAAAAATTAAAGAGGTTATACTGTAACATAAATAACAAGAGCACATCCAAATGAATAAACCGTGCTATATTTAGTCCTTTTTTTTTCTCTTATAGAAATGTAATGCATAATTTATTCATTTAGGATATGGTCTTATTATCTTATATTTTTAATCTATAATCTAAATTGTACCTTATCAGGTTATCTTTTGGTGTTAAAGCAGAATTTGGATTATAGAATATAGCTACAAGAAAATAATAGTGTGCAATGTTTCAGTAACAGATTTTTATTCTTTTGTCTGATGATGGTAACAACATTGATACTGAAATGTAACACACAATTTATTTGGATTAGGTCTTATTTTCTTGTAGCTATGCTGTTGCTGAAACATCAAATCCATTTATTTCGATTTGGTCTTGTTGTCTTGAGAATAAATATCAATTAAGAGTTGTTATTCTATCCCTAGTACACGTGGTACAGGACATGATAATAAGGGTGGGTAGAAGTTGGCGACTTTTTACTGCAAGTGTACCATATATCACACATGTGAAAAGCTGTTTGAATTTTTCATTTACAAGTGTGGCAGAGCCCTGTTTGGTTACTTGCATTCTTTGGTGGGGTTGGACTTGGCAAGAATCAGAATCCATTGGAGCATATATATAGAAAAAAGTGCCCAATGCGGGATTCGATCCCGGGTCATAGCAGCCAAAAACAAATGATTTAGACTATTTGTACACTGATCCCCCAGAGTTAATTTTACTACAGGAATTTGGCTAACCATATTTTCTTGATAAATTAAGAACACAGATGTTGGTCTTCATCACCACAGAGCATGTTCAAGGGATTATCTACTAACTTGATAAGGTACAAATTAGATTACAGATAAGAAGACCAAATAAATAGCGTGGGAGGTAACATTGTTACTGAAACATCACACTCTATTTATTTATAGAATTTGTCTTATATTACCTTGTGTTTATTATTTACTAGCAGAATTACTTGTTGACTAATTGATAAGGCACAATTTGGATTATAGATTATAAACACAAGGTAAATAAGACCAAATAAATAAAGGGTGTGACATTTTGGTATTTGGTCTTATTACCTTATGTTAGTAAATTAAAGTTTTTATTGCCCTCTATCGTTAAAATTTTACAACAAATAAATTTACTGGCAATGCCGTTTCTTTTTTAAATCTCTACAGACCTTACTGCAATGATATAATTTAATGAATGAGAGGGCTTGGCTCATCAGTAGTGAACCCTCTCAGCGGTTTCGCCAAATTTCGCCAAATTCGCTCATTCATTAAATTATATCATTGCAGTAAGGTCTGTAGAGATTTAAAAAAGAAACGCATTGCAGTAAATTTATTTGTGTAAAATATTACCTTATGTTGTTGACCAATTGGGGCTCTGGCACATTCGTAAGTGCAAAGTCAAACTGCTTTTCACATGTGGTACACTTACAGTAAAAGCAGTCGTCTACTTCTACCCACCATGATTATCATGGCCTTTACCATGTGTACTAGAGAATAAGCAAAAAATACTTGGTTGATATTTATTCCAATAAAGGCACTTTGACATTTACTTATTCTCATTTCAGTATATGCCATCATATTGTCATGTGTGTAGGGGGTCAGTGAAGGATGGTCTAAACCGTTGGTTTTCAGCCGCTGCTATTCGGGTTCGATTCCAGCATTGGGCATTTTTTTCTGATTAAAAAAAAAAGAAGCTCTAATGGCCCCCTCGATTCTTGCAAAAATCCAACCCCACCAGCGAGTGCAAGTAACCAAACGGGGCTCTAGCACATTTGTATGTGCAAAGTCGAACTGCTTTTCACATGTGTAGACATGTGGTGCGCTTACAGTAAAAGTAGTCGCCTACCTCTAACCACCATGATTATCATGGCCTGTACTACGTGTACTAGGTATAAGCAAAAAAAATAAATATTGTCATGTAGAAAATTAAGAAAGACAAACTTCAGCATTATATAGCAGTTTATTCAAGTCCAGATAACCCAGGTTCCTGGAGCATCAAGTTTATTTATTTATATCGTCTCAATTTACAGGTGTTACATTCAAGTCACCTTGTCCTGGCTATTTACACAGTTGGTGAAGTAGAGGTGACAGACCTTGTAGGAGGGCAACTATAGCATCCAGAACAAATCAACATTTATAAAATACCAAAGAGGCAATGAAGGAATTTACAGAGAGGAGCAAAATATACATATCAAATTAATTATCTATTCAGAAATAAATACACTGCGTGACATTGAAAATGGAACACCAAGAAATAGTGGCCAGAAAATTATGCAAATTTCAGGGTAGACGCGCCTAACCGAGTTATGCAAATGATGTAAAATGCGCAGCTCTCGTGCGCACATGGAGTAAGATATAAGGGAAGGAACTTGCAGAAAGGACAGTATTCGTGTCGTTATTTCTTCAAGGAAAATCATTGTAGAAATTTTGTTCTTGTGTCAAAAGACACGTGTAATAACAGAGAATGCCAGGTCATCGTAAACGGAGGCAGTTCAAGCAGACAGACGCTTTTACGAGGGGCATGGTGATCGGACTGAAAAGGGCAGGTTGGTCCATACGTCAAATCGCAGCTGATACACACCTTGGTGCGTCCACGGTGCACCGACTGTGGAGAAGATGGTTGGAACAAGGAAATGTGGCAATTTATAGGAATGTCGGTGCAACCAGAGTGACGTCAGCACGTGTGGATCGGCGTATCCTTCGACAAGCAGTGGCGGCCCCACAAGCCACTTGTACCGCCATCCTGCAACATGTGCAAGACACCCTAGATCATTCCATCTTGACCAGAACCATTTCCCGTCGATTGGTTGCTAATGGCTTGCACTCATGCCGTCCGCTAAGAAGACTGCCATTGACCCCACCGAATAGGCGCCAACGTTTGGAATGGTGCCGGGCTAGATCGACGTGGATGACGGAATGGCACAGGGTCGTGTTCTCAGATGAGTCGCGTTTCTGCTTGTCCAGTGATAGTCGCCGTGTACGCGTGTGGCGTCGATGTGGAGAAAGGTCCAATCCGGCAGCAATTGTGGAACGCCCCACCGTGCGACAACGTGGAATCATGGTTTGGGGCGAATTCGCGTATGATTCCAGGTCACCTTTACTTCGTATTCAGGGCACTATGACGGCCCAACGATACGTTGATGATGTGCTGCGACTGGTGACACTCCCCTACCTTCAGGGGGTACCCAATGCCCTTTATCAGCAGGATAACGCTCGACCGCACACTGCTCGCATTAGCCAACAAGCTCTGCAAGATGTACAGATGCTTCCCTGGCCACCGTACTCTCCTGATCTCTCACCAATCGAGCACGTCTGGGACATCATTGGACGCCGTTTGCATGCCTTGCCACAGCCGTGTTCAGAAGACAAACTGTGGCAAATGGTTGAGAGGGAATGGAGAGCCATCCCTCAGGACGCCATCCGTACTCTGATTGACTCTCTACCTAGACGTGTTGCTGCGTGCATCGCCGTCCGCGGTGGTCCTACTTGCTACTAAGCCGACGCCGTTCTCGCTCTGTATTATGACTATCATTTTGAAATAAAGATCACTTATTGTTCGTCCCTGTCTCTCTCTGTCTGCCGAGTTTCATCACTTTCTGGCCACTATTTCTTGGTGTTCCATTTTCAATGTCACGCAGTGTATTTTGTTAGAATATTTTAAACTTGATCTCTCATCCCACATATAATAAAAATACAGTTAAACCTGTCTATAGCGCCCCCTCTCTATAGCACCCTATTTTGGTGAGTCCAAAGAGGGGGCACTATAGACAGGTTTAACTGTATATGTTTTTATATAGAGTGACATTTTAATGCGAAATTCCATGAATAGGTATATTGTGACAGTAAATCTGTAAGTAAATAAGTATGATGTAGAAGCCTTTACACTCACAAAGGTACCTCTTTGGTTCCTTGCCCTTACTAATGGGACAATTTTTATTTCAAATTGCTCCACTGTGAGTATAAAACTGGCTGTAAAAGTTCAAATCCCTTCAAGTCTTTAAGAATAATAAAAATAACAATTTTAAAGGCGTAAGATTCTTTTTGAAAATAAACAATTTCTACTGCCCTTACTGCAATGGAAAAATTAAAGGGAGGGCCTGGCTCATCAGTGGTGAACCCTCCCAGCGGTTTCGCCAGTTTAATCTGCCATACCGCTGTTATATTGAATTTTGGAACTTCCTTTTATAGTGATACTGTTGGTAGACTCTTGGAATGGGTATTTTAGAAGAACTATGGACATAAGCTTTGAGGGCAGTAGATAGTTCACCACTGATGAGCCAGGCCCTCCCTTTAATTTTTCCATTGCAGTAAGGGCAGTAGAAATTGTTTATTTTCAAAAAGAATCATACGCCTTTAAATAGTTTTGAATTTTGATAACAGATGGCGCGCTAGTGCATCATAAAAAACAATACAAATCAATAACACACCATCTATATATAACAAATGAAGACATCAGCCTAACTTGACCTTATTGTTTGCTGAAGAGCTCGATGCAAATATTTAAATATAATTCTACTGTCCTAAAAAAGCTTATATCCATAGTTTTCTTGAAAACTATTTCTAAGATTCCACCCTTCAGTGTAGCATATAAAAGCAGAATAGTCCAATACAGTATTAGAGTTCAAGAAATGGTCTGGGAGGGTTAACCACTGATGAGCCAAGCCCTCCCAATATTTTCATCGCAGTAAAGACAGTAGAAGTTTGATTTATTTGTGAAAAGAAACATTCACATCCTAATGTCATCATTCGTTATAAAAAGTGTAGAACGTTGGAGCACAATCCATATGAGAATATTAATTATGAATCACTTTTCAGGACACATTTTATGGTCTCACATTTCCTCTAGAATTTTGGGAACACACAGCAATCCTCTGGAACTTTAGAGAATCTGGGCTAGAGCTAGGCAGTGGCTAGAGCAGAGTTCACTTGACTCCTTATGTTTGATGGCGGAAAAACAAGGTTCTCTCTGTGTTCCCTAGAGCAGAATATATAAATAAGAAAGGTCACCTTCCCACTTTCTCGGACTTGTCAGGATTATCACGTTAATAAATATATCTTCTTCTTCTTTCTTATCTCCACTCAATCATATTAGGGTATCAAGCTTGTAAAGCTTGAGACTTGACTGGGTGAAGTAGAATGCGTCTGCCTTTGTCCTTAAGACTGGGAGCACTACTCAGTGGCAGGCTGACTTAGCTCCAAAAGAAATGGCCGCCTCTGACATGAGGAACAGACGCCATGTACAGCCACTCCTAACATGGAGTACAAACGCTAATCCTGTATCCCTGGATTAGGAGCCCTTACAGGGTACTATCAGCCGGGCCAGCTGAGCCCAGGTTTTTTAGCAAGCTTGTTATTGCTCCCCCTCCTCCTAATAAATATATAATTGTAATGAATATTATTTGAATAAAAAACAGTATTTCATTTTATGCATACACAAAAATACACTCGGGTAAACCTCGGCCGGGTCATTCAACTAGTAGATCACATACATATATTGTCACATGGAACAATATGGCAAGACAAAGGTGAAGATATGACAAAGCAATTTATTTAATTCAAGTAGATTACAATGCACTAGCGCGCCATCTGTTATCAAATTACAAAACTATTTGGACGCGTAATAGTCTTTTTTAAAATAAAACAATTTCTATTGCCCTTACTGCAATGGAAAAAATTAAAAAAGCTGTTCAAGTAGCTTTGCGTCCTTTCTCTTGCGGCCTGAAGAGCAGCTTTGTCATCATATCGTCTATAGGGACATCGTCTTCTTAGAGTGATTGCTTTGACACGGTAGTTGAATCCTGGAATCAACCCGGGAAAATTTAATTCACAGCCCCTATTTCCGAGTTTGATGGAGAGTTTGTTCTCTCTAATCTACCCAGCATCTCCATCAAAAGGTCATGTAGAAAAACAAGGGAAGACAAACACGAGCACGACACAAGGAAATGTATATTTATTGTAAAAACAAAGCAATTAAATACCAGAGAAGCAATTAGGGAAGTTTACAGAGTAGCAAAATATATATATATAAATATAAAAATAAATAATCTCTTCATAAATTATTAAATATTTTTTATACACAATATATATAAAGAAATCTAGAAAATAAGGAGAAACGGTCATATAAACATAAAAATGTCTATAAAGTAATAAATTTAGATATATCAACACAAGATGATAAAAGAAAGAACATCTAAAGACCAATCATACAAGATGGACAATTCCGACAACGTTATATCGTCCACTGTAGCCACAGTTTCAGGATTCTTCAATTCCATTTCTGTTACAGAGAGGCAAACAATAGATTCAGTAGGAGTGTGGTGGACCATCGAAGAAGGTCAGTTAATCCTGGAAGCTGCGTTTAGATCATTGTATTTGTATATTTCTTCTCAATGTATAATTTTCTTACAACATAAACCTTAGATTATTAAAACATTGGATCAGTAAACATGAGGGCAACCATTTCGTTCAATTACATTACTTTATTTTTCATATAACATTTTTGTAAACAAAAACAACATAGTGGCTAGGAAAATCCATCTCCTTCCAAGGCCAAACAACAGTGAAATCATTAGTTTCGCAGACGATTTCACGGTACTGATTCACTTCCTCCGCAGATTCCCAACACGAGAGATCAATCAATTCCTAAAACAGCTCTTTCATTGGGGCAAGACTCAGGGGCTAACATTCAACCCAAGGAAAACCCAAGCCTGCCTCTTCCATTGGAAAGCCAAGCGTCCAGGCTATCACGGCATACATTTCCAAAACCAACCTATTCTAATTGATAACACTATAAAAATCCTCGGTGTTACCTTTGATTCAAAAAGAAACTTCGTAGGCCACCTGGACAACATCCTCAAGAGGTGCAGGTGGATTCTCACTCGACTAACCAGCACGATCCAGGGGCAGTTCGGATTAACCTTCAGCGCGGGCCGAAAAATACATAACATGGTGATCCTCCCAGCCATCCTCTATGGCTCTGGAGTTTGGGGCAAGCAGGTGTTCAACACCAATAGCATCCGGAAGCTACGTGGCCTCCATTACAAATTTGCTAAAGCTTTAATCAGAGGAGGCCCGTGTACTCCAACTATCCCAGCAATCTCCCTCACAGGTTGTCCTTCACTGGATATATCTATCAAATCCCATCTAGCATACTTGGAAGCGCTAAGAGAAGGCCCTTTTGAGTCACGGCCCAGTCCCTCCTCGGTACCCTACCCACCTCATAGAAGACCTCTCCAATTCTCCAAGTCACTGCCAGAACGGGCCACTATTGTTTATACAGATGGCTCTCGGTCAACCAATGGGGTTTGCGCAGCAGTGGTGCTCCCACCTCCCTATTCACCACTGAAACTTAAACTCCACAACAACTGTACCTCCTTCCAGGCGGAACTTTTGGCGATTCTTTATGCCACCAGATCTGTTAGGATCATGCCGCGACAAGACTTTGTCATTGCTTCCGACTGCCAGGCAGCTCTACATGCCATCTGTCACCCCGATATCCCTAGAACCCCACTTACTGCAGAGATAATCAGAAACCTCAATACTCTGGACAATGTTCAACTCTGCTGGGTCCGGGGTCATTGCGGCATCGTAGGAAATGAACAGGCTGATGAAGTCGCCAAAGCCGCAGCTCAATCCAAATTGCCTTTACACTTTGCAACCCTTCCTAGGAAATATGTCCGCTCTCAAAGCAAACAGTTCGCCCTCCAACTATGGACCGACCTCTACACCACAGACCACGCTACAAGAAACCTCAGAAGAATAGCTGCATCTCCTAGTCTTCTAATCTCAATTCTCCCAAAACTAAAATATAGCGACATCACCTCTACAATTCTGACAGGACATGGTTTCGTTCAAGCCGACATCGCCAGAACCTCCAAAAACAACGACCCCGTATGCCAACACTGTCACCAAGAAAATCAAACAGTCGACCACCTCCTATTCAGTTGCCCATCCTACCATCTTCAGAGATTCCAGACTGCAACTCTACTTAACACCAGCACATTCAACCAAGAAGCATTGAAGAACCTCCCCAAAAATAAAACAGCCTGGCGACATCTAATCAGTTGGATGTCAACTGCAACAAATAGACAATAAGTCAGAAGACAAACCCGGACAGTGGCGACTTTCGTACGCTCCAGGAGTCCGGGTTATGTACAGAATAATAATAATAATAAAATTTCCCTGTCTTGCTCAGTGTAATTGCCGAATTTTTGAGAGCATTTGGGCGCTCAGATGCTTATATGAAAATAAAAATAGCAACCTAACTATTACCTAATTTGTTGATAGTAGTTTAAC
Organism: Cordylochernes scorpioides; assembly: GCA_030710605.1. Classification (NCBI taxonomy): domain Eukaryota; kingdom Metazoa; phylum Arthropoda; class Arachnida; order Pseudoscorpiones; family Chernetidae; genus Cordylochernes; species Cordylochernes scorpioides. Next base: position 45,168,054 of record CP092868.1, read on the forward strand.
ACACTTATAAACTAAAACAGCAAGCAGGTAAACAGCGTGGTAAGTTTCTTTTATTGGAACTACGAGCTTTCGGACATCAGCTGCCCTTCTTCAGGTACAATGGGTGGTTGGAAAAAGTGAACCAATATATATGTGCAGTAAATTAGCATAAGAGAGAAAGCTAACTAACATCTATTTAAAATAATTAAGAAATTTACATAGGAACTAAAGATAGAAGTACGAAATTTCTAAAAAATACGAAATTTCTAAAAATAGACTAAAAATCTGTATATGACGGATAAAAGGTAAAACACGAGAAAAAAGGATGGGAAGACAAGAAAAGCGTAGGCGTCTAGGCACAATGAAGGAAGGAAGCGAGATAAGATGTCAGTGGCCAAGTTTAGAAAAGCAGTATATTGAGGGGGGCTCTCGTGTCCAACTCCATCCCTAGTTTTAATAGAAAAATAGATCTCCCCCCTCAATATACTGCTTTTTCTAAACTTGGCCACTGACATCTTATCTCGCTTCCTTCCTTCATTGTGCCTAGACGCCTACGCTTTTCTTGTCTTCCCATCCTTTTTTCTCGTGTTTTACCTTTTATCCGTCATATACAGATTTTTAGTCTATTTTTTAGAAATTTCGTATTTTTTAGAAATTTCGTACTTTTATCTTTAGTTCCTATGTAAATTTCTTAATTATTTTAAATAGATGTTAGTTAGCTTTCTCTTATGCTAATTTACTGCACATATATATTGGTTCACTTTTTCCAACCACCCATTGTACCTGAAGAAGGGCAGCTGATGTCCGAAAGCTCGTAGTTCCCAATAAAAGAAACTTACCACGCTGTTTACCTGCTTGCTGTTTTAACTTATTGAGCGTGGCTACATTATGTCTGATCCCAACACTTATAAACTATAACTAGTATTTTAACAGGTAAATGCGATGGTTATAGTACCTTGAAATAATTTTCAAAATATTTATTATAAATCTATAATTTTTCAAAGGAGGCTAATATACCGTTCCGTAAATATTTATCACAAATTGTTACAATAATCATGGATTTTAAAAATTATTTGTCTTGCTGAGTATAGTCGGCAAATTTAATTTTTGAGAGCATTTGAAAGGGCAAATGCTTATATGAAATTAAAATAGCAACCTAACTTTATCTAATTTATTGATAGTAGTTTAAACACACTTATAAACTATAACTATAAATGTGATGGATATATTTGAGGATTTTTACGCTGTATGAATATCATTAGCTTATCACACATATGACCCAAAACACTAAACATATTTAAATGCGTACTTAATACATTTTGAAATTAGTTAATTTTATAAAAATCAAAGGTCAGTTGGTATTATTACAGATAGATGGCAGTGTGCCATCAGCTATATTCAGTTGCACGATCAGGGATAGCCCTCTATAATTAATTTAACACCCTGATTACTTTCTCCTACTTTTTAAATTCTCATAACAAATAGATATTTATAACCCATGTTCCTGGAGCGCAAAGGGCGAAATTATTATAATGGTAGGTGGTCTGCGGTTTCCAACAGTCATAAACCAAGATCGAATCCCGCACATTGGATACTTCTTATTCTGTGAAGTACCTGTTAATATTTTTTATTGCAAGTAACATAAGCTAGGTTGCTCTTTTTTGAGCGGTACCTAATAAAGGTATTTTGGAACAGGAAAATTACTTGCCTTGTGAAAAAGGGCTCTGGCATATTTGTGAGTGCAAAGTATAACTGCTTTTCACATGTGTAGACATGTGGTGCGCTTATAGTAAAAGCAGTCGCCAACTTCTACCCACCTGTTTTTCCTGATCACCCAAATACCATCCTGATCTTTTATTCCCCTTTTAGGCTTTTTTTTATTTTTTAAGAATAATAATAATAACAAAGTCTTACTTACAGAGGTCGGCATTTTTGAGTGAACGAAGAGGGTCGGAGACTATAGAGGGCGCCAGGTTGTGTCTGTAGCAACACAGGTTAGTTGGCGGATCAATCAATCCAAGTTGTCAACAACAATTCACTTTATTAATTGAAATATATTACAACAGGATTTTATAAAAGTATTATTTTCATTATTTAGATTTGGTTATCCTAGGAAAAAAAAAGTCCATTAGCAGTGAATGTTATGATAAAATGATCTAAACCAACTTTAATTCAACCGAAAGCTCTGATCCCTTGGGATGTTGAATTCTTCTTCTTTCTTTATCCACTCAATCATATTAGGGTATCAAGTTGTGACTCTTGATGGTGTCTGTTTGACAACCAAAGGTTTTCCCACTATGTATTAAGTACAATTCTCAACCTGCAATTCCAAACAACATATTGACTGTATTGACTCATCCATTGATGAACTCTACTTATCCCCAGCAGACACCATCTCAAGCTCTACAGGCTTGATACCCTAATATGATTGAGTGGATATAAGAAAGAAGAATTCAACATGCCAAGGAATCAGAGCTTTTGTTCAAATTAATTAGATAATTTTATCATAACATTCACTGCTAATGGACTTTTTTCTAGGATAACCAAATATAATAATTGAAATAATATTTTTAGAAAAAGGCTGCAATATATTTTTATTAATAATGTGAATTGATACCATTGAGACTTTATTTAATTTTTATTCTGAATGTCTAAGGATAAACATTTATTGATGGATAGATTGCATTATATAATACACTTTTGAATAAAAGAAAAATTACAAATACTATTTTAAACATAAGGTATTACGACCAAATAAATAATAAGTGTGTGATGTTTCAGCAACAATGCTGTTATCTAACATCACACACTATTTATTTGGATTCAGTCTTATTACCTAATGTTTATAATCTACAATCCAAATTGTGTGCCTTATGAAATACTATTTTTCAATATAAGTGAATATATGCAATGGAAGGAAAGTGAATAAATGGAGCACATAAAGAAATGGAGCTAAGTCTGCCTCTCACAAAGTAGTGCTCCCAGTCTCAATGACAAAGGCATTCTACTTCACCCACATCATCAAAAGTCCCTACAAGCTTGATACCCTAATATGATTGAGTGGAGATAAGAAAGAAGAAATTGCTAAACATTTTATTTATAAAATTAATTATAATTTTTTTATGAAATCTTCTTTATGGTTCACAAGGTAAAAGGACAAAATCCAAATAAATATTATTACAGTAGAACTACCTCCCTGTAAAGGACAACACCTAATTGCAGAGCCAAAGTGTCCTTTAGGAAGAGGGTGTCCTCTTACCAGAGAGTTACTAAATAGTAAAAATGGTAATTTTTCAGATGAAAATGTCCTTTATAGAGAGGTTTCCTCTAGTGTGAGTGTCCTCTCATGGAGGTTCTACTGTTGTTGTTAGTTTGTTTAAAACAATCAATGACTTACGCAAACAATTTACTTTGGAAGATCAACCATTATTAATTTTTATCTTCGGCTACAGGTTGCTCCGCTACACTACTGTACCTTATTACCTTGTGTTTCTAATCTATAATCTGAATTGTACTTTATCACTCCTTTATGCTTGTTTGCTTTTGGGATAGAATCCTATTCATTGTGTATTCTATATAGTTGATAAATCTTTAGGCATTCAGGTCTTTCCTCCTCAAAAACAAAAAAAAAAACTCTCCAAAACAACTGATTGTTTACATTGGTGCTTTGTAGCCACTTAGGTAAGGTTATTGAACTAATAAGAAATGAAGAAGACACAAATGTTTCTGTTGATCCTGCTAAAGAATAAGGTTTTGAAACTTCGCTAAAAGTAAGAAGCAGCTCTTTTTAGCCTTCTACTTGAAAAAAAAAAATCATTTTCAGTGAGAATTTACAAAATTTACTTTGCATCACTTGATGCAATCTTTTTATTTTTGATAAGACACAGCTTGGATTATAGATTATAAACAGAAGAAGATAATATAAAGATAAATATACCATAGAGACCAAATCCAAATAAATGGTGTGTGTACACTATTTATTTATTTGGATTTAGTCTTTATTACCTTGTGTCTTTTTTTTTTTTTTTGCTCCTTAAAAATAAAAACAAACAATTTTATAGATAAAGATTGTCACATTTTATGTCTCACTCCTATTCAGGTTCTAGGGAATTCTGTAAATAGAAACTAAGCCCTAACCCACCCTTCCAATACTATCCTACACTACACTACACTACACTACAGTTACAGTAAAACTGCCACTTTCTACTCACCATGATTATCATGGCCTGTACCACATGTACTAGGGATAATAAAAAAAAAATAATAATAAAACTCCCACAAATTTCCCAGGAAAAATATACAGTTAAACCTCTCTATAGCGCCCCCCCTCTTGGAACTAACCAAAATAGGGTGCTATAGAGAGGGGGTGCTATAGACGGGTCACTTTTAATATAAATCGCATCGTACTATGTATTTAAAATCGGGCGCTAAAGAGAGGAAGACGCTATTTAGAGGGGGCGCTATAGACAGGTTTAACTCTATATCAAAAGGGAGAGGCAAAAAACTTTTTTTTTTTTTTGAATGTCACTTAGACCTTACTTTTTTGCAGAATGAAGGGTGACCATTCCTGGGGTGTCCAAAAACACCTGTGCAAACACACAAGTTGATAGAAGAATCCTAAAACATTGGATGTGCCACATTTAGATTTAAAATTATGTGTAATCAGGAAGAAAAGAAAGCTGGAAGCAAGCAAGATTAAATCTTTTTTTTTTTTTTAATTATCCCTAGTACACATGGTACAGGCCATGATAATCATGGTGGGTAGTTAGCGACTGCTTTTACTGTAAGCACACCACATGTCTACACATATGAAAAGCAGTTCGACTTTGCACTTACAAATGTGCCAGAGCCCCGTTTGGTTACTTGCACTCGCTGGTGGGGTTGGACTTTTGTCCATTTTGGACATATTCTAATGGAGGTTAGTGGAAGGGTTGTCTAAACCATTGGTTTTCGGCCGCTACGATCCGGGTTCGATTCCCGCATTGGGCACTTTTTCTAATTAAAGAAATGCTCCAATGGCCACCAATTCTTGCAAAAGTCCAACCCCACCAGCGAGTGCAAGTAACCAAACGGGGCTCTGGCACATTTGTAAGTGCAAAGTCAAACTGCTTTTCACATGACTTGACATATGGTGCACTTACAGTAAAAGCAGTCACCAACTTCTACCCACCATGATTATCATGGCTTCTACCACAAGTACTAGGGATAATAAAAAAAGTATTTAAAAAAAAACTATTTTTAATACACTCATGGACAAAACTTAAGGAAGTGGAAAGTATTTGGTGTCACAACGGTTATCTCGTATCTTCAATAAAGGTCACTGTGAATCAAATATCTTTCAGAGTAATTAACTGAATCCCGATATACATGCTAAAAGGTACAACTTCCTTAAGTTTTATCCATGAGTGTATCTTTCAGAGTTATTAACTGAATCCCGATATACAGGGTATACCAGGTAAATTGGGACTAACTTTGACAGTCCATAAAACAAAAACTACTTGAGATTAAAAACTTGTTTTTTTTTTCATTACGTAGCCATATTCATGTAAAATGCAACAGTACATGTGTGCGCAGTGTAGTGATGAAGAGTAACCGAGAATTTGAAAATCGAGCTGCCATCATCATTGCTCTGCGCGCCGGAAGGAGCCCCAAAGAGATAGTGGATTTTCTTAAGTTGCCCAAAACCACTATTTATCGTGTCAAGAAGCAGTTTGATGAGGCCGACAGTAATAAAGAGGGGATAGCTACAAGGAAAAAGCACTCGCGTCGATCGGACAGGGTAAGAGGCGAAGAATTTGTCAAAAATGTCAAGGAGAAGATTGATGGAAACCCTGGGAAGAGCATGAGGGCCATAGCCAAGGAAATGGACGTTGGCTCTATGACAATTGTCAGAACTATCCATGAGGACCTTGGTCTCAAGTCTTATGCCCTTCGGAAAGGTCAGTTGCTGACTGAGAATATGAAGAATAACAGAAAAGGAAAGGCTGCTGCCCTCCTCAACAACCTGAAACACGACTCTTTTGGCATGCTAAGGTTCTTCTCTGACGAAAAGAACTTTGACGTGGACCAAAAGGTAAATCCCAGGAATGATCGCTGGATCTGTAAAGACCCCTCAGAGATACCTGTCGTGATGCACACGAAATTTCCTGCCTCCGTAATGGTCCTTGGCGTTATCAGCAGTGAAGGTGATGTCATGCCTCCCCATTTCTTTGAGAAGGGCCTTAGGATGAACTCTGACACCTACATCAATGTTCTGGAGACCGTTGTGAAGCCTTGGATGGACATGGTGGCCGCAGGAAGGAAGTATGTCTTCCAACAGGACTCAGCTCCAGCCCATAAGGCAAAAAGACACAATCGTGGCTGACACTTAACGTCCCTAGTCACTGGGGTCCTGATATTTGGCCCCCTAATTCTCCAGATTGCACTCCCCTCGACTACTATGTATGGGGCGTTGTTGAGAGAGATGTCAACAAAGCTCCTCATACCACCATCCAGTCTGTCAAGAAAGCAGTTCACACGGTGATGACCCAAATGGACAAGGTCATCGTCGCCAAGGGCCTGTGCTTCATTCCGCACTCGCCTCGAGACTGTTGTAGCTAATAATGGAAACTTCATTGAATAAATAAAAACTATATCCTTTTATCTACTACTGTGTCAAATTTCATTCGGATATTTTAATTTTTACTTGCAAAAATTTCAGTTAAAATACCATTGTTGAAATTCCCAATTTACCTGGTACACCCTGTACATGCTAAAAGGTACAACTTCCTTAAGTTTTATCCATGAGTGTATCTTTCAGAGTTATTGTCTGAATCCCGATATACATGCTAAAAAGGTACAACTTCCTTATGTTTTATCCATGAGTGTAGATACCTAAAAATTAACTCAGTAGCCATCTATCGATTAAAATTATAAACATATTTCAATGCTATTTTTATTTTAATTATACAGTAGAACCTCCCTGTAAAGGACACCTAATTGCAGAGCCAAAGTGTTCTTTAGGGAGAGGTGTCCTCTTACCAGAGAGTTGCTAAATAGTAAAAATGGTAATTTTGCAAATAAAAATTGTCCTTTGCAGAGAGGTATCCTCTATCCTGAGTGTTCCCTTATGGAGAGGTTCTACTGTATATATTTTGAAAGAAAAATAGAGAGTTAAAATATTTTTATAATTTTCAGTGTAAATACTGTTTGGTAAAAATTGATTCAAACTTTTAGCTGTTGAGTTCCCTTGTCAACTAAAGTAGTTGTGCTACTCACTCACCACTTGGACATTGTTGCGCACCAGGATGGCAGAAGTGGTGTGGAGGGTGGTGTGAACCTTGTTGGAGACGTCACAAACCTGCGCAAACATGGCAACATCAACAGAGGGGCAGCAGGAAGGGAACTATTTTAACACAAGTTAAATTTCAACACAGTAAAACCTCTCTCAACTCCGCCTTTGCTGGTCCCAAGCCCGGATGAAAGAGGAGGAGGGGGAGCAGTAACAAGCTCGCTAAAAAACCTGGGCGCAGCTGGCCCGGCTGATAGTACCTTGTAAGGGCTTCTAATTCGGGGATACAGGATAAGCAGCATTTGTACTCCTTGTTAGGAGTGGCTGCACATGGCGTCTGTTCCTCATGTCAAAGGTGGCTATTTCTTTTAGAGATAAGTTGGCCTGCCACTGAATAGTGCTCTCAGTCTTAATGACAAAGGCAGATGCATTCTACTTCACCCAATCATGATGGTTGTCAATCTCAGGCTTGATACCCAATATGATTGAGTGGAGATAAGAAGGAAGAAGAAGAACCTCTCTCTCACCTAGCTGCAGAGCCAAAGTGTTATTTAGTAATAGAGGTGTCTTCTTGCTGGAGATACAACTAATTGGTAAAAAAAAAAGACAATTTTGGTGCTCAAAACTGTCCTTTGTAGAGAGATGTGTGCTTGTGAGAGCATCTGCCAATGGAGGTTCAACGGAATTAGGAACAACCATTCCCAGTTTTTATAGCAGCAGCGTCCCAAGCTCCTTCCTTAAACCACAAGGTAAACCATCAAACCAAAAATAAGTATATTGTGACATCTAAGCAACAGCCTTGTCAAAAAGACAAAATTCCTGGCTTTCACACCCTAAAATATTGATGGCATGTTGTTGTTTCTTATCCCCTTATGTAAAGCTTACACTAATTCCATGAGTTCATGTTCTTCGAGCTGTTTTATGATAAGCAGTGGCCTCTCCCAAAGGTCCTGTTTAGTGCATCTAATGAAAGGCAAAATATGTTCTTGAGCTGCAGGTGCCAAGTTACATTTTGGGCTAGTGGGGTAGATTTTGTTATTATTTTCTATCTTCAATGGCTTGAGATGGCCTGTTAGTGTTGTTTGATACATTGATGGTATGGAGAGTGCTAACAAGTAAAATCCATTACTTATCTTGGAAGTATCATAAATGAAGATGGAATTTGCAAAATTTTTGACGCATATGTTTCTTTTAAAAATAAATCAATTTTCTACTGCTCTTACTGCAATAATAAAATAATGGGAGGGCATGGCTCATCAATAGTGAACCCTCCCAGCGGTTTCGCCAGTTTAATTTACCATACCGCTGTAATATTTCACTTTCCAGTTTTCCTTTTATACTGATATTGAAGCTAGACTCTTGGAAAGGGGAGTGAGGACAGTAGAAATGCAAACAAATATAATATGTTTTTCTTAGTGTTAAAGTTACATTTACTTTTAGACCTTAGTACTTTGCATTTTGTGTTTAAACCCATAAAACAAAAATTTGTCATTGGGGTTGTCATTTTGAAGAATCCTCATCTAAGTTGTTCATTATAATTTATTTGTGGGAGTTCATCTTGGGGAGAGGGAAAACTTACTGGAGCAGTTACAAGCTGATTGGTTAGCGTGGACTTTCCGGAATTGGGGACACCAATGATGGCCACCTTGAGGAATCTGGAGTCCTCTGGGCAATCCGGAGGTCTGTGGATCTCTTGTTCGTGAATATCTGTGAACAGCCAGCAGGGTTGAACAACAACTCCAGATAGGTGGGATGGACTACCTTTCTGTACCTGCAATCATCAGATATGAGGGGGAGAGATACATTCAATTCTCAATAACACTTTCATGAACTCCGCCTTTGCTGGTCCCAAGCCCGGATGAAAAAGGAGGAGGGGGAGCAGTAACAAGCTCACTAAAAAACCTGGGCTCAGCTGGCTTGGCTGATAGTACACTGTAAGGGCTCCTAATCCAGGGATACAGGATGAGCAGCGTTTGTACTCCATGTTAGGAGTGGCTGCACATGGTGCCTGTTCTTCATGCCAGAGGCGGCGATTTCTTTTGGAGCTAAGTCAGCCTGCCACTGAGTAGTGCTCCCAGTCTTAATGACAAAGGCAGATGCATTCTACTTCACCCAGTCATGATGGTTACCAAGTCTCAAGTTTTACAAGCTTGATACCTTAATATGATTGAGTGGAGATAAGAAAGAAGAAGACTTTCATGGTTGGACACAAGCATGTTGTTAGTCAGTGCTGGTTATAATGGATGCCCCAGGTGCCTCATGGGAGCCTCAAGACAAAACCTATATTCCAACCCTAACAAGATTGTGAATTTGATCTATGTCTCCATGACCTTTTATAATTACACAATGGGATAATTTTTTTAAAAAGTAATGTCTTCCAGTGGCTTTAATCAAATAAGAATAAATCAGTGGTTTAATTGAGAATCTATAGAGGATCAAAACATTCAACATACCTTTAATGGGCTGGACTCGAGGTTTAACGAGAAGTGTGTCAGCATCATCTTGTTTGGTATTACAACGGAGCTGGGCTGTAACACAGTGCAGCATTGTTAGCTGGGCATTTCTCCTAGACATACTGACCCACAGTTCCTTTTTCCAAACCATTCACTCAGTAAATGAAAAAAAAAATTTACCTCTCTTGTCAAAAACTATTTATAATACACAAAAATGAAATATATTTTGTGGTCTTACATTTTTTTATTTATCCCAAGTGCCTGTGGTATAGGCCATGATAATCATGGTGGATATATATATATACAGTTAAACCTGTCTATAGCGCCCCCTCTAAGGGCTCACCAAAATAGGGGTGCTATAGAGAGGGGGTGCTATAGACAGGTCACTTTTAATGTAAATCGCATCGTACTACATATTTAAAATCGGGTGCTATAGAGAGGAAGGCGCTATTTAGAGGGGGCGCTATAGACAGGTTTAACTGTATATAGTTGGCAACTGCTTTTATTTTAAGATTCACTACATGTCTACACATGTAGAAAAATCTGTTAGACTTTTGCACTTACAAGTGTCCCAGAGCCTCATTTTGGTTACTTGCACTGGTGGAATTGGCTTTTAGAAAAATTCCTTTAGAAAAAAAATATGCCAAAAGCGGGATTGGAACCTGGGTCGTGGCTCAGTCATACCATTCCTCCACCATGGGTATGAATCACTGGGATACTTCAGTCAACTGTGTTTGACAGAATTGCTACAACTACAGTTACAACCTCCACTGTATATACCAAATTTATCTTAATTTTGTCTGAACACCTATAGACAAAATTTGATGTAACATAGTGTGTCCTGGTTGCCTTCATATGAAAGAATGATCAAAATCAGGAATTGAGAACACAATGATAGCAATACTAAGCCCTTTACTTTTAGTTCACTCTTTGTTTTCAACTTTTACTTAAAAAGCTCAAATTTCCAAATTTATATCTACATATGTATAAAAATATTCATTATACAGTTACGAGCGTCATGCGTTCTTCATCTCTTAATTCTTCAGTTTTCATCTCTGTCACCATTTGCTTTTTTTTTGGAATGGCGCTCTCCTATTGGTTGGCTACGATCACGCCACCTTTGCCCCCCCCCACTCGCTTTTTCGTTTTTGTAACTATTGTGTTGGAGCGGGTCGCTCCTTAAATAAATGCATATATTAGTTAATAACTAAATGGAATCCTCTCTTTCTTTTTCCCAGTAAGAGACGCCTACGAAAGCCAACAGTACATAGACAGATAAAGCACATAGGCTATTGTTATTAACTAATACAGTGTACTCCGCTTATAACAAAGTCGGTTATAGCAAAATTCCGCATATAGCGAATGAAATTGTCTGCACGAAAGAAAAGAAGGGCTTAAACCATTAAAAGAACTGGATATTGCGAAGTCGGATATAAAGAATTTTCGCTTATAACGAAGTGATTTGCATGTATAAATTTTTATTTTATCCGTTTATAACGAAGTTTTCTCATTTACCATTATAATTTACTAATATATTATGCATAATATATATCAAATTACAACGTGTGAATGACACAAATTTAATGATACACAACAAATAAGTTAATAATATACAATTTTAAAATATGCAAACATATTATAAGTATTTTTTTTACATTATTTAAACAAAATTAAATTGTTTAATAAACGCTTATATTTTATTAACGTTTACCATGGCAGGAGAACGAAAACAAACAAGAAACTCGGATTTCGATTCTTATGCTGACGCTGACAATGACGTCTTTACAAATGCCATGTTATCCGATGTAGAAATTGTCGAGAGCATTCTTCAAGCAAAAGAAGAAGAAGAAACGGACCAAGTTGATGAAGAAGTAGACCCAATTGTCCACATTCCGCATCCAAAAGAGGTCTTGGAGAGCATTCAAACTCTGCGATTGTTTCTTCAATGTCAGGATGAGTCCAAGTCTCTTCATAGGCATCTGTCAGACTTGGACAACATCGAAAAGAGTGTTCAGCACTTGTTACTGACTTCTAAATGTCAAAAGAAAATCACAAACTACTTCTCCAAAAACACCTGATGAGGTTGTTATTGATCTTTGTGTTGCTCTTTTGAGTTGAATAGTAAATAAAATTATTGGTACAAAACATTTTTTTTTTCCAACTGCGGATATTACAAACTTCGGATATAACAAAGTGATTGTCATGGATAATGCGACTTCGTTATAAGCGGAGTACACTGTATATGCATTTATTTAAGGCGCCAATTTATAAATGTAACAAATAGTATTTGAATAAAAACATTCAATCGGGTAAAACACGGGCGTTGCCCGGGTCATTCGGCTAGTGTATATATATTGTCCAAGAGAACAACAGTCTTTGATTTCCAAACTTAAGTCTGGTCATTTACAGAAAATGACTTTCTAAGGTTTTCCCACTATGTACTAAGTGCAATTCTCAGCCTGCACTTCAAAACACATTATTGACTGTATTGACTCATCCATTGATGAGCTCTACTCATCCCCAGAAGACACCATCAACAAGCTATACAAACTTGATATATACCCTAATCTACATATGTAAATTAGTTGAAAGGTTTACTTGTGCTTATTTCTCAAAGGTTTCCACAATATTTGACCTAGTAGTTCTGTATGTTTAATTAGCTAATGGGCCATTCTGCTTATACAGTTACACCTCCTTACTTCAACTTTACACCAAGGAAAAGTAGCTTCCTGTTGAATTAAAGTAGGTCTTGAATTCTAGTCGGGTGAAATAAAGTATTGAATTATAGTCAGGTGAATATTAAAGTAGGTTTTAAATTATAGTCTGATGAATTAAATTAGGAAACTGTGTTAGGATTTGAAAACAGGTTAGGAAACTGTGTTAGGATTTGAAAACAGGTTGAATTAAGCTAAGTGTTATATTCTCTATGGTTCCTTATCAGTTATAGTTTCAGTTTGTTAATATGGTCCCTTGCTGAAAGGTATATCTCCATGTGCACTAGATGCAAAACCGAAGAGGCCACTCCCCAACATATACTAAATTGTTTTGGAAAGGACAAGGGATCCCTGTAGAGAACCAAGAGTTCTTGAAGTTCTTTATGAGCAGGACCTCCAAGATCTTGTCTAATTTAGACTAATAAAAGGATAAGTAAAAAAAAAAGTGTTATATTATAGTGGTTGATTAAAATTAAGTGTTGAATAATAGTCAAGTGTATATTAAAGTAGGTATTGAATTATAGTCTGATGAATTAATGTAAGTAACTGGGTTAGGACTTGAAAGCAAGTTGAATTAAGGTAGGTGTTGAATTATAGTTGTTTATCTTTATGACATAGTCACTCATGGAAGGCTTACTGAATTACTGGAAAAAAGAAAGAAGAGACAACTGACATGGACTTGCTATAAGAAAGACCTGCTTGTGTTTACATGATGTTATGATAGATGTTGTACATGGGAGAAAATGAAGAGAATAATTGACAATTTCAATATTTATAATGAACAGAATGGAGATATTTTTGCCATTATTCATTGATTTTTTTTTTCAGAAGAAGAATATAAGAGGCATATAATTTTTTTATATTACTTAACTTTTATATAAAAAATCCTTCGATAAATTTAGTTTTCTTACTTTGGACTCTTATTATTAACAAAGTGTACTGCTAAACTGGACAAATGACCTGATTGGGATCTTCCTAAATGAATGTTTGTTCCTATAATATTGGGTATCTATTCTTTTTTTCCCCGTCTCTCAAAGGAGTTCTTAGTGCAATTTGTCTTTCTGCCGCAACACTCAGAGAATTTCATTCTTAGGAATTATCTCATGGTTGAAGAGTGTTGCCAGGGGCTTGTTGGCTAGTCTAGTGTTTGCCTTGGTGTGCAAGGCTTCCTTCATTCTAGCCCTGAGACTGTAGGATGACATCTCTGTCTCAACTACTGATCCAATGGATCTCTGAGCTTGATATCTAACTGGGTAAACACCATTCTTTTCTTCTTCTCCATTGCTTATTAACAATGGACGACAAGACAACCATATCAGAAAATGGATTGGTGGATGAGAGATATAAACTGCTGGTTTTGACTGCCACGACCAGGGATTACATTGGGTACATTTTATCTAGTTAAAAAAAATTGCTCCAATGGTTCCCGATTCTTACAAAACTCCACCAGTGAGTGCAGGTAGTCAAACTCTGGTACATTTGTAAGTGAGAAAGTCAAACTTCTTTCCACATGTATAGACATGTGGTGTATTTACAGTAAAAGTAGTCGCCTTTCTTCTACCCACCATGATTATCATGGTTTGTACCACATGTATTAGGGATAAACAAAACAACAAAAAAAAAAGATTACCATGGCCTGTACTATGTGTACTAGGGTTAAAAAAAGAAACAAGGAAACTATGGACTTGGACACAATCATATAGCCTGAGATGATAGAGTGTATTTGTAGTGTAGTTGTCAACATTACAGATGAGTGGAGGGAGGGGAGAAGTCCGACCACACCAGTCCCCCCTGGACTCTTGGAATATTTGACCAAATTCCTGTTCAAGGTGACTAACATGGCAGCGGCACCCATTTTCCAATGAAAATGCGACTGGTGTGATAGAGATGTACAAAGACATCTGAGGCTCTTTAATAGACACGGTAATAAAATCAAAGAAGGCATATCCTGACCACGAGCACATGAGCTTTTAGGTGGCAGAGTGCCATCTAATGGAACAGAAATCAACTAAACATTGATTTAGCCTGTTACCTGATATTTGGCCAACCCATTTTCTTGATAAATCAAGTTTCAGGCTGTTGGTTCTCGTCAGCGTGGTGCAGGCTGAAATGTTTTGGTCCTAGAGGCGTATTGAGAAATATCAAGGATATTGGATAAATATCAGGGAACAGGCTAAATCAATGTTTAGTTGATTTCTGTATTACTAGATGGCACTCTGTCATCTAAAAAGCTCACGTGCTCGTGGTCAGGATGTCTTCTTTGAGATTTTATTACCACAACACCTGACCTTTTTTTTATTTTTTTAAATTAATTTTTAACAGACAGGGTAATTATTTATTTAAACATTTTACAATATGTAAATTATTAATATTTTTATTACATTAAAAAGACCAACAACAGGCTGATCTGTCACAATGTAAATCATGTGACTGACACCTAATGATAGAGAAGGGAATGAGACTCCCAAGCACAGTTCAGGTTATCCTTTAACTGCCCTATTCAATGTGTGATAAAATATATGGTGTCAGGCAAACATATTTCTACAGGCTTCAATCTCATTTTTAGAGTTGAAAAAGTTAATATACACTCATGGACAAAACTTAAGAAAGTTTCATATTTTAACCATAAACCACTCTTTATTTGTTTATGATATTGCACAATTTGGATTATAGATTATAAGCACAAGGTAATAAGACCAAATAAATAAATAAATAGTGTGTGACGTTTCGGTAACAACGCTGTTACCAAAATGTCACACACTATTTATTTATTTATTCGGTCTTATTACCTTGTGCTTATTTGCTTATATAACGGTGGATGTAAATAAGAACGTTCTCCTTTTAAAATATATATATATAAGGGGTACAACTTCCTTATGTTTTGTCCATTAGTGTAAATAATGAAATACTCATTTCAGTGGACCATTGGCGATTGTATTGCTGAACCGCGGCTTTCATCCGGGCTTGGGACCGGCAAAGGTGGAGTTTCAACTTCTTTAATACAATACCCCATGAGATCGGATTCTTGATTTGAATTAGGGTTGGTGTTGAATTATAGCTAGTTAAATGATTATCAATTCATCACAACATGCCCTGCTAAGGTAGAAGTTGGTGGATGAGTGGTCTGAACTATTGATTTTCGACCGCTATGACCCAAGATTGAATTATACATTGGACACTTTTTCTAATTAAAAAAGAATGCTACAATGGATTCTTGGAAAATTCCAACCTCACTGGCGAGTGCAAGTAACTTAAAGGGGGCTCTGGTACACTTGTAAGTACAAAAGTCAAACTGCTTTTCAACATCATAGGGCGGCCCCCTGACCTGCAGGCTTGGATCTTCGGCGGGTCCGGCCTTGAGGACGACGCCATTTCCATCCTGGCGTCGGCAAAGTTGCGAATTTATCGCTACTTTGTCCAGGTTGGGCTCGGAGGAGCAGTGGAGGACCCGCTCATCGCCTGGTCCAGGACCCTCCAGCGTCGAGGTTTCCTATCTTCATCCCCCTTGTAAAATATATGTAACTAGCCGAATGACCCGGGCAATGCCCAGGTTTTACCCGATTAAATGTTTTTATTTAAATACTATTTGTTACAATTATAAATTGGCGGCGTGGATGTCACTCTTGTGAAACGTCCCGCTCCAAACTTTGTGTCTGAGAAGCGATATTTTTATAGAAAGATGATCTGGCTTTTGTTTTCTGCTCGAATGAATGTTCTTCTGTTAGAATTTTGTTCCTGCGTACAAAATAATGAGCTGGTTTCACCCGTGGTCTCTGCTTTTTGGAATTTTTCCCAATATAATTTTGTATTAATAATTGATTTATATATTTTTTAAAATAGCCTATCGTCTTCCCCGTATTTTTTTACCTATGCATGGAAATTTTGGTTTGAATTAGTGAACTACTGCGAATTTGTATACCGGACATACAAACCAACAAACAAACAAACATTCATTTTTATATATATAGAAGATATAATATAAATGAGTTTTAAAAATTGTTAAAAAAAAATGCATCGGCCGGGAATCGAACCCTGGCCACCCGCGTGGCAGGCGAGCATTCTACCACTGAACCACCGATGCTTTAAAAAAAATGGCCATATTTAGGTATTCATTCCATTCCGGATTAGTCCGCGTAAAAAAAAGTTCTTCAAATGAAAAAAAGAAATAGCCAAAAATACAAATCAAAATGCAGCCGAAAATTTTCCTTAGGTTTATAAAAAGCGACATGCAAAATTTGGTACCAATTGATTGGTTCAGTAGTTTTTGAGTTTATCGCGAAACAGACAGACAGACAGAAATTGACTTTTATATATATAGAGATATGAAAAAATAGTACAAATGTAACATTGTACTGGGATAAGGTGCATAAATTAAGAAAAAGGCATCTCCTTATCGTGCAACTGAAAGTTGCTGATGGCTGGCGCCATCTATCGGAATAAATATCAACTATTCTCGTTGATTTTTAATTATTCCAGAATTGGCCAAATACCCATTCTTGATTAATCAAGAAAAGCTAACCACGGACGCGTTTCGGGCTGTTGGCCCTCATCAGCGTGGTGCAAGCTGTACCTCAACGACCAAAAAATTGGTCATTAAAGCATCCTGAAAAATCATGAAACGGGTAGTTAAGGCCAGAATTGCGTGAGGACGCTACACAATGTGAAAAAATAGTACAAATGTAACATTGTACTGGGATAAGGTGCATAAATTAAGAAAAAGGCATCTCCTTATCGTGCAACTGAAAGTTGCTGATGGCTGGCGCCATCTATCGGAATAAATATCAACTATTCTCGTTGATTTTTAATTATTCCAGAATTGGCCAAATACCCATTCTTGATTAATCAAGAAAAGCTAACCACGGACGCGTTTCGGGCTGTTGGCCCTCATCAGCGTGGTGCAAGCTGTACCTCAACGACCAAAAAATTGGTCATTAAAGCATCCTGAAAAATCATGAAACGGGTAGTTAAGGCCAGAATTGCGTGAGGACGCTACACAATGTGAAAAAATAGTACAAATGTAACATTGTACTGGGATAAGGTGCATAAATTAAGAAAAAGGCATCTCCTTATCGTGCAACTGAAAGTTGCTGATGGCTGGCGCCATCTATCGGAATAAATATCAACTATTCTCGTTGATTTTTAATTATTCCAGAATTGGCCAAATACCCATTCTTGATTAATCAAGAAAAGCTAACCACGGACGCGTTTCGGGCTGTTGGCCCTCATCATGTACTATTTTTTCACATTGTGTAGCGTCCTCACGCAATTCTGGCCTTAACTACCCGTTTCATGATTTTTCAGGATGCTTTAATGACCAATTTTTTGGTCGTTGAGGTACAGCTTGCACCACGCTGATGAGGGCCAACAGCCCGAAACGCGTCCGTGGTTAGCTTTTCTTGATTAATCAAGAATGGGTATTTGGCCAATTCTGGAATAATTAAAAATCAACGAGAATAGTTGATATTTATTCCGATAGATGGCGCCAGCCATCAGCAACTTTCAGTTGCACGATAAGGAGATGCCTTTTTCTTAATTTATGCACCTTATCCCAGTACAATGTTACATTTGTACTATTTTTTCACATTGTGTAGCGTCCTCGCACAATTCTGGCCTTAACTACCCGTTTCATGATTTTTCAGGATGCTTTAATGACCAATTTTTTGGTCGTTGAGGTACAGCTTGCACCACGCTGATGAGGGCCAACAGCCCGAAACGCGTCCGTGGTTAGCTTTTCTTGATTAATCAAGAATGGGTATTTGGCCAATTCTGGAATAATTAAAAATCAACGAGAATAGTTGATATTTATTCCGATAGATGGCGCCAGCCATCAGCAACTTTCAGTTGCACGATAAGGAGATGCCTTTTTCTTAATATAGAGATATATATTAGATAATAAAAGGCATATATTGGATTTTATAAAATATTTATTTTGCTAATATTTCGGCTGGCTGAACGCCAACCTTTTTTTGAAAATAGAGCAATCCATATTTAATTCATTAGATAATAAAAGGCATATATTAGGTTATTTATTAGGTATAATATATACTAATACTAATATATACTAATAATTAGGTATTTATTAGGTACTAGACGAATGGCCCGGGCAACGCCCGGGGTTTACCAGAGTGCGAATATATTTTAAAAACGTTGACTTGAGTGGTCGCTATTAACAGGGTGGTCTGTATAGACAGGTGGATGTATCACACAGCTGATAACAGGGTTGTCTAGAGTGGTCGCTATAGACAGGGTGGTCTGTATAGACAGGTGGATGTATCACACTGCTGATAACAGGGTTGCCTAAGGTGACCGCTATAGACAGGGTGGTCTGTATAGACAGGCAGCTGATAACAGGGTTGTCTAGAGTGGTCGCTATAGTCAGGGTGGTCTGTATAGACAGGTTTATGAGAGAGGCAAACTTACATAAAAAAAAAAATAAAAAAATAAAAAAAATAAATAAAAAATTTAAAAAAAAATAAAAAAATAAATAAAAAATAAAATTAAAAAAAAAATAAAAATAAATAAATAAATAAAAAATAATAAAAAACAATAAATAAATAAAAAAAATAAAAAGAATATTACGCCTCTAAATAGTTTTATAATTTGATAACAGATGGCGCTCTAGTACATCGTATCTACAGCCAATGAGCGCGCATTCTATCCGTGAGCTTCAGACAAACAAACAGACAGAATAAGGCAAATATATATTAGGTATAAAAGGTTGGCGTTCAGCCAGCCGAAATATTAGCAAAATAAATATTTTATAAAATCCAATATATGCCTTTTATTATCTAATGAATTAAATATGGATTGCTCTATTTTCAAGAGATATATATGTAAATATTTCATTCATTCTTTATGTATTTCTTTTTCTTCTTTTTCTCTCTCTCGTTGATAAATTGATGTGATATTGTCTAGAAGACCATAAATAATTTTTAATTGTCACACATAAATATGAATAAATATGATTATTGATTGATTGATTACATATATAATTATATAAAAAAAATAAATAAAAAAAAAAAAAAAAGCCTTTATTTAGGGTCACTGACCCTATACAGGATTCACCAGAGGTATGCATAAGAACAAAGCAGTGAGACAACGGAAATAGCGATATATACAGAGTAAAAAGAGAAAGAAAAAAAAAAAAAAACAAGAAAAGGAAAAAAAAAATAATAATAATAAGAAAGAGGGAAGCAAGAAATCAACACAAAAAGAGTAGCAGTAAGAAAGTGAGGAGTGAGTATCACTAAAAAAAATAAATATAGGAAATAAATAAATAAATAAAAGATAAATATTTTTAATAAATTTGAAATAAATTTAATTGGTTAGTTAATTATAATTTGTTCACAGTTTCTTAGAGCAGGGCACATCTGCGGGTCTCCTCCTTGCACACACTCCTGCACACACACACACACACAGCTTGTAAACCCTCTCTATAACTCACATTGTGTTGCAATAGACAACACCTAATTTACAGGGAGGTAGTTCTACTGCCATCTAAAATATAATCATTTGAATGATAAGATTATGTATTTACTTTAACATAGTGATGTAGCGTAAATGACAGAACTTTTATAAGGAGATATTCCAAAAGCCATCACTCAGAACGCCATCCGTAGTCTGATTGACTCTCTACCTAGATGTGTTGCTGCATGCATCGCCGTCCATGGTGGTCCTACTTGCTACTGAGTCGACGCCGTTATCACTCTGTATTATGACTATCATTTTGAAATAAAGATCACTTATTGTTCATTCCTGCCTCTCTCTGTATACCAATTTTCATCACTTTCTTGCCCCTCTTTCTTGATGTTCCATTTTCAATGTTACTCAGTTATATTAAGAAAAAAAGCATCTCTTGATCATTCAACTGAAACCTGTTGATGGGTTATGATATCTGTCAGAATAAATATCAACTAATGGTTTCAATTTGATTTTTTAAATTCAATTTAAATTTTATTTATTGAATAATCCTGGATAAATAAATAGTTGTATCTTCCCTTGAAAGTAAAATTGAAATTATAACACATAGTACAAGTTCCTATACAGTCTGGTATATTCATCAGTCCATTACAGCTTATAAAGTTCAAGATGGCTGGCCCCAACTTGTTTATCCAATGAAATATACCAACCTCATTACATAGCTGTTAGAACTTGAGGTTCTAATTAAATAACTGGAGGAGGACCTACCAGGAGGAATTAAGTCCCACGTGTTCTAGTGGCTAGGATAGCCTCCAGCACTCCGCCTGCACCCTCTCCAAGGTGCTCTCAATCTGGGGCTCCTTGCGCACCAGCTCAGGGTGCACCAGGCGACGGTACAGCAGGGTGGAGCCCTGGGTGTAGGAGGAGCTCATCCAGACCACTGCAGACAGTTTGGCCTCATAGTAGAGGGGCAGCCTGCTCACACCATTCAACATTGGCAGCAGACTCTACAGCATAACTCTGCATAAGCATTCTACTACACCCAGTTCTCAAGCTTTACAAGCTATATATTAAATCGTGTTTAAAAAAAAAACAATGACCCAATCATAACCTTTGTTTACATCGTGCGTCACCGTGACATCATAGGTCAGAACTGGCCAAAACCTACGGTGTCACCCGTGCTATCAAATGTCATTATAAATATCTAGGAATTTTCATTTTACAGGGCAAATAGTGACAATCAGACGAAATTTTGAAAAACTCACTGTGCGGTACACTTTTGATTGGTACACTATGATGTAGGTTCGTTTGGATAAAAATGGTCTCAAGCAAAGGTGATAATATTTAAAGAGGATCAACTTTATATTGGGGTGGTTCGTTTGATATTGAAAAAATGATTCAATTAATCATCCGTGGTATTTTAATTTATTAAGGATAAATATAGATATTAATATGTTATAACAATTGTTAAAAAAATATGGACTTTATACTTGGTGCTAAAATTTATAATTTTTATAACAAAGTTAACACTAATATGATGAGGTGCAACTATAAAATTTTTTTTTTTAAATGAATGTTGTTGTTAATTCATTTTACAGGGCAAATAGTGACAATCAGACGAAATTTTGAAAAACTCACTGTGCGGTACACTTTTGATGTAGGTTCGTTTGGATAAAAATGGTCTCAAGCAAAGGTGATAATATTTAAAGAGGATCAACTTTATATTGGGGTGGTTCGTTTGATATTGAAAAAATGATTCAATTAATCATCCGTGGTATTTTAATTTATTAAGGATAAATATAGATATTAATATTATGTTACAAATTAAATTTTTAGTAAAAAAGAAGTTGGAAAATGTTCGATTCAAACGGATGGATGGGAGAGCACATCCGCCCGT
Source organism: Cordylochernes scorpioides (assembly GCA_030710605.1). Lineage (NCBI taxonomy): Eukaryota > Metazoa > Arthropoda > Arachnida > Pseudoscorpiones > Chernetidae > Cordylochernes > Cordylochernes scorpioides. The sequence goes on from CP092868.1 coordinate 45,189,786, forward strand.
GATGACCGTCAGTTTTCGAACGTCTCTGCCGCCGCCGCGCACGCGCGCCGCCTTGGCGACCGCCGGTAGTCCACGTTAGGCCCAGCGCAAATTACCTTTCACTAACACTCACTATATAAAAAAATATATTTGGTAATTTCATGTTATTTTTCATCTATGTTTTCATTTTATTTAAAATTTCACTTTATTATAATCAATTCATTGTTATAACAATTGTTTAAAAAATATGAACTTTATACTTGGTGCTAAAATTTATAATTTTTATAACAAAGTTAACACTAATATGATGAGGTGCAACTATATATATTTTTTTTTTAAATGAATGTTGTTGTTAATTCAATTTTTTAAAATTCACTTAATAAAGTCAATTTCTATTATATATATAATTGGTTTCCCCTTTATTTTCCAAGAGGTCAATTTTATTCTTTAAAAACATCGAAGCTATGTGTATAAATATAACCAAAAAAAAAAAGATCATAAATTTTGTTTAAAAATGGATTGATATTTTTTAGAGTATAAATATTATTTAAAGTTAAGAACATTAATAAATGAAAATTTGCTCATCCCTATTTCTCTGTGTGTTGAAAATATTTTTTTAAAACGTACCCTCTTTTTAGGTTTATACGAATTCTTTTCTACAACTATTTTATAAATCTAAATATGCATATTAAAAATTTCATAGCCTTAACTACTTTTCTTTTAAAGCAAATTTTGGTTAAATACGCAATTCGAATTAGTGCGAAATAAAACTACACAAATTAGTTAAGTGTCAAATGACTTTTTCTTTTTAAATTTTCTAAATAGATCTTCAATTAAAAATACTTACATCATAAGATCGTAGAAAATTACAGGAAACATCCTGGCTTCAAATTTTATTAGTTCATTTATATATTAATAAAACTTCGCAATAACTGTACGAAAGTAACTCACGAGCCTTTTGTTATTCTATTCTATTGCTTGGTTGAGAGCACGTGATGAGTTTGGTTTTAATGTTTGAAACTTTTTTTCCCCTCTAACGGTAGGCAATTGAATTGGTCAAATTTGAATTTTATTTTACATTTTTAATTTTTCAAAATATGCAAAAAATATATATAAATTTGGCCCTATATATTAAGAATATTTTTTTTTAATAATGAAGTGATATATTATTTATTTGATTAACCCAGGCTCTTGGAGTGTTCAGTTTATTTATGTCAATATTGTAACATATAATTTATTTATCACCTAAATATTAATTGTTGATTCAGAAACATCTAGAATTCTTTGCATTTGTAAATTAATGTGATAATCGTTTTTCTGATTTTGATCTCGAAATTCATAACACTCTACTAAATATGAATTATTGTCAATAGTTTCATGCGCAATTATCCAGATCGGATATATCGTGTCTTATTTGCAACTGGTAATAAACTCATAAATTATTTATCGATAAGTTTTACTTGTCCATGTTGGGAATCTTTTATGGTTCAGACAATGAAACAACAAATAACAAGTTTACTTACAGCTGAAGTGGTTTTAAAGAATTAGGCGATTTTACCTTTTATGAAAGTATTTTAAATTTATTATTTTCAAAGAGAGAGAGAAAAGAACATTTAACAATTTACATTACAATTACTAATTTTGTAAAACAAAACCAACACTCCTTTGTTCTAGTTTTTCTATTACAGTGTTGTCAGTCTAAAAGTATTTCAAGATCATTGATTTACTATTCTTCTTTTTTTCCAACATTCCCTCTTAAATCAGTGATCTTATCACATTCAACAGTTTCTTCACTTGACTTATGTTTTAAATGGTTGTCATAAGAAGGGATTTGAATTTGTCAAACTTTGGTCTGGCTAGAGGTTTTGTTAGGATGTCTGCAATTTGGTGTTCTGTTGGACAATATATCAGGTTAAACTCTTGAGCTTGATCTTTCACAAAATGATATTTGACATCAATATGTTTAGTTTTAGTGGTGAATTGGCCTGATTTTATAATTTTTATAGTGCTTTGGTTATCAACATAGAGATTTATATCAAAATTATCTGGAATTAATTCTTCTAATAGGGATCTTATGTATGACACTTCTTTGCATGCATCTGCTGCAGCAATGAACTCTGCTTCAGTGCTTGAAAGGGCAATTACAGGTTGCTTTCTGGAGCACCAACTTATGGGACCTCCACATAAATAAACTACATATCCTGTGGTACTTTTTCTAGTTTTAATATCTCCAGCAAAGTCAGAATCACAATACACATTTAATTCAAATGGCATCTCTCCATCATATGATATGCCTAAATTTGTGGTGTGATTTAAATATCTTAGGGTTCTTTTGATGTTTATAATATCTTGAGTTGTAGGATCATGCATTGACCTGCTTTCAAAATTTGTGGCAAAGGTCATGTCTGGTCTAGTTTTGTTTGTCAAATATAAAAGGCTTCCAATTGCTTGTCTGTAGGGAAATTTGTTATCATTTGATATTTCTAAGTTTTTGTCTAATTCTTTTACTACATCTGTAATGGGAGTGGGTACTGGTTTTGAGTTTTGCATATTATATCTTTCAAGAACTGATTTTGCATAATTTTCTTGTGAAAGTAAAATTTTATTTTTTTCCTCAAAACACAAATTTATTCCCAAAAAAGTTCTTGGATAATTGTTTATTTTAACGTCAAACTCTTGGGATAGTTTTTCTAAAATATTATTTAATTCTTCTACATTATCTCCCATTAAGATACCATCATCTACATATATTGCAAGGTACATATTTCCTTTGTTGGTTTTAAAAAGACATGGCTCTGATTTTAGTTGTATGAAATCTTGGGATTTGAGAAAGGTTTTTAATCTTTCATTCCATTTTAATGGGGCTTGCTTTAAACCATACAATGCCTTTCTTAACCTACATATATTCCCTTTATAACCTTCTGGCAATTGAACATATATTTCTTCATCCAAAAACCCATATAGAAAAGCTGTTTTTATGTCAAATGTTTTAAAAACAAACTTTTTCTTAGCCATTAGAGCAAAGTATATCCTTAAAGAGACAGTGCTTATAACTGGACTGAAAGTCTCATCATAATCAATGCCTGCTTCTTGTTCAAAGCCTCTTACAACTAGTCTTGCTTTGTAGTGACCATCTTCTTTCACTTTAAAGAGCCATTTAGAGGTCAGAATCTTCTTGTTTGATGCTTCATTTTCTTTTACTATTTCCCAAACTTCATTTTTGGCAAGAGACTCTTTTTCTTCTTTTATTGCCTTTTTCCATTTTTCTTGATTTGGACCAGATATAGCTTCCGAGTAAGTTAGAAGAGCTGATTCTGTTGTTCCATCCCGTTCTAAAGTTGGTGTTTGTAAACTACTTCTTGGTCTAAGATTATATTTTGAAGTACTTGGTTTTGTAGGGATATCTTCTTTGTCTTCAGAGACTTCTGGTAGACTTGGTTCTTCATTTAATTCTAGTTGATCTTCAGATTCTTCTTCTGGTTCGACAATAGGTATTTTTTCTTCTTTATTTATACATCCTTTATCTAAAAAAATTACATCTCTAGCTGTAAAGATTCGTTTGCTTTGTTCATCCCAAAGATGATAACCATTTGGTGCATAACCTATAAAGGTATATTTTTTACTTCTGTCTTCCAATTTCTTTATGTGTTTTAGGGTTTTGACATAAGCTTCACAACCAAAAAGTTGTAAGTTTGACAAATTTGGTCTTTTGTTGAACCAAAGTTCTGCAGGGGTTTTCTCTAATTCTTGAGTAGGGCTTCGGTTCAGCAAATAGGCTGAAACCCTTACAGCTTCTCCCCACATGTATTTTTCTACACCAGAATCAATCAAAAGAGCTCTAGTTTTCTCCATCAGGGTTCTATTTAATCTTTCGGCTTTGCCGTTTAGCTGAGGTGAGTGAGGTATGGTGAGATCCACACACACACACACACAAAAGCCTTTATTAAGACACACAGGTCTTACAGAGGATTCTCCTTGGGGTTACAAAACGGAGAACCTATGAAAGTGGGAAATAAAAAATGGAGAAAGATTATATACATTTGGTAAATATATACAGATTATAAGAAAGAATAAAAAAATAAGAAGAATAAAAAAATCAAAAAAAAAAAAAAAAAAAATTTTTGGAAATATGGATGGGAGAAGTGGAGAACGAAAAGAGGAAAGAAAACAGGTATTTACATATGGAACAAGACAATTTAAGCTCTTCTGCTCACACAGCACAGGTGGGCCATGTATTTTTTAAGAAATCTTTAAGAGATTTCCCAGGAAAATCCGCGTGTTAAGGGTTGTAAGGTAAACACCGTTTTATCAGTGTGGGGGTTAACTTATCGTACCTGCCTAAACAAATAATTGGATGTTGGCTCTGTCTTTCTCATCAAACAGAAATTTTTGGTATGTTTGAATGTTCGGTTAAGTCTTTCTTTTTTACAGCATTTTTATGGAAGTTATATAGATTTAGAGCTACTGAACTATTGTCTATAAAGTTGGATAATAAAGAATATAATGTGAAGTGTGTATGGCCTATCTTAGAGAAGAGTATTTTTCTTTCCGTGTCAAGAGGCATGCATTCAAATATATAATGTTCTAATTCATTTTCGGTTCTATTTTTGCATAGTTGGCAATACAAGTCTTCTGTCCTTAGATATTTTATATGGTCTTCTCGATATAAAACAAATAGAATTCTCAATTGCGCAATGAGGCGTTTAGCCGGCAGTGGGAGTTCACTTAGTAGATAGTTCTCTGCTGCGAATGTTTTATGTAAATATTTGTAGTGTGTGTGTAGCTTCGAATTGGTTATTCTTGATTGATCGGTTTGGATAGACTGTTCTATAGTGATTCTGATAATTTGAGGTATTACTTTCTGTAGAATATTGGGATCTGAACAATTCTTTAACCACATGAATCCAGTTGAGTTTAGGATATTCATTAAATTTTCTGTAAAACCTATAAAGGTATTCGTCAGAGTGGACGTTTCCCATAATTGGGCTAGACAGATTGCGGGCGTTCTGGATTTTTCCATTTTTAATATTCTTAACCAGAACTTTAGAATTAGTTTGGTTGCTGTGACTCCTAGTGAGAAGCGTCGGTTTCCATGCGTAGTATGTAGCCTGGTGTGTTACTCGGCAAGTTCAATAGTCGTCGGAGATAGTTATTCTGAATTTGGTCCAATGATTCCTTTAGCTTTGCACCAGGATTTTATATCTTCATTTACATATTCTCCGCCATTGTCACATCTTATTTTTGAAACTTTTAGATTCATTTGGTTTTCTGCTTCTGTAATAAATTCTTTTAGATATCCTTTTACTTCATATTTATTTTGTAACAAATACACATGACAAAAATGTGTGTAGTCATCAAGAAATGTTAGAAAATAGTTTTTGTTGTCATGGGTAGTGGGATCTAAAGGTCCACATACATCTGTATGGATTATTTCTAAAGGCCTTTTTGATTTTGTTCTAATGGAATTGAATGGCTTTCTTACCTGTTTAGCTTTAATGCATGTTTCACAAATTTCATCTTGACTTATTTTTTCTATGTTTATTCCATTAACCATAGATTTTAAATGTTTTAAGCTTGAAAAACTTATGTGACCCATTTTTCTGTGCCATTTTAGCATTTCTTCATTTTGGGTAGCTGTTAGGTGAGATTCTTCAATTTCGGGGTTTTCTGTTTCTATATTTATTGTATAGAGTCTATTTTCCTGTTTTTCTCCTTCTAAAACTTTTTTCCATTTTTTACGACAAATACCTTTTCATCTTCAAAGACGACTTTGCCTTTATTTCTGGTAATGGCACTTACCGATAGTAAATTATTTGTCAAGTTTGGTACAAACATCACCTCCTTGAGATCACATTTTTTCCCTTGAATTTTTCCGACTGATTTTGCTATTAGAGTTTCTTCCTTTTTTGCTATTGATATTTTTGAGTTGCAATCTACTTCATCAAGTAAAAACTTTTTACTATTTATCATATGGCTTGTTGAGCCACTGTCTACAATAAATTCTAGCAATTCCTCATTTTTACATTTTAAAGTCTCTCCTGCAAAAAAGGACAATTTTTCTTCATTTTTGTTTCTGAAAAAGCAATCCTTTTCTTTATGATTTGTCTTTTTACAAATTCGGCAAGGAATATTTTCCTGGAATTTATTTTGAGATTTCTTAAAGAAGCATTGGTCTTGAGTATGATTTGTCTTTTTACAGATGGTACACCATTTTTTATTTAGTCTACAATATTTTGCTAAGTGCCCGCTCTTTTTGCAGTTAAAGCACTGCTTTACTTTAGTAGCACTCATGGCTATTCCCTCTTCAGGCTTTACTTTTTGTTTAGTTTCTTCAAGTGATAGTCTTGATATTAAGTTTGTTAACGTTTTCTCACTTTTTGGTGTCGAGTCCCATGCTGTGCTGAAGTAATTAAAGTAGTCTGGCAAAATGCTCAATATTTTAGAAATTACAAAGCTTTCCTCAATTTCTTGTTTTACATTATTTAGTTTGAATACTAAATTTTGCATTCTGCTTATATTTGTTGCCATATCTGTATTTTTGTCAAATTTGAATCCATGAAATTCTTGTAGTAATTTGCATTTTAATTGCTCATCTTCTCTTTGATAAATTGCTACTAGTTTTTCATACATTTCTTTTGAAGTTTTGCAATTTAGAATATGTGTTAAAACATTCTTTTCAATGGTTAACATTATGTATTTTTGTGCTTTGGCGTCTTTTAGGCTCCATTTATCTTTTCCAGTTTCATCTTTCAAGTCTTCAAACAACGATTTTCCATTTACAATATCTAGAAGGCCATTTGCTTTGAAAATAATTGTTATCTGAAAATTCCATAAATCAAAATTTTCAGGATTTTTAAGCCTCACAATATTTGCGATATCTTCGCTGACAGCCATTTTTGTTTTTATTTATATTTTATATACAGTAAAACCCCGCTATAACGAACCCTGGATATAACGAACCTTCCCTTATAACGAACCCACGCCGATTCCCAATTCCATTCCATTGAAAATACCATCGTTATAACGAACTTTGCGATTTTTAGAATAACGAACTACCCCTATAACGAACCTATTTCGGGTCCCAAAATGATAAAATCTATTAAAAATACTATGCTTATAACGAACTTAGAATTGTAATTTAAAAAAAAAATTAAAAAACAAAATTTTGAGCATGTTTAAAGCTCGCGGATCGCGATTTCAAAACAATAAATTTAGCGGCATTGTTTGTTTGATTTTTGCACTTTATTTTTGCTGTATGTTGTATAAATTTTTACACATTATACTTTTTATTAATTAGAATATCTTTGCATCCATTAAATTTGAAATATAAAAAATGCAAATGGCTTCCAAAATGAAGAAAACAAAGGCATTTTAAAAACAAAAGCATTATTTCTTTAAAAAAAAAAAAGGCCATTTTCAGAACTTTTCAAAGTGAAACAACATAGGCAAAATGTTAAGAACATATTAAAATAAGAGAATATAACTTTTCTATTATAAAAGATAAAATATAAAGTTATTAAAAATTGTTACAAAGAGGAATCAACTTCAACTTTTGCCGCGATCGCGATCGTACGTTTTAGGGCTAAAAAAAAAAGTCCAAATAAACGGTCCCGTGATGAAACAAAAATTATTTTTATGCCATTAACTATGGTGATTTTAAAGTCAGCAATGTTTGCATGGCAGGTTAAAAAAAAAAAAAAAACGAAATCTAGACCTAGAAGAATATGGGGAAACATGAAATGGAAGAAAAACACTAACTTTATTTGAATGGTGCAATGCTTGGAAGAATGCTTTGAAACAACAAGGTATTAGAGCCATTTTTTCAAGTAAAAATTGTATTATATAATGTGATAATGATGTTTTAAAATCATTTCATATCTTTGAATATATATTTAATAAAACTTTGCCTAGGATTTGCCTTGATTTTTAACTTAGACATAGAGGTACATGTATGTTAATCATAAGAAGAACCTATTATCTAATGATTTCTATTATTATTCAGTATTAATATAAGGAAATTAGTCAATTAAGGGAATTAAAATAAAGTGACCACTATTAAGAGGCAGCCTCTACTTGTGTGTATGGCTGTTTTTTAATTATACAGTCTAAAATTTTTGAAAAGTAAAAAAAAAATAGCCAAACCGTGGCTATAGTGAACCAAAAGCTCTGTCCCATTGGGGTTCACTATAGAGGGGTTTTACTGTATATATTTTACCGCGATTCAAAAAGAACCACGCTCTGCTACCATGTTGGGAATCTTTTATGGTTCAGACAATGAAACAACAAATAACAAGTTTACTTACAGCTGAAGTGGTTTTAAAGAATTAGGCGATTTTACCTTTTATGAAAGTATTTTAAATTTATTATTTTCAAAGAGAGAGAGAAAAGAACATTTAACAATTTACATTACAATTACTAATTTTGTAAAACAAAACCAACACTCCTTTGTTCTAGTTTTTCTATTACAGTGTTGTCAGTCTAAAAGTATTTCAAGATCATTGATTTACTATTCTTCTTTTTTTCCAACAGTCCAATTAATTACTTTACATTATTATAAAGAGGAGATGTTTTTAAAGAAAGTTTATGGAAAATATTTTAACATTTTTTAATAACGCAAAGTGAGAGAACTGAGGATGAATATTAACATATCGAACATTTTGAAAGTTTATATATATATGCAGAATATAAAATTATATATTTGGCGTTTGCACACCGGGAACCTGGATACCTATATATATAATAGGGAATTTATTTGTCAAAGTTTAATATATATTCCTCCACACACACAGGAATTAATAAAGAAAAATATCAAAAAGACTTTGAGAAAAATACCTTCGTCAACTGTATTCGCTGCCTACTCGCGGTACGCTGGCGACGTTCTATTGGTTGCCACGGAAGGCGCGCGCTGGTCATTCAAAGGATAGATGTTTACAGGGATTGAGCCATTTTAATTCTCCCTGAAGTCGGCCGTTATTTTTATATTTTAAATAATCGAGTATTTTCTTTTGTTTTCTCTCAACTCTACACGTATTATTACAGCCCTTTTAAAGCAGACAGGATAAAACCTGTTCGAAAAGCAAGTTCCATTATATACTAGAGTATGAATAAAACAATAAGCAAGATGATCTGATAAACCCACAGCCAAGTTCCACAAGACTCAACAAAGAAGCAACTCCACCCGCTTCTTAGAGTCCTCTGCCTCGACCAACTGTTGAACCATGATCCAGAAAAAAATCTCACCTACGGAGATGAACCTGCCGCACACTTCTTCTCACAACTTGAAGCTCAAATGAGCTTCCTTAAATTAAAGTCAATACGCAAAGCTCGAAAAACTTTATCATTACTCAGAGGCACACCGCTTAAAATCGCCCAAGATTTAGCTCTAACTCAATTGTGTTGGGCCAGATTTTCACAAAAAAACAGACCCAACAATGATGTAAACATTTACATCATATATGCACAGTGTCTCGCCAAAATGTTTGTTGTCTAGATGGAGAATCCCCCAACGATGGCCGACGATGCTCTAAAGGCCAAAGCAGGGGAAGACGCCCAGTTGGAGATGACACGGACCCTGTCCAAAACCGACCAACCCTCCACAGAAGGACAACAACGAGGTGGATTGAGAAATGAAGAACTGGAAGCAGCCCTGGGCGTGTATCCCGAGGCCCGCTGCAGAAAGGCGGAGAATTCCCCAACGAGGAAACTCAACGATGTTTTAAAGGCCAAAGCCGGGGAAGACACCCAGTTGGAGATGACACTGGCCCTGTCCAAGTATCCCGAAGCCCGCTGCAGAAAGGCCCAGAGGAGGGTGTACAAACTATATATATGTATATATGTAAATTATTGCCAATCACCCTTTTATATGCAAAATGAAACGTCCAAAATTATATTACCATTTCGTGAAATTTCAAAATTAATTTTTTATTCTAAAATGAATAAAGCCAATTACATACATATCCAGATAAATTGGGTATATTTTTTTATTTTAAATCTTCTTAAAGAAGAAAATACTATATAAATTTTTCAAGGGGTAAACATGTTAGATTTTATTATTTTATTACTAATTCAAATTTTTCTTTTAACAAGAAAAATAATAATAATTTACTTTTATTATTTATTTTATTCTAAAATGAATAAAGTCAATTACATACATATCCAGATAAATTGGGTATATTTCATTATTTTAAAATTTCTTAAAGAAGAAATTACTATATAAATTTCTCAAGGGATAAACATGTTATATTTTATTATTTTACTAGCGGACGAACCCGAGTAAAAGTTTGTCTAACGATAAAGTGAACATTTTTACCCGGTCCCTTGAAAAATACTCGATAAGTTGAATAAAATCAATATTAATTGGTTCCCTCGGTAATTGGAAGTTAAAGGAATAGTATCTTGCCTTTGAATTGTATCATTATTCTTGTCTCAAATAAATTGCCGTGTCATCCTGAATTTTGTCATTCCTAATTTTCTACATTACAAAATCATTATATCATCATGATAATATTTAGAGCAGATTGTTGAATTATAACAGATAAATTAGAATATTTATCTTGATTATTTCTAGGCGAAAAGTTATTTCAAAAATTTTATTTGCTAGAAACCTTCCCAGTACTATACTAAATAACTTCCCAAAGTTTCATGGCGATCCAATGAGTGGTTTGGTCAGGCATAAAGGACAAACAAACAGACACACATACATTCATTTTTATATATATAGATTACTAGCGGACGTACCCGGCTTCGCCCGGGTTTTACCCGAGTAAAAGTTTGTCTAACGAATCTCTCGATAAAGTGAACATTTTTTTCCCGGTCCCTTGAAAAATACTCGATAAGTTGAATAAAATCAATATTAATTGGTTCCCTCGGTAATTGGAAGTTAAAGGAATAGTATCTTGCCTTGGAATTGTATCATTATTCTTGTATGGATGTACCCGGCTTCGCCCGGGTTTTACCCCGAGTAAAGGTTTGTATAACGAATCTCTCGATAAAGTGAACTTTTTTTCCCGGTCCCTTGAAAAATACTCGATAAGTTGAATAAAATCAATATTAATTGGTTCCCTCGGTAATTGGAAGTTAAAGGAATAGTATCTTGCCTTTGAATTGTATCATTATTCTTGTCTCAAATAAATTGCCGTGTCATCCTGAATTTTGTCTTTCCTAATTTTCTACATTACAAAATCATCGTATCATCATGATAATATTTAGAGCAGATTGTTGAATTATAACAGATAAATTAGAATATTTATCTTGATTATTTCTAGGCGAAAAGTTATTTCAAAAATTTTATTTGCTAGAAACCTTCCCAGTACTATACTAAATAACTTCCCAAAGTTTCATGGCGATCCAATGAGTGGTTTGGTCAGGCATAAAGGACAAACAAACAAACAAACAAACAGACACACATACATTCATTTTTATATATATAGATTAATTCAAATTTTTCTTTTAATAAGAAAAAGAATAATATTTTACTTTTATTAATTTTAAATATACTCTGGGAAATTTAAATTAATTTTTTTTTCTTACTCTGTAAGAAGATAATTTTTTTTTGAGGGCGCCACTTTTTTTAAAATTAGAGTCAGTCAGAAAGAAGCACGCGAACTGAGAGGACGGTCTTGAAAGAGCTCTGGTGTCTGGAGAGAAATGGTAGGGTAATATTTCTCTTTTGTTTTTTTATTTTATCCTTAGGTATGGGCCCATAATGGGCTCGTTTATATGTCGAAAAGGCATATTCATAGTTTTATTTAATAGGTAAAAATCATATTTTTTGCATGAAGTCTTATAATTTTAATAAAAAATAAATTTTATGCCTACTTAGAATTGTCTACAAATGAAAGTTTGTAAAATCTATCGAGGTAAAAATAAAAACTCATGTTTTATTATTTTAAAGTGTGTTTGTAATACTTTATCCTTAAATAAATACAAATATGTACTAAACAAGGTCCACTAACCATCAGAGGTCTTATTGGTTTAATGATTTACCTTAAATGATTCTACTCTTAAAGTAGGGATAAGAGGGAAAATTACTTGTCTTGCTGAGTATAGTCGCCAAATTTGAATTTTTGAGAGCATTTGGAAGAGCAAATTCTGAAATTAAAATAAAAATAGCAACCTAACAATTATCTAATTTGTTGATAGTAGTTATATGAACATAAAATTATACCTATTAACACTAAGTGATGGCGTGTTGAAGGCGGCTGTGGTAGCTTGTAAGCGGCTATGGTAGCTTGTAAGCGGCTATGGTAGCATGTAGGCGGCTATGGTAGCTTGTAAGCGGCTATGGTAGTTTGTAGGCGGCTCTGGTAGCTTGTAGGCGGCTATGGTAGCTTGTAGGTGGCTATGGTAGCTTGTAAGCAGCTGTGGTAGCTTGTAGGCGGTTATGTTAACTTGTAGGCGGCTATGATAGCTTGTAGGCGACTATGGTAGTTTGAGGGCGGCTCTGGTGGCTTTTAGGTGGCTGTGGTAGCTTGAAAGCAGCTGTGGTAGCTTGTAAGCGGCTATGGTAGCTTGTAAGCGGCTATGGTAGCTTGTAAGCGGCTGTGGTAGCTTGTAGGCGGTTATGTTAACTTGTAGGCGGCTATGATAGCTTGTAGGCGACTATGGTAGTTTGTAGGCGGCTATGGTGGCTTTTAGGTGGCTGTGGTAGCTTGAAAGCAGCTGTGGTAGCTTGTAAGCGGCTATGGTAGCTTGTAAGCGGCTATGGTAGCTTTTAGCGGCTATGGTAGCTTGTAGGACGCTATGGTCGCTTGTAGGAGGCTATGGTAGCCTGTAGGCGGCTATGGTAGCTTGTAAGAGGCTATTGTTGCATCATGATTAATGCGCGTATTTTAAAAATTATTTATAATATTATTTTTAATATATTTAAAATTTAAATTATATATTTACTAGACGAATGGCCCGGGCAACGCCCGGGTTTTACCCGATTGAATGTTTTTATTCAAATACTATTTGTTACAATTATAAATTGGAGCCGTGAATGTCACTCTTGTGAAACGTCCCGCTCCAAACTTTACATGTACATTAGGTCAGCTGGTATTACCCCTCATATTCACCGCTAGAGGTGCGAGCGAATTGACTTTTTGTAAATATACATAATTATAAAGACAGAAGCTTCTATAGAAGATAATGATCATAATGATGTTGCGCGCGCATCCGTGACAGCGGCCGATGAGGAATTGAGGAAAGACGGTCGTGACTATATATGTTGATAATAATAATAATAATAATTATTATTATTATCATTAGATAATGATAATGATCATAATGATGATGCGCGCATCCGTGACAGCGGCCGATGAGGAATTGAGAAATTGAGGAAAGACGGTCGTGACTATATATATATTTGGATAATAATAATATACTAATAGAGAAATGCATGCAAAATTCTCAACACAAAGCAAAATCTTTAATCCTCATTAGTAATGTATATTAGGTAGGATGAGGTTTATTTTGTTTCTTTTACATTACATGGAATAGATTTTTGTTTTTCTAATAAAATTTATTGACCTCTTTGTTCACTGAAACCTAAACAATGTGTATGTTAGACCACTCTTTGTTCAACCTTACACATTGTTTAGGTCTCTTATCAGGTGCAAGATGTATACTTATGCTAAAATGGTAATTTGGGTAAACATAGGTAAATTCATTTTGGGCCAGTATTGTTCAGCAAGCCAACACAGATATAACATTACGGTATGAAGCAAGTTATGCTAAAACTAATATTTCCAATCAAATTATCAAAAGAATGACACATACTATGTAATATAAACCCATGTATGTAAAATAAACACAATAATAACCAATAATTAAAAACCATAAATTTTTCTAACACAGTATACTTCTTAAGTAAGAATACCTTACCATGAAGGTTTAAAACCCTACACATTGAAACATGTGAAAAATGTAGCATGTGTGTATGATGGGCTTGAAGAGAAAATATTTAAAAAAGATATTTATTGAAACTTTTGTAATACCACACCAAATATGCATATTTACAGTTACAACAGTTGCAGATCTTATTAGCGCTTTAAAAGGGACAACCATATATGAGTGTTTGGTTTGTTAGTGTCTTGTACAAAACAACGAATCACTAACCTATCATGAAGACGTAACTTTATTGACTCGCCTCAGTTGTGATATGTTATTTTTACATATCCTACATGAACCAAAACATTAACTTGTGATGATGATATATTCAATCACTGAATAACCTAACATCTTCCCTTTTTTCACTAGTCTTTAAATCTACTTGGTTTTTTCACCAGTCGACCTGATCTGGTTCTAGTCTCTGATGCAGCATTCTCAGGTTCACTTACCGTGGGGCTGTCACTCTTTGATTGGATTCTGCATTCGGTAGTTTCAATTCGGGTTCTTTTCACAATGTTGTCTCCTCCTGCTGATGAAGTAGATGGTAAGCAATTTGATACAGTTTGTTCTTGATCAATGCTTTCTTTTCTTCCTTCTTCTTGATTGTTTGTAGATTTTTGATTTGCTGAAGCCTGTTGTGGTTTAATCCAGGTTCTATTTCTTCTGTAGGTTCTACCATGAATATTCACATCATAGGATCTTGTGTTGTGTTCATTTGTGATGTTAGCTTTGGACCATGATGGGGTGGTATTGGGTGTTCTGACATACACTTCTTGTCCTATGTCTAAGTCTGGTAAATTTTTAGATTTTCTATCATAGTAGTATTTTGCCTGTTGTCTTTTGATGGATATTTTATCTGGAATATTTTCTGGAATTGATGGTTTAAGTAAATTTGGGTGAATTGGCAGTATAGCTCTCGTTCTTCTAGACATGATTCTTTGTACTGGGCTTGAATCTATGTCTATAGTGGGTGTATTTCTCCAATTTAACAAATTTTGCCAAAAATCACTATTTTCTTATTTAGATTTCTTCAGTAAGTTTTTGGCTATTTTAACTGCCGCTTCAGCATTTCCATTTCCCTGACTGTGAAGTGGTGATGATGTAGAATGTTGAAATTGCCATTCTTTGCTGAATTTTTGGAATTCAGTCGATGTAAATTGCCTTCCATTGTCTGAGACTATAATTTGAGGAATTCCATATCTGCTGAATTGTCTTTTGCAGCATTCAATTATGTATTCAGATGTTGTATTTTCTAGGCATTCAACTTCAAAAAAATCTGAGTAATGATCCACTATTATTAAGTAATTCTGTTTGAAGATTTCGAATATATCAAGAGATATTCTTTCCCAGGGATAATTTGGAATTTTGTGAGATTTCATTGGTTCTCTCACTTGATTCTGTGAATTTGATAGACAAATAGAACAATTTTCAATTTCTTGCCCTATCTGTGCATTCATTCCTGGCCAAAAGATATTGTCTCTTGCTCTTCGCATACTTGAATTAATTCCAATATGTCCTTGATGGGTTTTCATTATCATCTCTGCTCTTAATTTATTTGGAATTACAATTCTATCATTCTTTAGTATGATTCCATCTTGAACTGTTAATTCTTCTCTAAAATTCCAATATTCTCTGGTTAGCATTGAAGTTTGATTTTTATTTGGTGGCCATCCATTTAGAATAAGTTTCTTCACTTCACACAGAAGAGGATCAGATGATTTTTCTTCTCTAATTCTCACGACAGTGTCACTGCATACACTTAATGTTTCCATAACATTGACTGTGGCAATTTCTTTGTAAATGATGTCAATGGGATACACATCATATTTCAGATTTTCATTCCTTACATCTTTGATGCAAGCTCTTGAAAAGATGTCCGCCAAGTGCATTTGTGATCCTTGGACATGTTCTAGTTCTAAGTTATATCTTTGCAGTCTCAAAAGCATTCTTTGGAGTCTTTGTGGCGCTTTTAGAATAGATTTCTTAAATATTGACAAAAGAGGCTTGTGATCAGTTTGCACAATCACTTGACATTTGCCCAAAATGTACTGATGAAATCTTTCGCATGCAAAAACAATTGCAAGACATTCTTTTTCTATCTGAGCATAGTTTTGCTCAGTCTTGCTTAGACTTCTAGATGCAAAAATTATTGGCTGGCTTTCTTGTAGTAGGGTAGCTCCAAGTCCATGTTTACTTGCATCGCATTGTATAGCTATAGATTTGTCCGCATCAAAATATCTTAAAATTGGTGCTTTTGAGGCTAGATCTTTGATTTGTTCAAATGCAGCTTGATGATTCTTGCTCCATGACCATGTTGAATTTTTCATTGTCAATTTTCTCAAAGGTTCACTAATCATTGAAATATTTGGCATGAATTTACATAGGTATGTTGCAAAACCAAGGAAACTTTTGAGTTCTGTTATACTTTCTGGATGAGGCATTTCTTTTAAGGCTTTAACTTTTTCTGGATCTGGCTTTAATCCATGTGGAGTTATAATATGTCCTAGATATTTTACTTCTTTTAGTCTGAGCTTGACTTTATTGATGTTGAATTTCAAATTAGCTTGTCTGGCTGTCTTGAAAAGATTTTCAAGATTTCTATCATGATCCTTCAGTGCTTCTTCATATGAGTCACCTTTTCCCAAAATCAGAATGTCATCAGCTATTATTTCAATTCCTTCAAGACCTTGGAAGATTTCATAGAGTCTTCTTTGGTATTCTTCAGAAGCAGTCTTTAATCCAAATGGCATTCGAAGAAATTTGTATCTTCCAAAGGAAGTCCAGAATGTTGTAAGGTTCGATGATTCTTCAGAGAGCTTCACATTCCAAAAACCATCTTTAGTGTCCACTACTGTGAATATTTTGGCATTTTGAAGATTTGGTATTATTTCCTCAATTGTCGGTATTGGGTATTCAGCTCTTTTCAAGGCGACATTTAATTCTCGAGGATCAATGCATATTCTTAACTTCTTAGTTGACTTTACTAGTACTAGATTGCTAATCCAGTCTGTTGGATAATCAACTTTGGCAATGATATTTTTCTTTTCCATGTCAATCAATTTTTCTTTTAATTCTTTTCTTAAGGTAATAGGTACTCTTCTAGGTGCTTGCTTGATGGGTTTGATTGTAGTATCTGTTTCTAGTTTGTATTCCCCTTGTAAGCATCCAATGCCTTCAAATATGTCTTTATATTTATCTAGAAGGTTATTTTGTTTTGTCCATGTGGATTCAATTTTGCATAAGTCAGCTTTAATTTCTATTAAATTCAATTTCTGGCAAGTTTCAGCACTTAGAATAGGTTTTTCCCAATGATCTATCACTTGGAACACTATAGGATGTTGCTTGCTTTGGTGGGAACAGTTGATTTTGATTTGTCCTCTTGGCTTTAATATTTCTCCTCCATAGCATCTTAGTTTGATGTAGCTTGGTTTAAGAGAAGGATTGCCATCTTGCATGATTTTGCATAAATCTGCAAAATTTAAAACATTGACAGTTGCTCCTGTATCTATTTGACAAATTATGCTTTCCTTGTATCCATTCAATTCTAATTCTAATTTAGTCATCAATTTTCTAGCAGAAATTTCTGAGACGTATTCTAAAGAATAACAATCTTCTTGTTCATCATTGGAGTTTTGAGATTCAAGGCTTTGAACTGTTCTCATTCTGGATTTGCAAACTTTTGCCCAATGATTCTTTTTGTTACACTTTCTGCAGGTTTGATTCCATGCAGGGCATTTTTGTCTATTGTGCTCATGGAATGTTGCACAATATCTACAAGGAATGTTCTTTTTCATTTTATTTTGATTGACTGTTTTCTTTCTTATATTCAATTTGTTCACCTCCTCTTGAGTGTTTTTAGTTAAGTTTTCAATTTGTTTGTTAGCGCTTTCATTAGCCTTACACACATCTATAGCTTTTTGCAATGTTAGTTGAGGATCACTGATCAGCCGTCTTTTGGTTTGCTTGTCAATTATTCCCAAAACTAACCTATCCCTGATCATTTCTTCAGTCATTGCACCATAATTGCATGTGGAAGACAATTTTCTTAATCTACATATATGTTATGGATATTTTGTGTTGTTGTTAGATTAGGCTTGATAAGACAAAGGATCGATAAGATAAAGGGTTGAGGTGCAGTCGAGATAAAAAAAGATAAATATTTACCGTCAGGTAGCTTTTATTTTCAATTACTTGAGGAAAGATTACACATTTGTTAGTTTTCACATTATATAGAATTTATAATTTAATCCTATATTAGTGATTTAAAAGGATTGATTGGTTAACTACGCATATTTACAACAAAATTATACAACGAAACTAAACAACTAAACTAAAAGTCTTTCTAAAAACGATGATAACAAAAATAAAAATATCAATGAATAAAATAAAATATACATTTTTAAAATATAGAAATATTTGAGGTTTTTAGATTATATAATATTTTTAGATTATATAATATTTTTAGATTATATAATATTTCCCCCCTGTGAAAAGATTCTAAAAAAATAAAGTTTTAAAATAAAATTGGTAATTAAAATAATTAATTAAACGAAATCAATAAATCTTTAGAAATAATTAAAATGAAACAATAAAAATCAATATCCACATTTTTTCAAAATAAACAAAAGAAAGTTTGTTTACAAATAATTTATATAATTATGAAATTATAATAAAAGTATATAAAAGAAATATTAATGAGCGAAATATATCAAAAATGTATATGAAGCAAAAAGGTATTTAAATTTGAGTAATTGTTACATTATGCTAGGTACACTTCAAAATATCAAAAGCGTAGAAAATGTTATTTTTACATGGTTGAGTAATGAAACGCTAATAGATGTATGGAGTGACATTAAGTTATTTGTGAAGGCTTAAGAATAGGTGCTGATATTTGTTCTTCATTGTCCATGTCCAAAATATGGCCTTCCTGTAAAAAACATGGTTTATCATCAATATCTATTAACTTTGTGTTAGAATTTTGGTTTACTATAAAGTCATTTTCTATGTTAGTGCTATAGTGAAGTAAAAAATCTGTTTCTGGATAAAATAATTTAAGCTTATTTGAGTGTATAATTTCTGTTTGTTTTCTTTGGGGTATATTAGGCTTATCTATTTCATATGTGACTGGAGAAAGTTGTTTTAAAATAGTAAATGGGCCTATATATCTTTGTGTTAATTTACCAGTGTTTGGATAAATAAAGGTTTTTACTAATACCTGATCTCCTTCTTTAAAAATGGGTTCTGGGTGTTTAATATCATAAAGTTGTTTGCTGTGTTCATGGGATTTTATGATTCTTTCAATGGCTAATTTTCTTGCCTTTTCTATTGGTGTATGTGATTCTGTGCAATGTTCTATATACTGTGGTTGTATTCCATAGTATAAGAATTTAGGTGTAAAGCCTGTTGTGGTATGTACTGTTTCATTATAACTTTCAGTAATTTTAGGAATATATTTTGTCCAAGGAATCTTTAAATTAGCATTATATTCACATCTTAACCTATTAATGATAGTGGAATTTAGTCTTTCTACTTTTGCATTTGTTTCTGGGTGATGGGAACTGGTGAGTAGATGCTTAACATTATTTCTATCTAAAAAGTGTTTAAATTTTCTGCTAAGAAAAGCTGCATTTCTGTCAGTTATTAATATTTGAGGTTTATTAATTTGGAATAAATTTCTCAAACAAGTTATATAAGAATCAGTTGATACAGATTTTGTTGGAAAAGCCCAAAGGAATCTACTATGGTGATCTACTATCATATGGATACTGTGTCTTGTTGTCCCATAATTATGTAACCCGCCCAATGTATCTAGAGAAAAAATGTGATTTGGGTGTGTAGCTATTGGCATCTGTTGTAGTGGTCCATAAACAATTCTGTTATCCCTAGACTTGTTAAACTGGCAAGTTTCACAATGTTTGGTGTAATTAGCAATATCTCTAGTCATATGTGACCAATAATAGTGTGGAGAAATTATTTTAGTCATTTGAGTTGTTCCAATATGTCCATGCTTTGTGTGTACTTTGCTTAATAATTTGTGTCTTAGTGTTTGTGGTACATAAGCTCTTTTAAAACCTCTTCTATTAATAATGTAGAGGCCATTTTGTATTTTAATTTTAGCACTACTAATTTGTTCTGTGGATTGGTGTTCTTTTAACTCATTATATGTTAGGTAAAATGAGACAGGTGCTCTTGATAGCATGTCTGCTTCTATATTATTTAATCCTTTAATATGTTTAATGTCAAAGCTATATTGAGATAGGATTAAGGACCATCTAAATAACCTACCTTGTGGGTTTTTTACATTTTTGATCCATTTTAAAGGTAAGTGATCTGTGTGCAAGGTAAAATGTATGTTGTGTAGGTATGTATGAAACCTTTGTACTGAATTAATGATAGCTAATGTTTCAATTTCTGAGGCAGTATAATTCTGTTCATATGGATGAAGTTTTCTTGAAAAATAACCTATGGGGTGTAAAATGCCTTGCTCATCTGGTTGTTTAAGAACTCCTGCTACTCCTAGACTTGACGCGTCTGTGAATAAATGACATGGTTTTGATGGGTCATAAATATATAGTACAGGTTGTGATATGAGTGCATTTTTAAGCGTTTGGAAGGCTTGTTCATGCTTCGCACTCCATAACCAAGGAGCATTTTTTAACAAAAGTTCATTCAAAGGTGCCCTAATTTGCGCATAATGGGGAATAAATTTATTATAAATATTTATGGTGCCTAAAAATCTCTGTAAGGTTTTAATATTATATGGTCTATTTAATTTTAAAATTGCTTCAATATTTGTGTTATTTGGTGTATATTTTCCTGAGTTAATAGTGTATCCTAAGAATTGTATTTCTTTTTGTAAAAATTTGCATTTATTGAGATTCAGCTTTATATCCTCTTGTTCGAATATACCTAATATGTCATCTAAATGTTTAATGTGTTCTTCATAAGTTTTGGAGTGTATAATAATATCATCAAAATAATTTAAGGCATAGTGTATGTTATGTTTAGTGAAAACTGACTTCATAATCCTTTCAAATTGTGAAGGTGCATTTTTTAGACCATATGGAAGTCTGTTCCATTCATAACATCCTAATTGTGTTACGAAGGAGGTTTTATGTCTATCTTTTTCATCTATGGGTATATGCCAGTATGCATTTTTAACATCTAGAATAGTATATATTTTTGACTGTGATAACCTATCTATAATTTGTTCTATAAGTGGAATTGGTGTATGTTCTGGAACTGTTTTTTGATTAAGTTTCCTATAATCTATACAGAGTCTTGTGGGGTGATTTGGGGCATCAGATTTCTTATTCACTAATAATGCAGGAGAACTATAGGGGCTAGATGAGGGTCTAATAATATCATATTTTAATAATTCAGTTATTTGTTTTTGTATTTCAGCATTATTGTAAAAAGATGTCCTATATGGCTTTTGTGCTATGGGAATATTATCTAAAAGAGATATGCAAATTGGGTTAGTCTTTATGTGTCCTATATCAAAATTGTGTTTAGAGAAAACATTCTTATATTTATGCAATATATCTGAAATTGTTTGATTTGAGAAATTTGGATTAATATCTACTTTGCTAAAGTCTAAATATGAATTATAATTTCTTATAGAGTCCGGTTGTCGCATACTGTGAAATGGGTTAGAATCAATAGTGGGATTTGAAGTAGGATCTATAAGTTTAACATTTGTAGTTGGCATATCAAAAGAATTGAAATTACACAATGGGTTAATCTTTAAAAGAGATGAATTTTTAACATAGTATGGGTCTGGAATACATAGGGTAGTGGCATATGACTTCTGATTATCAGTTTTTGGATTAAAAGAATACAAGAATTTATAATTTTGGAAAAGAAGGTTTTTTGAAAAATCTATTTGTAACTTAAATAAATGAAATGTTGGTAATCCTAAAATAAGATATTCTATTGAACTATTGCAAACAAAGAATTCTTGATATTTAGTGATTTTTCCTAAAGTAAGCCTAACTAATATTTTGTATAATGGGTAACTAAATCCTTCTACCTGACCTATTCTTTCTTTTGGGGAATTATC
Source organism: Cordylochernes scorpioides (assembly GCA_030710605.1). Lineage (NCBI taxonomy): Eukaryota > Metazoa > Arthropoda > Arachnida > Pseudoscorpiones > Chernetidae > Cordylochernes > Cordylochernes scorpioides. Next base: position 45,211,696 of record CP092868.1, read on the forward strand.
TAATATTTTATAATAAATATGATTTAAGTATTTTAAAGGGATAATAGATATGGATGATGCTGTATCAAGTACACAGGGTAAAGATATTTGATTTATAAATACAGAAAATAATAATAATGTTCTACCTGGGTTGATGCGCTTCGGATGATTATTGTTCTTAAGTGGGCAGTCTCTATGGAAATGGTACTGGTTGGGTAGCTGGTGAGATGCACATATCTTACAGGGGTAGGGTGGTAAATTGATTGTTCTACTGGATGCTTCCTGGTGATGAGCTGTGGTTGATCTTGGAGATGGCTGGGGTTGTAGACTTGGGGAAGAGTTGGGGTTGAATCTTGACCTTGCTGGGTAATATGATCTAGTTTGAAAATTCTGCCTATTATCATTACTTGTGGATGATTGCTGATTATCTGAGTTATATTTACATTGTGGTTCCTGTTTTTCTTGATTGGTAGAGTATTTTAATTGAGTGGCTATTTTAATCCAATCTGAGGTTTCCTTAACTCTTGCTGCAATTAAATATTTCTTTAGGTAATTTGGCATCCCATCTGTAAGAGCTTCTAATAATAGGGGTGTATCTAAATTAAGTTTTTTTGCTAATGAAGATTTTTCTTTAAAATAAATATCAAGATCATCCTTATCATTATATTTTAAATTTAAGAATTTACTAAATAGATTAGAGTCTTTAACTGTAAAATATGAAAGTACTTTTTGTTCTAGTTCCCCCCAATTATCTATATCTTGTAATTGTTCTATAAAAAAATTAAAAGCTTCTCCATCAAGATAATTTGAAATATTCTTTAGCTTATAGTCTTCATCAAAATGGTTTTGTTGGCATTTTTTGTTAAAGAATTTGAGCCAAGATGTTATGTCTAAATTTTGACCATTAAATTTCGGTATTTCTATAGTATTTGGATATGGCGTCATGGCGTGTTCTACATTCCTTTGTTTGCGAGACATTTTGTAAAAATAGTTTTATGAAATTTGAATAATTAATAGAGCAATTAGGTTGAAAATTCAGGTAATCCTGTCGACTTATTGTTATGGATATTTTGTGTTGTTGTTAGATTAGGCTTGATAAGACAAAGGATCGATAAGATAAAGGGTTGAGGTGCAGTCGTGATAAAAAAAGATAAATATTTACCGTCAAGTAGCTTTTATTTTCAATTACTTGAGGAAAGATTACACATTTGTTAGTTTTCACATTATATAGAATTTATAATTTAATCCTATATTAGTGATTTAAAAGGATTGATTGGTTAACTACGCATATTTACAACAAAATTATACAACGAAACTAAACAACTAAACTAAAAGTCTTTCTAAAAACGATGATAACAAAAATAAAAATATCAATGAATAAAATAAAATATACATTTTTAAAATATAGAAATATTTGAGGTTTTTAGATTATATAATATATATATTGTTCAATACTTTCATTTGTTCCTTGATTTGTTTGGTTGAAAATTGATCTTTCATAAATAATGTTAATTTTTGGTGTAAAATGCTGAGTCAATGCATTTATTATCTCATCTGAGTTATTTCTTTGTTCATCTGAAAGATCGAGATGTTCAAATATATTATAAGCTTCTTTGCCTATAATAGACAATAAGGTTGCAACTTTTAATTTGTCTTCTTTATTGTCCAACCCTGTTGCAATTGAAAAGTTACGCCAATGCGATTTGAAATATCTCCAGTTTTCTTCTATATTTCCTCTGAAATTAACTGGTTCAGGTGGCGGTATTTGTAAATACATATCTTTTGTCTATTTAATATACGATAAGGCTTATTTATTATTTTATTAGTCTTAACGTAAAATTGAACTTACCGCGATATTTTTTTTTTCGTTTGTTTTCAAATCACTTTTCTGACACCATGTTTGGTTTGTTAGTGTCTTGTACAAAACAACGAATTGTTGGGGCACGTTTTTGTAACCATACCCCAACAGAAGGCGTATGTATAATCAAATCAAATGGATACATGGCTTCCCTCCCACATAGACTTACAGACCATTCTTTTTGCCCAGAAACCTAGACAACAGATGACACCAGACTTCCATGCCGAAAGCTGATTCCTGGTAAAGAAGAAGACATCCAGAGACATCCGAGCTGGAAACTGTTGTTTCATATGTACATATATTCCCCTCACCAAAAATTTAGGTAAAGGTGACCAGAGAAAAAAAAAATGGAGAAGGAAGATCTCTAAAAGACTGAACCGAGAAAGGAAAGCGTTATATTACAGTGCAAGTGAAAAGGGGCCTGTGTCAATTTTAGCTAAGACGGAGGGGGGGAGCGATATATATATATCGTCCCGAGAAAAAGGGAGGATGATATTTCAATCCATGTGGATGGGAGGGCTGGCGTCTGAAATCTTACACTACCGCAGGGGTTGTTTCTCTCTTTAGATTTTTTTTGTTTTGGTAATACTATATGTTCTATTTTGAAGGGGAGAGGCCTGGGGCGTCTATGAAATTGATACTGGAGCCGTTGGCCATTTTGATTGGTGTTTCTTTCGGCGAATGAAAATGGAGAATGAGATGATATAAAAGAAGGTTCTTTGCCAAAAGGCGGGGATTCGATCGGAGTCGCTCAGTGAGAAGGACGATTTTTAGACGGGCCTGAGACGTAGAGGAGACCAGACCTTGCCGCCGCTTTCGAGAGAAGGTAAGCCCCTTGCCATTATGGCTTAGCCCCCCTCTTTTTTTTTTTTTTCGAACAGAAGCTAATCTATTTAGATTCTGAATGGGCCCTAAAGGGCTTTAAGTGACTTAAAAGGAGTGTTAGGGTTCGTATATTTTGTCCCGCTAGAATAGATGGAGATCTAGGTTCCCCCCCCCCCTTTTTGTGTAGTAGACAACCTAGATTTCGCATGGGCCCTAAAGGGCTATAAAGTAACTTCAGGTCACCTCTATCTAAAATTTTACTATGTAAATAGCATATCTCGTCAGTATAGACATGTTCCCAAATTTTAAGATATTTAAATAAATATCTAGAAAAATTTTCTTGTTTCCTCTGTTACCTATTTCATACATAATTTGCCTTATGGTACTACCCCCCACACCTTAATTTCACAAAGTGTACAAATTATAGAACAACCGACTCTGTTGAAATAGAGTTGTGTACTATATCTTTGCTGTGATATATTGACACAGCAACAGTTACAAAATTACGACTTTATTAGGGCTACTTTGAGGGTAATTATCTGTCAGGTTTTAGTGATGTTTGTACTTTTATGTGTTTCAGTGCGTTATTCCATCATATTTACCATTATACAACATTAAGGTCTTGCTGCGGGTTATATACATGGGGTTGTTGGCCTAAATTGCTATATATATATATATACTTAAGTAAGGAAACTTTAATAAGTCACATCGTGTATCCTCCCTTTTCATCTATCCAAACCAGGGAACACATCAGAATCACTAACCTATCATGAAGACGTAACTTTATTGACTCGCCTCAGTTGTGATATGTTATTTTTACATATCCTACATGAACCAAAACATTAACTTGTGATGATGATATATTCAATCACTGAATAACCTAACAATGAGCAAAGCATCTATGTACATTAGAGGACATTAGAAACATAGTGAAAAAAATATAAAAGGTAATGAATAAATTTTTTGCTAATTGAGGAAAGAAATACCTTAAGAAAGAGCTTCTTGATAAACAATATTTTTTGTGCTGCCATTAGGCGCGAGAATAAAAAGTTTTTTGGAGGAACTGACGCGTGAGCAGGCAACATAAAGCTGGCCATGGGAAAAACATGGAACTTGAAGATCAATTCCAGCCCATTTCAATGCTTGACCTTGTGCTTTGTTAATTGTCATTGCAAAGCACAACTTAACAGGAAATTTAAGTATTTTAAAATGAAAGGGCAAATCTGAAGATATAATGGGAATCCTAAGAATCATAACCTTCTCACCAGTGCCGCATCAAGTCAAAATAGTCGCCTCCAGAAGATATCTGTGTAAGCTGTTAACTTGCAACCGAATACCATTACACAATTTTGGGGGATTAAGATTTCTTAACAATATAATTGGGGCGCCAACCTTTAGGGTAAGACTGTGCACAGGCATTCCAGGCGGATTGATAGAATTTAAAAATTCAATGGGGTAATGCACAGAATCATTCAGATCTACAACAGTGTCTATTGACAAATAAGTTCTTGAAGGAGCAATAAATTTACCAGGATATATTCATTTATCTTGTCCACAGCATCATTTCTTGGTGCTAATAAAGCCCTTTCACTGAACCAAGAAAGTGGCATGGTAAGTAAAGAGCCTATATCGGGGTAAACAGATGATATTAAGGTATGGATATCTTCAACCAAGACACAAAGATCACTTGATGCAATGGAGATGAGCCCCTCGTGAGTTGCAAATGTCCCATTGCCCAGTTCAAGCAACAGCTGAGAGAAGCTGCTTCCTCTGTCGCCAAAGAGATGTGACCGCACATTGATAGTGAGAGATAACTTAACAATACTACTCCAAATATGAGAGCGTTTAAGGCATGCATTCACCTCGTCTGCTCGAGTGCCTTTGGGAATAACCGGTAAAGTTTGTCAAGTCCCCAACAAAAAGAAATGTCACCCCTCCCATTATGCTGTTGTTATCCCTAAGATCTTTCAGAGTGCGATCAAGGGCCTCGATTGAGCGTCTATGAGCCATTGTGCATTCATCCCATATCAATAATGAGCATTGCTGTAGAATTTTGGAAGTGGCGCTCTGTTTAGCAATGTTACAGACTGCTAATTCATCATCATAGAAATTCAAAGGTAGCTTAAATAGAGAATGTGCTGTTCTGCCGCCATCAAGGAGTGTAGCGGCGATTCCAGAAGAAGCAGCAGCACAAACTACTAAACCCTCTAAGCGCAATTTGGCTAACAAAAGATTAATAATAAAAGTTTTTCCAGTGCCACCAGGAGCATCCAAAAAAAAAATCGTGCCAGCCCTAGAGCGAACACTATTAAGAATGGCTTCATAACAATATTTCTGATCAGGATTTAAAGAAGATTCGCGGGTTGAAGCCAAAGTTTCTAGCTCATGCCTATCATATATCTATATATCTATATTAATAAAATGGAAATTTCATAAGTGTTGTTCACTAAAAACTTTCGTTACAATGCATCAATTTCGACCAAATTTTCAACATTTATCTAAAACGAGATGGAGCAGGTTTTGCTTAACATCAAAATATTTTTCCTAACTTTAACATACATAACTTTGCTGTTATCGATAAAATACAAAAAAAATTCAACAGAGTTAAAGTGTTTACACTTTCAAAAGTGTTTACACTTTAGCGCTTCTTTGAAAATTAGTTTTAATCTTTTTTATATATATTTTAATAACCTTTATACATGGTAAGATACTTTTATTTTATAGTTTTCATATTTTATACCAAAAAAAGTTGAAGCCTTACTTGATGAGATCAATTTTATTTTTTAGATAAATTTTTAGGCTTTTCGAAAGTGTTTACACTTTTGAACTTCTTGGAAAATTAGTTTTAATCTTTTTTATATATATTTTAATAACTTTTATACATGGTAAGATACTTTTATTTTATAGTTTTCATATTTTATACCAAAAAAAGTTGAAGCCTTACTTGATGAGATCAATTTTATATTTTAGATAAATTTTTAGGCTATTTTTAATTTATTTCTTTTTTATTTTAAATACAGATTATATATGCTATTTCTAACTTACGTGGTTAGTATTTTTATAAGACTAAGGTTATTTATATTATTTTTTACAAAAAAAGATTGAAATTTCATTAATGTGCTCAATTTTATGTCTTTTTTGAGGACCTTAACAAAATTTTTAATTGTTTAGATATTTTAATAACAGATTATTTATGGTGTTTTCCACTTACAGTAATCCCTCGTTAAGACGAACTCAACGGGAGAACGAAATACCCTTTTCGTCTTAAAAGAATTCGTATAAACCGAATTCGTATTAGACGAATTGAATTCGTGGTATCCGGGGGTTGTACTTATGTACTACTGATGAGTAAGAAAACTACATTTCTGAGGAATAACGAATAAATTTATTTGAAAACAATATTAATGAAAATATTTTATAATTTTAAGGAACAACAATTATGTATATGTATGTACATAAAGTATTTTATTTTAAAAGACAATATGGATAATATAATCACAATGTAAGGCAATAACATGAGAATATAAGTTTATTTTACAACACAAATAAAAAAGAACAACAAAAGAAACAACTTACATAATATACTTGGTACATACAATGTTTATGTGTATGCAGCATATGCAGTATGCATAGAGTATCCTATATCTGGGTTTTCTCTGCAGGCTTCAGAAAGTCTGTTATAGGTTTTTGGTGGTATTTGATTGGGCACTGTTTCAGACACTCCCTTCTTATTTTATCCAGGTCATCTTCAAAATGAACATCAATATCCGCAGAGGTTTTGGACAGCTTCTGGAGGGTTTCGATGGCCGCGATTACTTCCCCTCTAGTAGGCATCATTATCTCTTCTTTCACCTCATCGTCTTCTGTTTCTTCTTCTTCTTTCTTCTTTTCTTCTAATTCGGTTGAACCGCAAATTTACAACCCTTCATCCAGGGCAACATACTCCAGGAAAGTCAAAGTCTCAGCTGGGTTTGTAGCTGAAAGGAGTTTGGTCCTTTCTTCAGGCTCATCAAGCATTGTTTCTGGAAGTGAAAACGAATCCGCTGTTTTGCCTTCAACAGTTGGCCAAGCTTTTTTAAAGAAATTTTTGATTGTTTGACTAGATACAGAGTCCCATGAAGCAGCCATTGCACGCATTGCCTGCAAAATATTCCAGTTTACTGTTGTTTGCTCGGATTCTATCCCAAGTAAGGCATTTTTAACGAGCCTTGACTTAAAATGGCACTTGAACGCAGCTCTTATCCCTTGGTCAAGTGGTTGGATTCGGCTTGTACAGTTTGCTGGGAAATATACAATCCGGAGATTTGGCAGATCCAAGTCTTTTGTATCATGTGCGCTGCAATTGTCCATTGTTAGAAGCACATGTCTATTTTCAGCTGCCATTTTACGTTGAAACTTGATGAGCCACAATCTGAATGAATATGCATCCACCCAAGCACTTTTTTGATGCGTGTAATCGAAAGGTAAAATTAGTCGATTAATTTTATTCAAACATCTCGGGTTTTTGTACTTTCCGATAATCCAAAGTTTTGATATCTCTGAACCCGTAGCATTACAGCATAGAACTACCGTTAAACGTTCTTTACTTTTCGAAGTTCCGTGACACTTGGTGCCTTTAAAGTCCAACGAGCGATCAGGAAGTAAGTTATAAAAAACACCTGTCTCGTAGATATTAAAAATGTCCTCATCTTTGTATTCATTTTTAATTTCTTCAAACTTAGTCAGCCAGTCGGTAACCGTTTCTTCGCTTACTTTGTTGATCTCACCACTCACAACAAGAGACGCAATTGTGTTTCTTCTTCATCTGCTCGCAGAGCATCTTGCAGGTGAATATAATTTTCTGTCCGAAGCTTTTTCTGATTGCGCCGTATGAAGGAAAGCCTTTCTGATTCAACCTTAGCATACATATCAACCCAGAATTGATTTGTAAGCATGCCATAACGCAGTAGTGAGTTAAATTCCCCAGCACGAGCCATCATTCTGTAAGCATAAAAATTCATGCACGATACAGTCTTCTGCATTATTTCTCTAGTGGATGGATTGACTTGAGGTAGCGAAACAGAATAACCGACCTCACCCCTGCCAAAAATTAACGGGTATTGTAGAGGATCATATGCTTGATGGATCTCGGATATCCTTTGTGTCAAATTATTACGACAATGTAATACAATATCTCTTGGCCCAAATTCCTGACCTACCATCAGCAGAGCTACTTCATTGGTCATGGGCGCATTGTAGCGACGCTCATGCTCTTCTGGTGGAAGCTTATCAGAGTGTATAATAATCCGGTAGTCAGCGTGATTTTGAGGAAGAGTTTCTAAGGCTACTTTAAAGGATTGAATATAATGATTGTGCGCATGCATGAGCTAAGTACAATAATTTGAATATATAGTTTTAATAATTGATTTATATATTTTTTAAAATAGCCTATCGTCTTCCCCGTATATTTTTACCTATGTATGGAAATTTTGGTTTGAATTAGTGAACTACTGCGAATTTGTATACCGGACATACAAACATTGATTTTTATATATATAGATAAATGAGTTTTAAAAATTGTAAAAAAAAATGCATCGGCCGGGAATCGAACCCGGGCCGCCCGCGTGGCAGGCGAGCATTCTACCACTGAACCACCGATGCTTATAAAAAAAAGACCATTTTTGGGTATTCATTCCATTCCGGATTACTCCGCGTAAAAAAAGTTCTTCAAATTAAAAAAAGAAATAGCCAAAAATACTAATCAAAATGTAGCCGAAAATTTTCCTCAGGTTTATAAAAAGCGACATGCAAAATTTGGTACTAATTGGTTCAGTAGTTTTTGAGTTTATCGCGAAACAGACAGACATTGACTTTTATATATAGAGAGAAAGGACAAATTAAGTTGCGAGTTGGGTGTCTTCAATGGCGTGAAAGAGTGATAATTCCCCGGAAATTAAGATCCTTAATTTTGGACGATTTACATGAGATGCACCTAGGGATGGTGAAAATGAAAATGATTGCTAGACGGTATTTTTGGTGGCCAGGCATAGATAAGAACATAGAAGAGTTGGCTTGAGATTGTAGAATATGCCATGAATCTGCAAGTATGCCGCCGTCTACCATTTCAAGTGGACTTGGCCTGAAAAGCCGTGGCACCGTCTACACTTAGATCTAGCAGGTCCCTTTATGGGACGAATGTTTATGGTCCTTGTAGACGCATACACCAAATGGCTGGAGATTGTCATCATAAAGGACATTACGAGCAGGACTATCATAGGACATCTTAGGGAGATCTTTGCCAGATTTGGATTACCTGAAATTTTGGTAACCGATAATGGCAGACAATTTGTCTCAAGTGAATTTGAAGAATTTACAACAATGAATGGAATAAGACACACAAAAACGAGTCCGTACAATCCCAGTACTAAGGCTTAGCTGAGCGTTATGTACGTGAATTCAAAAACTCTTTACGAAAGAACCAAGGAATGGACAGTATAGAAATCAATCTACAGCGATTTTTATTCACCCATAGAGCTTTTCCTCAAACGGTATTAAAAGAGTCTCCCGCGGAATTTTTAATGAAAAGAAGTTTAAGATCAAGATTTTCAAATTTGATTCCGAAAATGGCGACGGTGGGAGAGGTGTACCATGATGCTGTGAGGAAGCAAGAGCATTTTTCGGTCGGCTCTGATGTGTATTTCCGGGGTTTTGCTAACGGACCAAAATGGAAAAGGGGCAGGATCATGGAACTACTGAGCAGCCGACATTACCTTATAGAAGACGAAGGCCATTATGTGAAAAGACACATAAATCAACTAAGGCCAGTTATCAGGAAAGAAGTTCCTGAAGTGAGAGATTTGGTATTGCCGGGTACATCAAGAGACGAAATGGACGAAGAATTGAAAGGAGCGGAGTCTTCAGCACAAGAGGACACTCCAGAACCGGGCCCTGCTGCTGCGGCTGTCCCTGTGCGCAGTCCAAGACCGCAGCGATCCAGAAGACCACCAGACCGGCAGCACTACTATTAAGAGGGGAGATGTGTTGTGTATGTAAATGGTTAAACATCTGTATTTATTTTGCATGTTTTATCATTATCATCATGTAAATATATATTTGTATATATAGGACATTAACTGTGTAATTAGAGAGAATTGACTAGTAGATCTCGGCACGTGGTGTGTACCTGGAGAAGTATCTCGAGATAAACGGATGCTTGACTGTGTCTGACTATTACTGGGAGGAGACACAATACCATTAAATTGAAAAAAGTCAATTAAAATACGTAAGAAACCATAGTAAACAAGTTACCTTTTGTCTGAATTTGCTTAAGCAGGTGTAGTTTTATAAGCAAGAATTTTATTTTAATGCACTTTTAAAGGAAGAGGTACCCCATCTGGCATATATATATTTTTATACTTATCAAAGTACCTGTGATACAGGACATGATAATCATGGTGGGTAGTTAGCAACTGCTATTATTATAAGCACACCACAGTTTACACATGTAAAAGGCAGTTTGACTTTTGCATTTATAAGTGTGCCAGAGCCCCGTTTAGTTAGTTACTTGGACTCAATGGTGGGGTTGAACTTTTCCAAGAATCGGGAGTCATTGAAGCAATTTTTTTTTCTTCAGAAAATAAAAATGGTCCAAAGTAGTGTTTGACCCTGGGTTGAGGCTGTCGACAGTATTGTATATAATACACCTGTCTATAGCGCCCCCTCTAAATAGCACCTCTCTCTCTATAATGCCCGATTTTAAATATGTAGTACAATGCGATTTACATTAAAAGTGACTTGTCTATAGCACCTTATTTTGGTGAGTCCCAAGAGGGGGCGCTATAGACAGGTTTAACTGTATATTTGTATGTATAATAAATAAATGAATAAATAATATTTTTCAGATATTTTATTAATTCCACCAAGTCTCACACAAGGATGAAAAACATTTAAATATATTTTACACAAAGCAACAGTTCATATGTTTTATATCTATATATACTAAAATTGGAGGGAATCCTACAATGACAAACACAAATAATAATTGTCATGTAGGTTCATTTAAAATATTATAAAAAATAAATAGATAGACATTTGACATGTTCAGAAACAGAAACAAACAAAAAATACTAAAAAAGAATTAAATGATAAGGTACAATTTAGAAAATAGTTTAGAAACACAAGGTAATAAATGCCAAAAATGAACAAGACCCAATCAATCTAACCAAACCCAGTAGGTAGTGGACATTCAGGGAACAGCAACAAAATGGCAGGATAGCACAGATTAGTTAACTAGGGGTCAACAGCTGTATACAACAGGTTGGATCCTACTGTTACACACAGCACTTGTAACAGAGTAACAGTACCACAATACTGTCAAACCACTATAAAGGTACTGCACTGATGCTCTAGGCCCCCTCTCTCTCAATTTATTTATTTTTTATATCAGCAGGGACGGAAAATTATTTGATTTGAAAAAAAAAAAAAAAAAAGAGAAAATCTTTCTAAAATATATTTAATCTCCTTTATAAAGTTTATATTGTCAGATTTATTTTTGACTTATTATTATCTGCAATCTGTCTCGACATCTTCATTTAGTACCAGCTCTGAGAGAAATGGATGTTATTCATCCTCAAGTAAGACAATTTACCATGACATGATTTAAGATACTGTAGAAGGGTGTTCTCCATATGTAGTAAATATTTGTGATTTTAAATATTGGTTTTCCTAGGACATATCTTACAAACCCCTGTATTAAATACATATTCTCTCTCTCCTGCACAAATATATAACCTGTATTAATATATTGAATGTAGTTCTTCAAATTAAAGACACTTCGGTCAGTAAATCGTTTTTATTGTCTCGACAAAAATCTTTTGTCCTCGTCAGGAGCGAACAAAAATTAAAACATTGGCAAAGCGTTAAAAATTATTCTCGTTTAAAATATTGAATGCAAATAGCTGTTTCTTTTTTAAAATCTTTCAGACTCTGAGGAGAATTCATGGATAGGACAACATGCGTGCTAATAGCTTATCATTCTGAATATGGGTGCATATACAGTAGAACCTCCCTGTAAAGGACACTTAGTTGCAGAGTTAAAGTCTTCTTTTAGGGAGAGGCGTCCTCTTACTGGAGATTTGCTATATAGTAAAAATGGTAATTTTGCAAATGAAAGCTGTCCTTTGTAGAGAGAACAGTCTAACATGAGTGTCCTCTCACAGAGAGAGGTTCTACTGTATCATGTAAATAAAATTGCCAAGCAAGGCTAACCCATTTGATTGAAATAAACTGAGTTTTTCTTCTCCTAGATATGAACTGTCAGTTCTGAATAAGGAACTTCTGTTACTTTTGACTTCAGGTGGCTGGAACCCATTCAACTAGTATATACATTATAGCTCTTCTTTTACACTATATAAATATAACATTTGTGTTTGCCATTGTATGAAGAATAATTTTAAAATATACTTTTTTTTTTCAAAAATCTTTAAATCTTGATAAGAAAAAATATTCTCTTTTTTTTTTTCAATGATCACAGATAAAAAATATATTTTGAAAAAAAAAAATCAATGTTTTATTCTTTATTTAAAGGCACCCCAATTACATTGTTCTAAAAATAAAAATGATGCAAACATTCACAAAGTAGAAACTCATTAAAACAAAATCACTTAGGACTGTAGGTACAACACGCCATGTTGCTGAAACCACAGTTTAGCTTTAGTTATTATTATAATGAGGTTCCATATCAGAAAAAAATAAAGAGGAATTAATAAATATTCAAAAATAATATATAAAAATAAATATAAAACCTATAAATAATTACAAAGAATGGAAGCTCACTCAAAATGCAACAAATTTTATCTCTTACAACAACAGACCTTACTGAAGTGAACAGCTAGTCTTTCAAACAGGCAGAGAACTCTTACATCAATACACTCCCTTGTCAAATAGAGGGTTCTCTGGAAAGACTAAAATATATTAGTCCAAGTATATATCAGTTGTTCCAAATGTGAATTGTCTTAATCTCACCCACCCATCAACTTTTTTAATTGGGACTACTGATAATTGGGACTGATATTTCCAGCAAGTGTCAATGAGAATCAACAGCATGCATATACCTTGAGAGAGGCCCATTTAAAATAAAGAAGAGGAAAATTATAAAATAGATCTTTGGATTATGAAAGGAATAACTTCATAGATGACAAAGTGATAAAGTAAAATTAGAGACAAGGTAACCAGACCAAACAACTATGCAATAAGACTAAGTGCAATTCTCAACCTGCAACCCCAAAACACATTATTGACTGTATTGACTCATCCATTGATGAGAGCTACTCTTCCCCGGCAGACACCATCAAAAGTCTCAAGCTTTACAAGCTTGATACCCTAATATGATTGAGTGGAGGTAAGAAAGAAGAAGACTATGCAATAAGTCTTGGAAACGGCATCAACAGTACTGAAAGCTACTCTGCGGGAAGGTAACAACACTGTAACTAAAATATTATATGTTACTCTGTGATTCTAGTGGTTGACCGGATGGAATGAGAGAAAGTATAAGGACGGAGGACACACAGTTATCTAACACATCAACACCACCAATGTAGAGTATCTAAAATATAACACACTCTAGACATCTAGCTTGAAATATAGCTAGAATGCCTGATTGAAATAAGTGATGATTAGTCAGACAACCCTATCATCTAAGTACACACATTAGAGACAATATATATAGAGGGAAATAATTCTAAGCTCTCTAAAGTACTGGAGGACTGTAAGATCCTAGAATGGGGTCATCCCTACCTGGGTGACAGCCTAGAGTGGCTGAGCTAGGAGTCTCCATATGGAGGAGGGCCCTCACTCCCTCACCATTGAAATGGCTTCTAAAACCTACTGGTAGGTCAATGCCAGAGGGGTGCATACAGAAAGGGGAAAACTCCCAGGAAAATCCTTATAACCAAGACAACATATCACCACTGAAAGAACATGATTGAGGAGGCACATCATCCTTGGGACAGATTCCCCTCAAATATATGATCCATGTGATTTTTATCATTCACTCATCCTGATCTTAGTAAAACCAAGACTTGAACTAAGCCTCCAATGAGAGGTTCCCCCATAAAGAATACAAAGAAGTACACCAACCAAGACATTTATTCTGTCAACAATCTGAGAATACTTAGCGCTCATCAAAAGGTATATCAGTTTGATAAAGTATTTAACCCTTAACTGGACGGGTGGATTTTTCTTGCGTAACTGGACGGGTTGGGTAGATTCAACCCACCTATGTAACTTTATGAAATAGGCGCTAAATAATTATTGAAATCAATATTTTAAAAAAATATTTAATTAATAAATAGTTAATATACAGATTTTGACTTTTAAAAATTCTGAATATAATCTATTTACAGTTTTCAAAAATTATAAAGAAATGTTATTGCAAACGCTTAGTTTACATACAGAGCAAAGGGTTTTTATTTTTACTGCGCTTTTTGATGGACATTTGTAGTACCATTTTGGAATATCAGATTGTTGTGGCATCGTAGATTCTCTTAGTTTACTTGAACCATCAGTTTTCTTGAATTGTCGTCTGTAATTCCAGTGGAAGAGAATTGAGATTACGTGTGGCCAGGTGCTCATCAGTCAATGCTCTCCCAAGATCAACACTAAAATGACTCCTTTCTTTTTTACCTTTTTATCAATCTGATTACCGATTTTCTCTTTCTTTTTTTTTTGGAACATAGGAGACTAAAGTGGTTGTTCCAGAGAAACCAAAATTCTCTATTAGGGTGCGGTTGAAATTGTGGTGAATCTAAGGTTTGTTCATTCTCATCGTTCCTAAATATGTAAGGCCATGTTCTTTCAACTTATCAACTAATTCTACTGAAGTAAATCAATTGTCTGCTGGAATATTTCTTCCAAAGTGTGGTCGACTAATCTCTAAAACATATATATTTTGGGTTGGCAGGGATAGTTCTCTCTGTTGACTTGATTGATTATTCTACTTATCCAAAGAAAGAAGTGTTATTTTATAAAAAGGAAGCTAAAATTAGCGGAAGATAGAGACTCAAGTATGAGCCACAAGCTAACACTGACACGAAAAATTCTCACGCTTCTGGACGGACTGGGCGGAATCCGCCCACACATGTAAATTTAACCCCCCTCCCAAAACTGAAATTTATAAACAATGGATGGAAAATGTTTGTATCACTGTAAAATGAGAATACATGAAAGCTGGTAGCTCTAGGTAAACGAAAAATATATTTTTTTCCTATATTAAATTTACGCATGGGCAGAATCTACCCAACCCGTCAAGTTAAGGGTTAAGATCAATTTGGTGTTTGTCCCACACAAAAAACAACATACAATGCCTGACAAATTACTCTAGGATTATCATCTAACACATTAAATTATTATTTTTTATAAAATATATACTTACATATATAATATTAATTAATACAATATAACCTCTTTAAATCAACTATGTTTACTCTAACTGACTATAATTCAGGTAAAAGTTCTGATCCCTTGGGGTGTTGAATCACTACTCTCTATAAAGTTAGGGTGAACATGCATCAGTATCACTGACACAGTGATGGATTTTATAGATAAGATTGTTTATAAGCAACCATTTTCTTGCATTGATATGTTAGAAATGGTTGAATTACGGATTCACACCAATAAAGGTAGGTTGTGTTGGTTGTTTGATAGGCTGAGGGTCAGGAAATGGTATTGTTGGTTGAATTGAAGACTGTACATACCTTTAAATTAACAAAGTTCTGAACATACATTGAGAAAATACAATTACATTATAGAAATTTTCTAATAGAATGTATAAAAAATCATATTTGTAAATTTTCTTTTGTTGTGTTAAAAAATGAAAAATTACATAAGAGGCATAGGTACAATTTACACTCATGAATTCATTTACATTAATGGAAGTAAAAAGCTCTCAATGTTGTCGGTCGTCATTTTTTGAAGGAGATAAAGGCTGTTCACAGTTGGTGATCTCGTGTGTCTTCAATAAGAGTCACTGTGTATCAACTATCTTTCAGAGTTATTGTCTGAATCCTGATATACATGCTGAAAGGTACAACTTCCTTAAGTTTTGTCCATGGATGTAGTTAGCATAGATTCCATTTCGCAGTAGCCTTAGGGGTATTAATACACTAGGAGAGGGTTCGGCAACCTTTTGAGTCAGAAGAGACAAAAATCAAAATTTACAAAATTTCAAAGTTTTTAAAGAGCCACACAAATTTTTTTCTTGCCAACAATAAATAGTACAAGCATAAATAAAGTTTTTCTTTATGCGAGTACTACAGGCAGCTTCACATCCAAAGAGCTGCATGTGGCTCACGAACCTCAGATATCTCACTCCTGACCTAAGAGGTGGCCAGAGTGCTGTATCTGTATAATAATGTGACATGGTGTAGCTCAGCCAGTCTAGCATTTAGAGATTAGAGAAAATAGTATACTCTTAACAAAACACATCCACATAAGGCAGAGTTATCATTTAAAATAAAGTCCACACTTTAGGGAGAAACTCAAAAATATCACACACATATATATGGACAATGAGAATAAATAGATGAATAGTACATATATTATTTGGGTGAGGAGAAGCCTCTAACATAAGTTCTTCCTGAATGAGAGAATAAATGAGAAAAAGAGAAGAAAGTTTATACAATCAGAACATACAATGATTGATAACATTGAATATAATAATGAGTGTTTGTTTTTATACAGAGAGCATTTTCTTTGAAAGAGAACTGTGAATATTCTTTGTAAAGTTTTTTTCCATCAAAAGAGAAATTTTCAATTATTTGAGTTTCCAAAGGAGAAGCCTTTACATTTTAGTATTGGAAAGTTCTATGTAAGGGTAAAATACAATGTGTGATGGTAATACACTAAAACCTTGTAAATTGATGCAAATTTTTAACGCTACTTTTTTTCCTAATTAAGAATAATTTCTACAGATTTTATACTACAATGATAAAAATAGGAGGATTTTTTTTAAAACCGGTGCTGTATAAAGCCAGTAGAAGTAGTTATATTTATATAAATTTAAAGGAAGAGAGAGGCGTCACCTTTGGTATACATATATAAAAGTAGCATTCAAAAATGTGCATCAGAGGATGATATTTGCTGATGAAACCAACAAAGACACAACTCAGTCGTTATTAGAGATGAGGGGTGTCCTCTCGCTGGGCTCTCTGTAGGCAGGAGGAATGTCCCGCTGCTGGGCCACCTCATGGGAGTGGTTGCAGCTGTCACACAGCCCGCCCACCTCCGGGTACACCTCGGGATGGCTCCGGTCCAGCCATGACACACAGGGGAAGTGGATCACCTCATAGTACATGGCTGTGCCCAGCAGCAGGAACAGAAACCCATCCACTGAACACACATACAACTAGTAGGCTTTGGGGCAGGGATATCTATTTTTAATGTGAATATTTTTACACGGTTCCATTTTGATAAGGCACAATTTGGATTGTAGATTATAAACACAAGGTAATAAGACCAAATCCAAATAAATAAATAAATAGTGTGTAACACACTATTTATTTATTTAGATTTGGTCTTATTACCTTGTGTTTACTGTTCCATTTTGGTAGGTGTTTAGATCTTCAAAAATTTTTTCTTATGTATTCAAAAAAGATCAAAGAAACTCACTCTGGACTGACCAAAGCAGTTCAAATATTGTTCTCCTCTTGGCTCTTGTGTGCCCAAGGCATGATTTCTCAAGCTCTACTTCAGCCTTCTAGAGAGGAAGGGAGTTCACGGAGATCCACTCCCCCAATTCTACAAAAGTAGGTTTTTTTTGGGAAAGACTTGCAATTTCTGGTCCTGTATCTTGGTCTTGAATAAGAATTAATAGTATATTCAAAAAGAACAAAAAGATATGCTTCCCAAGTCCTGTTAACTGCCTCAGCATGGCTGGAAGGTGACCCTGGGTAGATCTGGAGTCTTGTATACTCCTGGTACCCTAGGCATGAAGGCTGTCCTACTAAGCCTAGCTATGTTAACAGGCAATGAGGCAAAGTTGTATTCCTACCTTTGTATGTTTCAGATAGTGTCATAAATTGTCATCAACAGGAAACACACCTTATGAATTCTACTCTTCTCACTAGAGAATACTCACAAAGATAAGTATAGCCAATACGTAGGGGAAACCTACCTTGGAAAATTCCAAAGTGCTTGTCAAAAGGTTCTCCGAAGTCCTGAAACACAATGGAAGTGAGTAACAACAAGTCTCTCACAAGGTAACAAACAGGAAATATTCTATATTGGATAAAGGCATTGGTAGCCTTTTCATATTAGAGATCTGGTGAGGCAATGAGAGCGTTGGTCAGACAAGTACAATAGAGAGTTAACTTTCCTGGTTTCTTGTAACATTGCTGCTTCCACATCTGTCACATATACAACATTAGGGTTTGTTATATACCTTGGCGGATTCTTATTTTATAATTCCAATTGTACCCTAACAGGGTGGGAGTTGATGAAAATTGAATGGAGGGGGGCTAAAATAATTTGAGTTGAGGTGCGTAAATCAGCATTAACACTCATTGAAAACAATGACATCAAAAATTGAATTGAGTGCTATAATTGCCAGAGCCATATTTCAAACTAAGATAACCAACTCTATACCATGGATGGAAATCTTGAGATTTCAAGAAAGAAAAACTACCTCTCCTTTTTCAAACAAGTTGCCATAAATTATATAAGGTACAATTTAAAGATTATAGATTTGGAAACATAAGGTAATAAAACACCTTTTAATACCTTGTGTTTCTAAGAATCCATAAACTATGCACCATCTATTGATAGATGGCACATAGTGTTTGCATCAATGCAGCAATAAGTGTAATCAGTTAACCTTAGAAGTGTCAACTTACAAATCATTTAAGAAATATAACCAGTAGGCAAGTATATTTATTTTTAAAGAAAATAAACTTTTTACTGTCCTTACTACAATTAAAAATATTGGAAGGGCTTGGCTTATCAGTGGTGAACCCTCCCAGAGGTTTCGTCAGTTTAATCTACCGCTTTTGGAGCTCTAATACTGTATTGGATGATTCTGTTATGTAGCTATTCAATATACAAGTAGATATTCCTTCTGTTTGAGCCTATTGTTTGAAGGTTCAGTATAGAGAGTAGGCTAGCTAGGCTTCAAACTTTGGCTTTTGAAAAATTCTAACAATTAAGTTTATCGCTGATAAGGTACAATTTGGATTATAGACAAAAAACACAAGGTAACAAGACCAAATCCAAATAAATAAATAGCGTGTGACATTTCTCTAACAGCGTTGTTACCATCATCAGAAAAAAAAGTACTAAAAAATCATTTTGTCACACATCACACACTATTTATTTATTTAGATTTAGTCTTGTTGCCTTATGTTTCTCCTTGGTTAGTAGATCCTGTCATTTTCTGTAAGAAATGGCATTCTACCTTTGGCCTGTATTTTCTTGGTTTCATCTATTCACCTTTAATTACCACACAACATAGAAGAGAGGTGGTTTTGATAATTTGGGTGATTAGGTTAATCTTACCGTGGTGAAATTGTAGTAGACGATCATGCCAATAACCCAGACGCCTATGGTGCGCAGGGCGTCAATCATAGAGCGATGAACGGCTGTCAACATACATGGTCAGATGTAAACATTCCCTCATAGTACACCTTAGGCTTTGACACAAAGACAGAGATATGTTAGCAATACCATAGAAGATACAAAACATCACACATATGCTAAAAGGTTGTTAAAAAAAAAAAAAAAAAAAAAGATAAAGCATTTACTACCTTTTCTCATAATTAAAGATAAATTAAAACATTTAGTCAAGATTCTAGGTGAACTATCCACAATGTCACTAAATGAAAATATCATCATCTATGAATTGTAATGGTGTTGGTGATATTTCACTTATCTCAAGTATATATATACATGATAAAAGCTGTGAAGGAGTTACATTCAGTACTGCCATTCTATCAGCTATCACCATATACAGTAGAACCTCCCTGTAAAGAACACCTAGCTGTAAATATAATGTGTCCGTTAGGGAGAGTTGCAAAATAGTAAAGATGGTAATTTTGGTGATGAAAGCTTGACAACCATCATGACTGAGGGAAGTAAAATGCGTCTGCCTTTGTCATTAAGACTGGGAGACTACTCAGTGGCAGGCCAACTTAGCTCCAAAATAAATGGCCACCTCTGACATGAGGAACAGATGCCATGTGCAGCCGCTCCTAACATGGAGTACAAATGCTGCTCATCCTGTATCCCTATCAGCCAGGCCAGCTGAACCCAGGTTTTTTAGTAAGCTTGTTACTGCTCCTCCTCCTCCTTTTTCATCGGGGCTTGGGACCGGCAAAGGCAGAGTTATGGAGGTTCTACTGTATAGAGGTTATATATACCCAGGTTGCAAAGTCACAATGGTAGTACTGGATAAGTAGAAGAGTTTTCATCCCCCTTCATACCTTAATTATGAGTAAAACTCTTTTTTTTTTATCACAAAAACATACCTTTAAGTATATCCATTCTATTATAAACTTTTCTCAAAGCTAAGTGTTCCTAAGCTTTATTTAAAATAGATATGTCTACATATTATCGTGTAGTCAGTGTAATCGGTGAAAGGAAGTCAACCATCATGAAATATCCCTCAAAAAAAAAAAAAAAAACTTTCACCCTCAAATATTACAACTCTCCACAATATGGTACAGTATAAGGGACCAAATACAGGTTTGTGAGATACCAAAGTTATCTCTTATAGATGAGTTGCCAACCAAGGCTACAACCGAGCACTATCAACCTTTGGTTTATATTCAGTTTTCCTTCTTCCCCTCCTAGATGAGCTGTCATTTCTAACTATGAATGTACAAATCTGATTGTTGAGAAGTAGAATGACCCAGCACATAAGTTTTCAGACACTTATACCACCATTGTTTATATGGAAGTGAGAGCTCCAAAGTGCAGTGTACCTGTGAGATGCTTGGTAACAGCCATGGCAAATCCATTATGTAGGGCCGTGGTAGCCACGTAGATGATACAGAATATGATCAGCAAGGGTTCATTCATTATCTGGAAGAGGGCATCCAGGGAATTCTCGTAGCGTCCTCCAACTTGGGGACCATTCATGTGGTACATCACTGGAAGAATTACCTAACACCATACAGAAACTTTTTACATTCACAAAATTTTGGCTTCATGGATATATGGAATAAAAACGAAAAACCAGAATAAAACATTACAAGAACATTATTCTGTGATTTTAGGGACATCAGCACATATAGGCAGGATAAGAGAGGGTGAATACAGGTAATCATTGAAGGCTATTTGAGAATGAGGCTATAAAGAGATCAACATCAGTTTTGTTCCCATTTGATAACTAGGGTAAAAGTGGCTGTGGTCCAGACTGGACTGTAGTGGGGAGAGAACTTACCATCCCCATCACAAGGGTCCCAAAGAATCCTTCCATTCCAACCACCTGACACACACAACAGTACCATGTCAGTACCAAGACATGCTATAAAGTCTCCCAACACTCAATAATAGTTCAATAAAATTGTATCAATATTGAGTAAAAATATCAGGCCTCACGGGGAAAGGTATCTTTTCAAAAACTTTTTATTCTCTAGCCTTCAGGCACGGATGCATCATTATACCATGTTTTCTCTTGTAGAAGGGTGATCGTCCCCGAAGGCTAGAGAATAAAAAGGTTTTTGAAAAGATACTTTTCCCTGGAGGTCTGATATTTTTACTCAACTCATAATAGTATTATTTAGAAGAGAAATGGTACAACCTCTCATGAGAGACTGTCTACAAACATGGGGTTTCTCATTGGGGGGTTGGTTTAAGTCTGTGTGGATTTTTCACAAGTGATGGTTGCTCATGGTAGGCTTTCCAATGAATTTTCAGCTGAATTAAAGTCTGTTTTGAATTATAGTTGGTAAAGATGGATTCCTTGCACCATTCACACTGCAAATGGTGGAAATTTTTAGACATTTTGTTGACAACTCTTGGGAAATTGTTGAGTCTAAGTTGAATTTTATCCAGTTGAGGTAAATGAACTTATTGGACTTTGAAAAATAGTTGAATTATAGTCAGTTGAATTAAGGTTATAATATGTTTTTTATATATAGTTAAAATACTAGCTGATATCCAAACACAATAATGTACAAGTACCTGCTCTCAAACAGTTTTGTTGTATACATAAAGCTATCTCACCTATAGTAGTACTTCCAGCCAAACCTTATCAGTAGGTAAATATAACTAGGCTTCTTTGAAAGTGAAGAAATGATGAGTGACCAGTTTTCTGAATGACCACAAAAATCCAATCAATTCAACCTCTATAAGTGATTTGAGCGGCCACCTACAGAGGAGACCAGGATTAGCCTTGATACATGGTCATCCATGGTAGAGTACCTCTTCATACCAACTTTGTTACAATTAACATTTACACCAGGAGTAAAACAATGAAAACTGACGTTTGCTGGACATGTGATGTGCGGATCAGCAGGAGAGACATTGCTGACAGTGTTGGAGGGAAAGCTCCGGATGAAGAAATCGAGGGGAAGGAGACGACAGGGATACACAGACAATCTAAAACAATGGACTGGACGACACGAGGAGATGAAGAGGATGGCGGAGGAAGTATGGAGAGACCATGTGGCCAGCCATCCTCAGTAGAGGAAGGCATTGAAGGAGGAGGAGGCAATGACACCAAATAGATAACCAGTATTTTCTCAGCAGTTGCTGTTATTATTACAGCAAGACCTGACACCTGCTGACAGCTTACCACAGCTGACCTCTTTGGAAAAGGATTCATCGCATATTTATTTATAAATTATAGTCCAACTTCCTTAATTTAACATTCCAAAAGATCAGAATTTTTGGTTGAATTAAAGTCAGTTGAAATATAGTTAGTTAAAGTTTTTTTTTTTTTTGTTGCTTATCCCAGGTACACGTGGTACAGGCCATGATGTTCATGGTGGCTAGAAGTAGACGACTGCTTTTACTGTAAGTGTACCACATGTCTACACATGTGAAAAGCAGTTCGGCTTTGCTCTTACAAATGTGCCAGAGTCCCGTTTGGTTACTTGCACTCGCTGGTGAGGTTGGGCTTTTGCAAGAATCGGGGGCCATTAGAGCTTTTTTTTAACAGAAAAAAAAAGTGCCTAATACAGGAATTGAACCCGGGTCGTAGAGTTCGAAAACCAACGGTTTAGACCATCCTTCCACCGACCCCCTAGTCAGTTAAAGTAAATAGGCTGATTATGGGGTTAAAAAACCGTCAATTAAAGTAAGTGTTGATGAGGCACAATTTGGATTGTAGATTATAAACACAATAAATAATAAATAAATAACAATAAATATTTATTTATTTGGATTTGGTCTTATTACCTTGTGTTTAAAGTAAATGTTGAATTAAATTTGGTTGAATTAAAGAGTTTATACTGATTTTTGATGGATTCTTAATTTTTTTTAAAAACTACACATTTTTTATCAAGTGAAAATAAAAGGTAAGGAGAGAATGCATAGTTAAAAATATTTTTCAACTTACATTTTAATTAACACTTTGGTAGGATGGCATAGAATCATTGAAGCATCAGGAATTTGAAAAAAATAAACTAAAAATTTATTTATTTTGAAATTTCCAGGAAAATATTCAAATTGTGCCATCTCAAAGGGTGAGCATAATCTGGACAACTTTAGTTTAAAGCACAGTAGAGGAATGGCAGATAGATGAGGTGTCACAATGATGGCACACAATGGCTAGGTAATGGAGGGATCTCCCAAACATGAGGTGCAGCACAGGTTCTTGGACACATGAGAGCTAACATATCACTGAAGCCTATTTGGTTTCTCTCCCTATCAGATATCATCACAACTGTAGGTTGGTTACATGTTTCATTCACCAAATGGAATTCCTTCCTTTTTATTGTAAAAAAAAAAAAGACGCAAATTGGGTTCCAGGTAGAAATCCAACTTGGCTACCACGGGTGGGAATTCTCTTCCTAAACTACATCAGTTAAAATTTAAAGTCAACTCCTATTAAAAAACTACCCAAAGGACGGTTTTATTTCACTCTGTGAATCGCTTGTGACAAGAAGATCGAAAATTCGTCCAAATTCGACGTTCAGGAGAACATTGTGGAGCTGAGTGGCTGCTGTCCGGGAAGGTCAGCGTTATCCTTCGGCGAACTTCCTCCAGATCTTATCCTCTTCCCTCATGTCAGACAGATTTCACTTTCCCCGCCCCGCCCTGCACCCTTCCTCCTGGGCCACGGGGATCACACTACACCCAGGTCACCGTGGAGCTGTTCACACTGGGGGCCCTACAGCTCCCACCCAGGTCACACAAAAAAGTCGGTGGACGAGTGGGTAACACCCTCAATTCCCGACAGTCATGAACCGGGATTGAATCCTGTGTTAACTATTTGTTTAATATGTGAATAACCTTCACATATTATTCACTGTTTCAATTATCATAAACTAGGTTGCTCTTGTTGAGCGGTACCTAATAAAGTGATTTTGAACCGGACAAAAAAAAAAACTCTTATTACTTGGGATTTTCTGAGAAGGTGAAAACTATTATGATAATTTGTGGGAGACAAACATTTTTAAATAGGAACTAGCAGAGAAATATTAATCAGAATTTCTTAACAAATTCCAATCAAGAGGAAGTGAATGTAATAGTCCCACTGTGAGATTAGGTAGACATTTTTATCCTACCATGGTCTTTCCTCGATATAAGGTAAATGAGGACTAAAAATCAGCACTTACATTTTTAAATTCAATACCTTAATCATTGTCTAGTATTTATGCTTATGAGGTGATACAGCAGCGTATTTACAATTAGAGAGGAGACAAAATGAATTAAATTAATTGTCTAGTGTTCATATAAGGTACAATTTAGGTAACAAGACCAAATCCAAAAAAGTAAATGAGATGTTTCCAGGTGGAGATGGTAACAACACTACTACCAAGTATAATTTACTTAGAGAGGAATAAGCAACAACAATTTATTTAGAAGAGGTCAAAGGTAAGAAGGTACTTGAAAGTACCAAAATAAACATGTTGCTTTTACCTTTTGTCTTAGTAATCCTATCCTGTGATTCGTTCTATTGTAATATATATATTTGGGCTTGTTACATTGTGATTGGTGTATGGGATCCCTTCACAGATTTCCAGCTCCATAGTCTCAAGTGACTGTAGACCATTTTGTTTCAGGTTTATGGCCAATGACTTGGCTATTTTCTTGGTTACTTTTCAAGATAATAAATTGGTCATAAAATAAAGTTAAGAGAAGCCTTCAAACAAGTTTGACATTTCAGTTTGGGGTATATTAAGTTTCTCTGATGCATGTGTGGTGTTCTAGTTGAATGCTATAAAGGTAATGGGTGCATCATCTTTTGAAATTTGGAAGAGAAATTGCTGGCTGAATCACTCTACAGAAGAAGAAGCACAAGTTGGGGACAAGGTAATAAGACCAAATCCAAAATGAATATCAATGTTGATGCTAAGCCATCACTTGAAGATTCTATTTTTGGATTTGGTCTCATTACCTTGTGCTTATAATCTACAAGAGCCTGTAGGCAATATATTGCCGTACAAAGAGACTGGCTAAGAAAAAATCATGGATAGCAGCCTACTCGCGTTGAGAAACCCGTCTTCGGGGTGGAATCTACAGTTTCATCAAGGGAGGTTTTAAGCGCAAACCCCTCTCAGCTCTCCCAGTTGGTAGCGGCTTCACTGAAGGTCCGCGGGACACATGAAATCATATATTTGAATAATCCAAATTGTGCCTTATCACAAGTTGGGAAGAAGAGATTCTTTATATAAGAGGACGATCCTAAAAGCCTTTGGGCTAGACATCCTTCTACAAGTACCCAAAGGGTGTCTTGCTCAAAAGCTTGTATGATCCTCCTCTCATATAAGAAGCTCTTCTCCCCAACTTCTATAGCAAATAGGGAGATTGTCTTCAGAGTCTCACCTGTAGAGGCTGGTAGTCTCTGTAGCGCAGCAACCATTCCTCAATGATCATCTGTGCTGCACTCACCAGCTGGCTGCAGATAATGAGCACCACACCTGCACACCTCAACCTGTCAAAAAAACTGCATCCCAAAATATACAAGCTAGTAAAGCCCACACCATCAAATTAATTTTAAAAAAATATTTTTTTACAAATATCTTCTTTATGCGGATGATATTTCGATCATATGCTGGAATAAAGATCTAGCATCACTAAAAATAGTTATAGAGGAAGCATTAAATACTATCGAATTGTGGTGTATTAAGAACAAGTTAGAAATCAGTTCCGAAAAAAACAAACATTTTATATTTGCATAATAAAGAGAAGATCCCAGTTAAATTTAAGAGTGGATTAATTTCACCAGTACAAAAAATAAAAATTTTAGGAATAACAATTGCAAATCATAGAAGAAAAAAACAAATTAAATTTTGCTTTTCATATAGAGGAAATAGTGAGCAGAACTCTAAGAATAAAAAATTTTCTATTCTCTCTGTGCAGCAAATCATGGGGTTTGAGCTCCCATAAAAGAATTACATTGTATAAATCTTTATTCAGATCAACTTTAACATATGGATCAGAAATATGGTTCAAATTTTTAAACAAAAAATTGATACAAAAATTAAACTCAATGCAATATCAGATATTAATATGGAGCATTCAAGCTTACAAGACAACTTCGTACAACTGTGTACACAGTTTGGCTAAGACTCCATTGATTGCAGATTACATTGAAGCAAAAAATATGAAATATGACTTAAATAACTTATCGTTCGAGGACAAGCAAAAATACAACATCGATATTCCCTTTATAATTAAATCCTATATAGACGAAAGAATGTTGCTCTTACTGAATAATACAAACGAGACATTTACAAGTTTTTTCAACTGGGGTATTCCAAATTATTTTCGCCCTAATTTCCACAACACACAATTTGTAACCAACCATGGTAATTTCGGAAGTTTTCTGGAAAGAATCCGTGCATCGGAGGATCCGGGCTGTTTTTGTGGATGCCGCATTCAAGATTCTACTCACCTTTTACTTAAGTGCCCAGCATTTCAAGACTACAGACTCAATAACGGTATTCTCTGTACCGATCCAAGAGAACTGATATCCAGCAGGGATTCATACATTGTATTCAATAGATTTTGTAAATTTATATCAAAGTTTTTAAATAATCTCAAGTGTTAGGTATAATTAACTATGTGCTGTATATATGATTTTTTTTTCTTTTTTCTTTATTTTGATATGTGTTTAAATTAAATTACCTATGTATATAGTATGCTTGTTTGAAATCAATTTCAAGAATATGGTAAATGCCTTGAGCATATGTTAATAGATTCTCCCTCTCTCTCTCTTGTATTTGCTTTCCTTTGGGTGCCAGTGTCCTTGGCGGGACATCGCGCTTTGTATTTACAGTTGAATGAATGAACAGTTCTTTAATTTAAAATGGTATATACTCTTTTTATTATTATTTAATATTTTTATCTATTCTCCTTTTTTTACACCCAAGCTGGGAGATCAAATTTCCAGTTTTGAAACTGGCCAGGAGTTATACAGCAGAAATTCACTTAGTAGTTTTTAATTCCGCCTTTGCCAGTCCCAAGCCCGGATGAAAAAGGAGGAGAGGGAGCAGTAACAAGCTCACTAAGAAATCTGGGCTCAGCTGGCCCGGCTGATAGTACCCTGTAAGGGCTCCTAATTCAGGGATACAGGATGAGCAGCGTTTGTACTTCATGTTAGGAGCGACTGCACATGGCGTCTGTTCCTCATGTCAGAGGCGGCCATTTCTTTTGGAGCTAAGTCGGCCTGCCACTGAGTAGTGCTCCCAGTCTTAATGACAAAGGCATTCTACTTCCCCCAAACACCATCAAAAGTCTCAAGCTTGACACCCTAATATGATTGAGTGGAGATAAGAAAGAAGAGAGAGACTTAGTAGACAATCGCAGACACCTCTAAACAACAGACAGTTTTTATTACCAAAAAGTCCTCCCCTTTAAAATATGTTCAAGCTAGCTGACTCCGATTTCAAAAGAATTATGGATACACTCCTAGCTGAACTGAAATGGTCCGAGTGCATGGTTTACTTAGTTGACGTCATAGTGTATGGTAAAAACATATGTGAACACAATGTTTCAAACATTCTAGAATGTTTCAGCGGAGCAGGATTATCTTTGATACCATCAAAATGTAGATTCATTTACCAAAGTTACCAATCTTGCAACATGTGGTACCAGAAAACGAGGTAGACTGGCCATAAACAAGATCGAGGCAGTTAAGGAATTCCCTATTCCAAAATATGTTAAATAGGTTTGTTCCTTTCTGGGACTTTGTACCAGAAATTGTTATCTATTAAATTAGAATGTCTATTTTATTTTTTATTGATTGTCTTTTTTTTGTTTTTCCTTTATTTTATTCTTTTATATTATTATTTATTTTAGTTATATCAGAGAGAAAATTCACCACAGAGATGACGGGTAGAACTGTATTTGACTGTTGGCCACTGTTTTCTCAGCAATGTGTTAGAGATAACGAGTTGTTTACTCTCTGATTGGAATATGCCTTGACAAGCTCGAGGAGCATGAACTCATGGAATTCGTGTAATCTTTACACAAGGGGATAAGAAACAACAACATGCCTTGACAAAAATTTATATAACATGTGGTACTGCAGCAGCAACACCCTCTATGACCGGTCCGAGAGAACCCAAGACCTGACAACCCCATTGGACTAACTCCCCATAAAAAACCTCTGAGACCTACATCCCTGCCTCTGTCTCATCAATATATATATATATAGCCGAATGACCCGGGCAACGCCCGGGGTTTACTCGATTAAATGCTTTTATTCAAATACTATTCGTTACAATTATAAATTGGCGCCGTAGATGTCACTCTTGTGAAACGTCCCGCCCCAAACCATCGGCCGGGAATCGAACCCGGGGCGCCCGCGCGGCAGGCGAGCATTCTACCACTGAACCAAAAGCAAACGATGACAGAAGTGTCTCGCGCATTGGCGGCACCAAATGATGGGGGGGCAAAGGTGGCGTGATCGTAGCCAACCAATAGGAGGGCGCCGGCAAACCGTGACAGAGGCCATGACGCTCGTAACTGTATATAGAATTTGGGATATTGAGGTTAGCATCTCCTGATCATGCAATTGAATACTGATATCAAAATAAAGTTACCTCACTATAACAACAATACCTGTGACCAAGATTTTTGTGTTGTTATAACCATTTTATTGTTACTATAACCAGGGTTAAAAAAAATGGAGCTTAGGCCCTTAGTATTATGATGTCATAGCCAAGTTGATGTTACCAACCAAGAGGCTGTTAAAACAAGATTTCACTGTATTTAAAAATATATTTGAATATTTAATCTGGTAGATGGCATCAGCAATATCCAACTTCACAAATAAGTGATTTTTTTTACTTTTCAATTTTACTATCTAGCTCTCATTTGACTGGTATTTATCTAGAAGGAAGGTTACCAAGGAAGGGCTTGTATATCTGAGGCTGGGCCAGGATGCCGGCCTGGGAGTGGACGTGGGCATGACGGAAGACTCCAGAGAGTCCCACCAGCACCATGCCCAAGGTGGTCAGGGCCATCCCAATCCACTGGAGTGGGATCAACTTTCTGCGGAGGAAGATCCTCTGCCACAGCGCAAACATAAAAGGGGGGTTGTGTCAACGAGCGAGACACTTACAGACAGGATGCCAGTAAACACAATGATGGACCCACGTAACATCTGCCAGATGGAGGCATCCACGTAAAGCAAGCCAATACCTGCCAACAAGCATCTAAGTTTAGTTTTAGTAAGCAAATCTTAATTTATTAAGGAATAACAATATTCTCGCTACATGAAAACTATGGCGGTTATGGATGGATTTTCTTGGAGGAGTTCAATTAATGTCTTAGGACTGATTTTTTTACCTGAAATATAACAATATTCTAGGTCAAGACTCAAAATTACAAGACAACTTGAACATCAAGTCCAAAAACAATAGTTTTCAACATTTCTTGATTGTACCCGGGCCTGCTAGCAGGACCTTTGGGACAAGCCAGGAAATAATCATCCCAAGATGATAAGACCGCATCAATTTAGGGAGTTGATCTTGTATTGGGTGGTGGGAAAAAGCCACAACACCAATGATCTATCAAGTTTCTGGTTCAGATTTGTCTGAAATTTCCTCTCGCACAATTGCTATATTGAACTCCTGTAACTACATCCGGGGAAAAGCAGTTCAAGATAACCAATGTATAACAGTGGTGCTCATCTCCTTACATCATGACTATAGAAGTCCACTCTTCTCTAACTTTGATATGGTAGTTATTGGGTGTGTTTCCTGTTGATGGGAACATCTGAGGCATATAAAGGTAGGAATACTACTTTGCCTCATTGTATGTTAACATTTAGCTGGGTCTAGTAGGACAGCAGCCTTCATGCCTAGGGTACCAGGAGTACACGACTCCAGACATAATGCCCTGCCCGGGGTCACCTCCCCGTCACACTGAGGCAGTTAATAGGACTTGGGGAGGAATCTTAACCTTCAAACCTCATTATAACAATACTACTTGGGACCAAGATGTTGTTAGAACCACATGTTGTTGTTAAGAACCACAGTTAAAACAATGAAGTATTCAAACTTGACACATTAGATTTACGATATTATACTCAAATTACTGTTATAAAGAAGCTTGCTATATATAATGAGGATTCACAATATATTTTTTTAAAAATTATCCTAAAAATTGACTCAAAATACATATATTTGTAAATTGTGGGACAAAATTAAAAATTGAGAGTAATTTTTGTTTTTTCTCCCAAATGACACTCAATTATTGACTATATTTTATATAAAAGAGAGGATACATACACCATTTATTAAAAAGCAAAACGTACATGCAAGCATGATAATCTCTAGTTTATCATGAGAGCAAAGATCAACAATTCATTACTATTTAAAGTGATATATTTCTTTAATAAATTATATATCACTCTAAATAATATCAAACCGTCAATCTTTTAACTTTCTTCTACTTGGTAAACTAAGATTTTGATAAATAGCAGGATAATCTCTCTCTCTCTCCCGAAACAATGAGCTGCTGAACTGAATAAGAATGCTTCTCTCCTCAAGTAAGAATGGAACAACTAACAAGTTCAACAAGAGGGAAGGAAACCCACCTGCCAGGGAGGTTCCAAAGATATCCAGGATGGTAGGGATGATGAAGATCCAGCTACACACCCTGCCAACCAAGCTACCATCAGCACCAAATACCAAGGAAGGAAGAATGAGCATACCTACCGGCTGTGTTGAGGTAAGGAGACTCCATCAGAAGTAGCTGACACCATCAAGGTCATCCGCTGCAGCACAACAAGACACTTGGCTTTCAAACTGCCACAATCCCCATTGGTCATGATGTGCTCTCTCAATATATTTTAGGCTTTCGGAAAGATGATATTCATGTGGAGGGGGAATGATCTTTCCCTTTTTAAAATGTGTTTTATGGCTGTTTTAAAAAGAGACAGTTGAATTTTTTGTGAGCCAGTTTGAAAGGTGGGGTTATGCCGTGACTCCACCTCTTCTTATTATAATCAAAGAAAGAGGTGCAGCTTCACACACCCAAGATAGAGGATATTGTGACTGCTGTGATGCATGGAGACATCTGAAGCTCTTCATTGGACATGACAACAACAACAAAGAAAGAGATGAGTTCTATCTGTGTTATGGACCTACCAATGCCTACCTGTCTATGAACATGGTTCCGCCTCTCTCGCCACCGGCTGATGCTGAGGGCACCAAGGCACAGCAACTCCCCTACCACATCATTACCAGGTCAGGTCAAAACACTCTGAATGGACTTTTTACTCAACTGTGACATGTGGGGAGATATAGTGATGTGATGGGTTGTATTCCAAATTTGTATTAAAAAAATATATGTAGAGTAGAACCTCCATGAGGACACTCGCCCCAGAGGACACTTCTCTACAAAGGACAGTTTTCATTTGTAAAATTATCATTTTTACTATTTAGCAACTCTCCGGTAAGAGAACATCTTTCTCTAAAGGATACTTTAGCTCTGCAATTAGGTGTCCTTAACAGGGAGGTTCTATTGTATATGTGTATCATTAGCAAGATTGACTTTAAAGTTACAAAATGACAAGAGCTATTCCATCTGGTTAGTTGTACTTCTAAGAGGAGGGAGGGGGATTTGTACACAGTAGCAATTGAGAATATGATGACACACTTTATGGTTAGTAGTAATGATCATATTTCTAAGGCAGCATTCACTGAAACAACATCATGTTGTTTTATAACTGCTAAACACATTCAAACCTCAATTTTCTGAGTCTATAATGGATACAGTTTTTACCTAACATTGACAGAGAATAGATTTCTTCGAGTTGTTTCCTTAGAAGCAACCAAAATAGTCTATCACAACTTTATCCGAAGGTTTTTTTTCTTTCACAATGTTTCAGTGAATATCAATCACCTTCCTTTGAGATAAAAAAAAATAAAAAAAAAAGATGGCATAAAGGTGAAGTACTATTCACTGGGATGTGATGGGTTATATAGATGTCCTCAGGCTGAGGTGCCAGCCACGTTGCTAGTGTCAGCCTGGAAACTTTTCAATACAAAGTCATCTAGTAGGAAATTTTGGCACAGTGCAGGATACTATGCTGATAGGAATCATATAAATGAGAACTCTTACTGCAAGTTTTTTAAAAGTACACTACAGGTTGAGAAAGTACAAGAATCGAGAGAGCTCCCAGTGAAATATATATATATTTTTGTTATTATTATTATCCCTAGTACATGTGGTACAGGCCATGATAATCATGAGGGGTAGAAGTTGGTGACTGCTTTTACTGTAAGTGCACCCTATTTATACACATGTGAAAAGCAGTTCAACTTTTTGCACTTACAAATGTGCCAAAACCCCGTTTGGTTACTTACACTCACTGGTGGGGTTGGACTTTTGCAAGAATTGGAGGCCATTGGAGCATTTTTTTTTAAATTACAGTAAGTCAACAAGGTAATATAGTTTGAAAGGTTTGGGTGCTTATTAGATGGAGCTTACCAATAAACATGAGGAAGGTCTGGAACCATGGGTGTTCAAACCTATGGCTGGGACTGTAGGAGGTGGAAGTGGAGTTGGGGTAGCCACGGGCACTGGACAACCACATCACATAGGTAGAACTCTTCTGGTGGTGCCATAATAGCCTAACATCCTAGGACATCCTGATAGTAAGATAGTAAGAGGTGGAACCCTTAGATAGACAAGCTGGGAATATATTCAGCAGAGCAATATACTTGGTATCATGATAAGGTACCTTTCACCTTTGAACTCCGCCCTTGCCGGTCCCAAGCTAGGATGAAAAAGGAGGAGGGGGAGCAGTAACAAGCTCACTAAAAAACCTGGGCTCAGCTGGCCCGGCTGATAGTACACTGTTAGGGCTCCTAATCCAGGGATACAGGATGAGCAGCATTTGTACTCCATGTTAGGAGCGGCTGCACATGGCGTCTGTTCCTCATGTCAGAGGCGGCCATTTCTTTTGGAGCTAAGTCGGCCTGCCACTGAGTAGTGCTCCCAGTCTTAATGACAAAGGCATTCTACTTCACCCAGTGTGGAGATAAGAAAGAAAAAGAAGAAGATAAGGTACAATTTGGATTATAGATTAGAACTACAAGATAAAGAAGCAATAAAAAAACTTGTTGATATTATAATCCCTTCAATAAAATATTATAAATAAAAGACAATCTGCTAAGGGACATATTATCTTTTATTTATAAAGAAGCAATATGTTTGTCGAGATTTCTCCCAAGGTAACAACACCAAACCCAAATAACAGGAGACTTTGTCAACAGTACTGTTAGTGAAATATGTCTTGTATAATTATCTCTATATTGGCTACCTTGGAATTCTTATCTAGAAAGTTACTTATCATGAGTACATATGGTAACCAAGTTATTAGAAAAGGAAGAGACCGACTAAAAATCCTGAAATATATTTCAGGAAGAGAGTGGGGAGCCGATGCAACCACACTAAAATTAACTTACACATCTCTAATTAGACCTATCCTGGAATATGGATATCAAATCTATGGTACAGCATCTGAAACAAATCTAAAATCACTGGAAAGGATACAACTAAGTGCAGCTAGAATTATTACAGGTCTTCGAAATACCTGCCCTAACGATATTGTACTTTACGAGGCAGACATTATGCCCTTAAAGGATAGAAGAAGCTACAATCTGCCAAAATATTTAAACAAAATCAAGAGTTATGGAAACAAACACAGAACTTCCAATTACATACTTAATTGGGAATCCAATCTAAGACTCAAAAAAGAATGTCCTCTCCACCTGGCCAAAAGAAATGGATTTTTAAAATATAAAGTAGAAAAAAATTATTTAGCAGAAAAAATTTCTCCATGCGAACCACTACAAAATGTTATTTTTAATGACACTTTAAATGAACCCACCAACAAACAATACCAAAATCCAGAATACTTAAAACAATTATCATTAGAAATAATTAATAACATTCCTAAAAATGCAATAACTATCTATACCGATGGTAGCAGAGATGAGTTGGGACACACTGGCAGTGGCTGTCTCATCAAAACTACAAATGGCATTGAGAAAATGAACAGAAGAAACCCAGATTTTTGCTCAGTCTTCAGATCAGAACTTATAGCCATCTATGAAGCCTTAAAATCCATCAGAAATACAATTATCAAGATATCTGGATTCTTACTGATAGTAGAAGTGCCATACAACACTTGAGTCACACAGGGGAACTCAGAGACAAAGTAAGCAGGAACATAATTGGTTATCTCCAAAAACTCTCAAAAACCTCAAAAATTCACCTTCAATGGATACCCTCACATGTTGGAATTGAAGGCAATGAAGCTGCTGATGTGCTAGCGAAAAAAGGCACAAACGAACCCTTGCCACAGAAAAATAAACTTACTTTTAAAGAAATAGAAACAGTAGCCAAAACAAAAATAAACAAGAACTGGAGGATCCCACCTAAGCACAGTTGGTACAGTGGAGTGAACCCAGGAGGAGCTCTAAACATCAGAAATAGACAGCATCAAACAACACTAACAAGATTTAGAACAGGCCATCTCAAGCCATTGAAGATAGAAAATAATAGCAAAATCTACCCCACTTGCCCAAAATGTAGCTTGTCACCTGCAGCTCCAGAACACATTTTGGCTTGCATTAGATGCACTAAACAGGACCTTTGGGAGTGGCCGCTGCTCATCATAAAACAGCTCGAGGAGCATGAACTCATGGAATTCGTGTAATCTTTACACAAGGGGATAAGAAACAACAACAACAACAACACATATGGTAACCAGGCCATGGTAGGTATAGACATTTCTACCACGAACTACACAAGCTGTTGATGTCATTTCCAACATACCAGAGTTACTCTCACTGGTGAGTTAGGATTAGCATGTAAGAATAAGAAGCCACTTTGAATCTATTTTTTAGTCTATCAAAAAATAAAGTCTTTCAATGCAGAAGGTTTCAAACAAGAAAAACCAGTTGAGGTCACCAAGTTTCTAGTTATTTCCCAAATGATAGGGGATCACAAGTTGAGGTCAATGGGTAAACTAGACTATAGACACAGTCAACTACATCAGTAACATCAGACTGGGGAAGGAAGTGTTGATAGTAGGTAAACTACAGTTAACCCGTAATTACTGGCGTTCGGCTTGAAAGGCCGTGTGAAAATTAAAAATGTTTGCGAAATTTTCAAAATGCAATATTTTTCATCAAGATTTTAGGTAGCTTAATAAAATACATTTATTTGAAGAACTTTTCATTTTAAGAGAAATCTATTTTGTATATCCCGAGTTATTAAATCAAACGGCCTTTAAAGCCGAGCGCCAGTAATTACGTCACTGGGAATTTTAGCGCCCCTATTATTGGCCGTTTCACTTTTGGTTTTATAGACGTTCAAACGCAACAAATAAGTTGAGCATTCGTTTTTTTATTACTCTTGCTTCAATTATATGCATTCTAAATTGTGTTTTGTCATTGTAATTTTGTATAATATAATGGAACTTCGGTTCCACTTTTGGTTTTTCAAAAAACAAAAATTTGGTATCCTATGTCCCTAAAATTGGAAAATCTGTTATATTACTCTCCACAATGCATTCGACCACAACAATTGATCAAGAAACTGCTGAACAATAAAAGCCTGAGATAATCACATTTTATAATATGACCAAAGGTGGTGTTGATGTAGTTGATCAGACATGTATTCAGTTGGAAGAAGAACCAAAAGATGGCCCCTGTGTTTATATTTCAACTTTTTGGATGTGGTTGCAATAAATTCAGCAGTAATTTATAAGGCTGTCAAGCAAGACGGTGGAATGGCTCGAAAAGATTTTATAA
Source organism: Cordylochernes scorpioides (assembly GCA_030710605.1). Classification (NCBI taxonomy): domain Eukaryota; kingdom Metazoa; phylum Arthropoda; class Arachnida; order Pseudoscorpiones; family Chernetidae; genus Cordylochernes; species Cordylochernes scorpioides. Next base: position 45,247,777 of record CP092868.1, read on the forward strand.
AGCAGCTTGCTCTACAACTAATGAGAGATGCCTTGAATATGAGAAATCAAGCCAAAAATTTGTCAAGAGATCTGCAAGTATTAATTCAGAAGTATGCTGGAACTTCATCACTTGAGGTAGGCAAATATTTATTTGATATTCAAACGAAATATCAATAATATGTGTTATCTAGGAATCCACAAGCGGCAGTCCTTGGTCCAAAAAACGCAAAAGATGCTACCTATGTAAAAAAGATCGTCGAACTCAAATGCAATTCAAAAAATGCAAAGAACCAATCTGCAAAGATCATTCTATTGAAATATGCTTGAATTGTGCATCTAATCTTGAATAAAATATTTTAGATAGAAAGAGTTTCTTGTACATTTTCATTTAATTTTGTTTAGAGCTCTGTTTATTCGAAAAAACAAAATATTTATTCTTTGGAAATTATGTGTATACGTTTAATTTCTTTTTATTTTATAAATAGCATGGTTTATTATTGATTTTAAAAGACGGCCTGAGAGGCCGAACGCCAGTAATTGTGTAAGGAAAATAGGCGCCAGTAACTAAGGGTTAATGAACATCATACACACAGAAAGGAGAACATCTATATATATAAAAATGAATGTTTGTATGTTTGTTGGTCTGTGTCTTTGTTTGTATGACTCCTATACAAATTCGCAGTTGTTCACTAATTCAAACCAAAATTTCCATACATAGGTAAAAAATAACGAGGATGACGATAGGCTATTTTAAAATATATATAAATAATTTATTAAAACTATATATTCAAATTATTCAACTTAGCTCACGAGCAGCGCTCTCTAGAACACTCAGGCGGGCGATGTCGGCGCGCGACGATTGGCTGCCGGCGCAGCACGTGACTTTCCTTCCCCCTGCCCCCCCCCCCCCCCCCCCCCCCCCGAGTAAATGAGATCTCCCGGCTGACGGCCGGAGCAGCGCCCTCTATAACGCGTGACGATTTTGACGGCGCGGGGCGCTCCCAGTTGGACAGTTGCGCGACGGCGCAGGGCGCTCCCAGTTGGACAGTTGCGCGGGGGCAGAGTGACCTCGCGGGTGCCCTCCGGGAACTACGTCCATCTTCCATATGTAATATACATTTAATCGTGTTGCCGGCGTTGCCCGGGTCATTCGTCTACAAATTCTCAGTAGTTCACTAATTCAAACCAAAATTTCCATACATAGGTAAAAGAATACTGGGAAGACGATAGGCTATTTTAAAAATTTTGCTGTATCATGTTTGATTATCAGATATAAAATTATATCGGGAAAAATTCCAAAAAACAGAGACCACGGGTGAAACAGGGTACATTTAATAGGGTAAAACCCGGGCGTTGCCCGGGTCATTCGGCTAGTTCTTTATAAAATACACCATAGCTAGACATAAATGACACATTTGGGAATGGTCCAGAATGTATAAATAGAAGAAAGGGTGTGACACACCATTATCACAGAGATAGAAGTGTGAATTCATGTAGAGACAATGCACCAAAACAATTGTTTTTATTGAGGTTAGATAAAGGTGATTAGAAATGTGTGCTTGTAAAAACACTGTAAACTTTCCTCAAGTTATTGGGGGCCTTTTTCTGATGTAAATGGGGGAGTACCTACTTAATTTAAAAACATCATTCTTTTTTCTCATTGAAACCAGGAAGCTAGATGAGCTGCCACTAACACTCACTGTGAACACATTGCTATCTATTGATTTAGGTGGAAATTTTGCCGGGAGGAAATTGGTCTATAAAAGCCAAGATGACCTCTCTGGTTATAAACATCAAAACTAGACGCCATCTATTCACTGTCTACAGTGGACTCGGGTTGGTGACACAACACCAGTTTTGTCAAACTGAGATGTGTCCACCTAGAGACCAAGGTTTCAGACTACAGTAAAAGCCCGCTAAGACGAACCATGGATATAACGAACCTTCCCTTATAACGAACCCATCGAAAATCCCAATTCCATTCCATTAAAATTACCATCGTTATAACGAACTTTTCACTTTTCAAACTAGCGAACTATCGCTATAACGAACCCAATTTTGGTCCCAAAATATTAAATTCTATCAAAAATACCATGCTTATAACGAACTTTTAATTTTAATTCTAAAATTCCAAAATTATAATTTTCAAAACTAATTAAAATTTTGTGTGAGCTCTAGCTCACAGATCGCAATTCAAAACAAAGAATTTAGCGACATTGGGTGTTTTTATTTACGTTCTATTTTTATACTGCGCTCTTTTATAAATTTTCATGCCTTATTGAAAACTAAATTTCTTAACTCTACATTAGGAAAATTCCTTAAAATATGATTTAAATTATTAAAACCAGTTTTAAAAGATAATGGAAGTGCCAAAGAAAAAGTCGCTCGTACCAAGATATCACTTGAAAAGAAATTAACCATCATAAAAGCTATTGAGAGTGGTACATCGCAAGCGGAACTTCGGAAGAAAATGAAAATGAGCAAAAGTAGCATTTCTACGATATGGGGCAAAAAAGAAGACTATAAAAAAAAAAAATGCTACAAAGAGGAATCAATCCCAACTATTGCCGCTATCGTCAGTGTCATTCTAAAAAATGAAGATTTCTTTGCTAGATATGAAACCAAATTTTTGAGGAATATGTTAAAGCAGAAAAAAATAACAGACTTCTTCAAGTAAGCCTTTGTATCCTATATTGTAATATAATATTTATTTATATAAAATATATTTTTATACCTTTAAAAATATTATTAATAAAGTTTTTATTTAATTTTTATATATAAGGTATACTTTTCTTGGAATTTTTTGACATATGGGGGGCAGGTTGCATTTATACTAATTAAATTATCAGAGGAACTGATCAAAAAGGCAATATTTTCACATGATTTTGTTTTTATTTTAATATACAGCTTCAATATATAGAAATAGGTTAATTTTTAGGGGGAAAAAAGCAGCCAATATTAAGAGGTAGCCTTTTTTTTTTTTTTTTTTTTTTGCGCATGCCCTTTAATTATATCCTCAAAAAAAAATTAAATACCCAAACCGTGGCTATAGTGAACCGTGGCTATAGTGAACCAAAAGTCCCGTCCCAATGGGGTTCACTATAGAGGGGTTTTACTGTATGTCCCTCTTCAGCTCAGGTTGGACTTTATTCCATGAAATCCACAAGGAATCTAATGGAATTTTCACAATCTGCCAGTGTTTAGCTGGCAAAGTGGTGAGGCCAAATCTATTGTCAAAATATTGATGGACATTTTGCTCTGGGAGGAGAAATTGATCTATAATAAAAATCTCCCGTCGATAGATGCCATAAACACCAAGTGTTAAACCTACATCAGCTAACTCTGTACTTGTTTCAGGGTCTTTCCTTAATGCCAGCAGGATGGGAACAATTTGACTCAGCTTTCTTGAGAATTTGAGGTCAAATCTATCTAGTTTGAACCAGATGCTTTTACTCTCTTTTTTTTTTTTCTAATATTCTTTCCTAATTACATTCATGGACAAAACTTAAGGAAGTGGAAAGTCTTTGATGTCCCTTATAGTCTTTTTTTTTTTAAGGAGAGAGTTAATTTTGTTCACACTTGGTTAACTCGTGTGTCTTCAATAAAAGTCACTGTGTATCAAATGTATTTCAGAGTTATTGTTTGAATCCCGATATACCTGCTAAAAGGTACAACCTCCTTAAGTCTTGTCCATGAGTGTTATAGCCCTAAAATATACCTTCTCCCTTCAATGTAAACCCAGTCATCCATTGACCTAACTTAGCCCCCCCCCCCCCCCAGCAGTAGGGTCATTGGTCTCCTATCTGAGAATGTTTGATGAGGTTCAGATAGCCCAGATAGATGATTGGAATGTACCATCCACCAGTGTCAGACTAGACTACAGCAAAGTAATATGGAAAGTGTGATTGATCTGAGAGAGTCAAATTAATAAAGAAAATTCTATGAAATCTAATAGGTTCTGTGGACTCCTTGATAGACAACTTCAAGGACCTGCAGCATTGTATGTCTTGATTTAAAGCAATGTAAATAATTCCTAAAGTACAACAATGGTTAAAATCATCTTTCTCTCTCCACGAGATACAAAAAAATCACTGAAAATAACTTTATAGATTTAAACTCCATCACAACATATTGTAAATATCTATACTTATGGATTCTATTTTCTGCTTAGGATAATGGTTGATAGATTTATTTTTTTCTATTATTTTTTCATGTGTTAAGCGTCTTTACGCAAATTTGGCCTTAAATACCCATTTCTTGATTTCTAAAGAAGCCTCTGGGACCAAAAATCTTTTTGGTCACAGTGGTTACAGCCTACTCCACGCTGACGAGCGCCAACAGCGCGAAACGCGTTCGTGGATGGCTTTTCTTGATTTGTCAAGAAATTGGGTTGGCCAAATATCACGGAGCAAGCTAAATAAACGTTTAGTTTATTTTTGCTCCACTAGATGGCGCTCTGCCATCTAAAAAGCACATGTGCTCGTGGTCAGGAGATGCCTTCTTTATTTTTAATATCAACACCTGACCCACTATCTTTTATTTTTTTCTATCGTTTTTTCATATATATTAAAATAATATTTTTTAAAGAAAAGAATTAACTATAATTCTCTAACAAAAGTTTGATACCAACTATTTTATGAGCTATTGATAAAGCACAATTTGGATTATAGATTAGAACTACAAGGTAACAAGAGCAAATCTAAATAAATGAATATTGCATGAGGTTTCTGTGACAACGTTGTTACCATCTTCAGACAAAAGACTAAATGAGAAAAGATATAACACAGTGCATAATAATTTCAATTTTAAAAAAATTACTAAAGAGACAATTTAAATAAGCCTTTTTTTTATTCAAAAGAAATGTGCTACAATTAAAAGAATGGAAAAAATAGGAAATATCAATGATATTTACAGATACACTTTTAATTATATCTAAAAAAATATTTTTAAAAAGAGGGTTTTTTTTCCACTTCTAATTTTAATAATAATATTTCGAGTTTTTTCTTAGAAAACTATTTTGTTCTTATCTGCTATCTTGTATACATACTTGATAACAGTAACTATTTAAAACATTCTGTGATATTTTTTCTCATTTTTCCAGCCAAGGGACTCTCTGCCGACCAGGACGCAAGATCAATGTCTTGCCCAACTGCCAGAGCTAGAGCTGCAAAGTTCTAGTCCTTCCGCCTTCTTCCTGCCTCCTGACCTCCGCGGACCCAATCTGGTCTAACCTGCCTCTTCCCTGACAGAGATCCTGTTCCTTGCCTCCTCAGCCTGGTCATAGTGGTTTTATATATTCCGCTTTACGCGGCCATTGGAGCTCAAAAATCATTTATTTTGGTTAGCAGCTCTGTAAATAAAGATATTTCCATTTTTTCTCATTTATCTTATAGTAGTGCCCATAAAACCATATGATATCATTGTTTCCTAAGTCTTTTGTCTGATTTGTACTGGGGTGATGGACAAATGTATTTTTGTTACCATTGTGGTACATGAATCGCACCCTCCCTCAACTTTATGTTGCAATCTGTTCAGAAAATCTACCCTGTCACCAGACTAACACATTTTTGTCAAATTTGACCAATTTGATAACTTCTTTCCTTAGATTTTTTTTTATCCCTAGTACACGAGGTACAGGCCATGATAATCATGGTGGGTAGAAGTAGGCAACTGCTTTTACTGCAAGTTCACCACATGTCTACACATGTGAAAATCAGTTTAACTTTTGCACTTACAAATGTACCAGAACCCCATTTGGTCACTTGCACTCGCTGGTGGTGTTAGAGTTTTGCAAGAATCGGGGGACATTGGAGCATTTTTTTATCAGAAAAAAGTGCCCAATGCGGGAATCGAAACCGGGTCGTAGCGGTCGAAAACCAACAGTTTAGACCCTCCTTTCACCGACCCTCTCCTTGGATGTTATTAAATCAAGGCCGCCTCTGTATTGTGAGGACTATAGTCTGAAACCACAGTATACACGTTGGCTGTTTTTGTCTAAATTTTCCAAAAATTGTGTTATGACTCATTTTTGATCACACATTTACATTTTGTTGTGTGTGTGTGTACAAATGATGATAAACAATGTATTAGTTTAATGCATATTTAAGGGTAGAGGTGCCATTTTGTATATGTAAATAGGTGTAATATGTGAAAATAAGAAATGAATATAAAAAAAGGTGCTCTGCCATTTAAAATGCTCATGTATGCGTTAGGATATACCTTCTTTATTTTTATTATATATATATATGTTTGAACTAGAGAGAAAGGTCCTAGTAACTAGGATATAATTGTCAAAAATTGAACGAAAATAAAAATTAACATACAAAATAATAAATCTAAACGACTTTTATTTAATAAAAATGGATTTATGATGTCTTGTATTTTACCCAAATGATGTATATTTTAAAATGTATTCTCCTTTGAATAAAAAATGAATATTATTCTTAGAATGAAAATTTGGTGAATGAGGAACAAGTTTGACATTTTAAAAACAAACAAACAAAATTTAAATACCTGCAATCATTTTGTGCTTTTTTGGTCAATGTATTTATCACACCCGACACCAACATTCCTAGACATATATACGATAAATATTTTGGAAACAACATTTTGAAATATATATTAAAAAATAAAAAAAAAAGCTTTAAATTAGTAAAAAGAAAGAGAACGTAAGTGAACCCAAAAGAAAACAAGAAGCAATGTTGCTAAACAAAATATAAAACGGACTCCTTAAAAAAAAAAAAAAAAGTGCTTATTTATAAAAACATTTTGAAATGCTCTTAGAAAAAAAAAGTGTGATATTTTTACTGAAGTGTTGAAAATATTAAATGAATTCTATACAATAAAAAATATATTTTATTATTATTTTTTTTGTAATTAAGATATTCCTTTATTTTTGGTCTAATTTTATTTACCTCCCTCCCCCTATAGTTGGATATTTGTAAATGAAGCTATTTTACCAATAGCTCATAAATATGATTTTAGGAATAAATACATTTTTAGTTGTCCATATAGGTCTTAAAAGGTAGAGGAAGGTCTTCTAGCTTGTTACAATGAACTTTTTGGTACTCGTGATTCGTAAACCTACTTATTCACCTCAAGAACCAGCAATATACAAATAATGTTATTCCTTTTATTTTTCACAAAATATTTCGAATTTGGTAAAAATAGTTTTTCTTTAAATAATTCACGAAATGTCTTTAATTATTCCCACATCATCTCACCAATTGAAACAATCTAATTCCTTCATTTAACTCTAAATATTTTTTTTAGCAAAAGCTAATATCACATTAAACACATAAAACACATTGTGAAAACAAGATAGAGTAATTAAATTAGTAAAACATTTCTCAATTTTATTATATTCACCAGTTCACAATTTGTCACTCATGATACTCGCAAAGGAAGAATTCCGATAAACATTAAATATTATAAAATATATTGGCTGCAATGTTTGTTTGTGATGAGCCGATTTCTGACACTTTCGTCCCGAAATCCATGAGGCTCTTTCATTCTCAGGGAGTTCACGAAATATTACATCCTGCTATATAAATAAGTATAATTTGCATGTATCCTGCGCGCACTGGGGTTAAAAAAAAAAATAGACAACTATAAGTTTTGATTAAGACTACAATATATTTATTTATCTCTTAAAACGGTCACACAAAGATAAGAAATAAAAATAAATAAAATGGGCAATGAGGATAGATTGTGAGAAAATACATAAATATAACTGGTTTAAAAAAAATATTATTGAAAGTTACTTAACTTAGTGCTTCAGTTGGATGGCTGGAAAATTCCTTCCACTAAATCTTGTAGAACTACATTTTTTTGGTTAATTTCTCACGAGCCTGACTCTCCTATATCTCTCCAAGACTGGACTCTCCCATATCTGCTCTAAGACTGACTTTAACTGTCTTTTTTCTCCCCAGGGTGACCAAAAAAATCATGACAAAAAAACAATGGTTGCCTGTAAAGTCGGTTTTACAGGCGAAGATTTTACGTGACAACGGTAGAATATTTATTGATATGAATATAATTAAATTGCACACAATAGGAACAAGGAATTGAATGAAAATAAGAATTGCACAAATTTTAACTATAGAAATATATTTTGTTTACTAAAACATTGTACATGTAAACTTAAACTTAACTAATTCCTATTTGAGTGATTTTGTTGAGGATAGGACGATGATAGGAGAAATATGAAATGAAAGGAAGTGTTTCTGCTGTAATGTGTCTTGCGAAAGTCAAGTCGATAGTTGTTCCTTTTAACGTAGTTGACTTAGAAACGTTTGATACGCAATCAAGATTATACATATTTTCATGAAATTAAGAAACGAGTTGTCAGGCTTTACGTTTTTGTTAAAATCACCACACAGAAGAATCGGTATACTAGAATCAACTTGCACGAACGGTGGCACGTACTGGCTGTTGTGAATGTACGGACCGAGTCCTTGCCATAGTAACATTCCAATATCCTGCATACTAGCTCCTGGATGAATATATACAGCACCGAGTATAAACTTGAAGCTAGTATTAGCGGCGAAGCAAGTAACTTCAGTCATGCACATGTCACCCTTGGTTTTAATGACACGAGTTACATCTGTAATCGCAACTTGGAACACTTCTGCCGTAGATGTCGATGATAATTTACGATAGATCGCCACTCCACCAGCCGCGTTGGTATTTGAAAATCAAAACACTTATTCAGATCGAAGGTTCAAATTTTTGCTAAATAAATTTGAAATTAAATAAAATTTGTAATTGTAAATGATGAAGTTGAAAATTAAAACATTTACTTAAATTAGATGTTAAAATTCTTGCTCAACACAGTTTAAATAAAGTTTTCTTATATCTGCCACTTTTTCTTAATATTTGTAATTTTAAAGAATCAATTCGAAAATCAAAACATTTATTCAGATCGAAGGTTCAAATTTTTGCTAAATAAATTTGAAACTATTTAAAATTTGTAAAATAATAATTAATTAATTAATTAATTTTAAACTAATAATTTACTTAACACTATCAACATTTATCAATAGTATGACATAACCTATAAACTCAGTTTCTCAACTTTTGTGTCAATCTAACAATTAATCAATCAATCATAGTTTACGATAATGAAATATCAGTGTACAATTATTTACCTTTATTGTTGTAGTTGTTGTAAATGACGAATCTAAGCACTCCACATTTTCACTACAGACACAGCTGACGATACTTTAACCACACGTGTGAGCTTGTATTATGACGCTTTCTTGTTTTTCCAACGCCAAGAACGTTCGAGAAAGACAAAGACAGAGACAAGCATGCGCCGATTCAATGCGCCTAATTCTCTAGCGCTGCGCGCGCAGCTGCGCGCGCAGCACTCTCGTTCGGTGACTTCATCGTAACGTTACCGGCGTTACACTTTTTCATAAGTGACTCCCAGCCACAACCTAATTTAAGACGTTGTCACGTCAAAAATAATAATAAATCTTTATCTGGTCACCCTCTGTGATAAAAAAAAATTTTTTGAAAATAAAAAATAAAAAAAATTATAATAAAATAATATCATTCAAAATATCATTTTAATTACCGAATTATTTTTTAAAATATTAAAAACCAAATAGCTGCTTATTAAAAAAAAAAGGAAATTTATTATAATATTATAAGTTATATACAAAATTAGGAATAAAAGGAGGTGAAGAGATGGGCTGGTTTGACAATGAAGTATGCTCGAAGTCCTCTTCTTTCTTGTAGAGGCAGCTTCATCATTGTCCACCAGCTTTCTATTTGGTACTGTGGGTGAACTTTGTGGAGGCCCCAGGAGTGGCCTCTACAGTTGTTTATGTAATCTTTTTGCGATATTGCTGATTATTTTAAACATGATATGTAGCATCTTTAAAAAAATCTTCGGTCAGAACTTTTCATTTCTTATACCTCATTCTCTGTCACTTTAAAGTGTGCCTAACCTGCAATGAATATGTTAAAATCGGGATGATTTTATATAGGTTTTTCTTTGCTGTTATACTTTAAAATACTATTTCTAAATCTCTACATGTCCAAATATTCGGGCGCCAGTGGCTGCAGAAAAGCAGACCACAAATTTATTCATCTATGGCACATGTAGAGACCTAAAGCTGTGCAGGCTAGCAATAAATGTTGGGAGGTAAATTAACCAATCCTTTTTGGCTAAGCATATTTTATTTTGGTCTAATAAAATAAACTTTCAATGTATATCAGAGGACATATAAAAAGAAAAAAATACCTAAATAATATTACGCGTATATAAGATTTTTAAAAAGGTTAAAAAAACTATATAAAGTTAAAAGGGAGGAGTTTAAAAGTATACATAAATATAAACTTTATACAAAAAGCCTATTATGCCAAAATCCCAAATCTCCCCACTTACCTCTGGATTCAGCCACCCAAGTCCAGGATTCGAAAAAGGGCGGCCAAGGCAGCAGCCAGCGGTCTGAGCTTTCAGCAACTCCCAGTCCTCAGCTTCTCAGGAAAAAAAAATCCAACTGTTTGTAAATATCCCGCTTCATTGCCCCAGTGTTGCTGGACTCAACCCCCCCAGGCTATCATCACCCTTCTTTCTGTGAAAAAAAGTAAAAAGTATCTTTAAAAAAATAAATTAATTAAATATAGAAAAATTATTAAAATAAAATTCATTAAAAAAAAATATTAGAAAATTTTGAATAAAAAAGATATAAATAATATTGTAGGATCTGAGCATCTTGTGGTCAGCTTGGGAAAGGTTCAGGGCTCGTGGTGGGGCTGGTGTTCTGCCCGAAGATGGTGACTTCAACACCCACCATGGGCTTGTGGCTTGCCCATAGGCATGCTGGAGTCTGGCTTGGTACTGGTGGAGACAAGTCAAGCACCATAGGTCAGTGGCTTGACTACAGAGAAGGGGCGTCTGAGTCTATCTTGGACTCTGGCTTGGGCTCAAGTCAGCCACAATGGAACATGTGGCTCGACCACCAGAAAGGGGTGTCTGAGTCCATCTCAGACTAGCTTGGTAGGGCCAGGTCATCCACCACAGGTCAGGTGGCTTGACCACAGGAAGGGGAGTCTGAGTCTATCTTGAACTCTGGCTTGTTGTTGTCAAGGCCGAAGGTGGCCTCAAGCTCCATCTCTACACCTCAAAATCACAAGAGGTTTGCGGCTTAGATGGCCAAAGGTGGGACATGGTTAGGTTAGGTGGGGTTTTGGGTGATTTTGGCATACTGTGTGAACGAGGTGTCCTAATAGATATATTCAATCAGTCTATCATCATATATAATTAGGATATAATGATAAGTAAGTGTTTGAACCAAATAATCATACACACACATACCGTAAATTATTGTATTATATTCTAAATTGTCTCTTTTTCACTCTTCAGGCACACAATACTACTCAAAATTCTATCATATAATTTTTTTAATATATGTCAGTCTATGGCAATATTTACAAACACAATTTTTAAAAGTATATAACAATTTTATTTATTATCCAGTATTATTTTGGATACAATCTCCAAGTAGATTCGCTATAGGTGAAATTTTTCTGATCTATCAATACATTGTACATTTTATTTATATAACATATTTTATAGGAGCGTTGCCTTTTCTTTTAAACATTCCATTTGATTTAAAAAAAATAAAAATAATTATGATTACTATCATAGCCAATTAAAATATATCATTAACTGATTTATTTATTTATCCATCAAATCAGACGCGATATCCCCACAAGGGATGCTTGCGTCAATAACAACACTAAATTCAGATACTATATTACATCAAAAAAAAAAAAATAATTACAAGATTTAAAAGATAAAAAAGAGGACATTAAATCATTCTTGATTTTACATCACAACCAACAAAATAAACAAACCAAAAAATACATATATACAAATATGTAATAATTAAGGTTTTTTTAACCAAGAGAGAAAATCATAGATATATTTACAGAATTTTCTAAATTTAAAATACGAGTCCTTACTATTTACAAACATAAAAAGATCCTTGTATTCGATGTTTTCCCGGTTTCTGTAGTTCTGGAAGATTGGGCACTCAAGGAGCAGATGACTGGAATCCTGCTTTCTCTTTCCACATAAACATCCCGGATCGTCTATAGCTCCTATTCGAAACAGAAAATCTCCGAAATTTCCATGACCAGTAACGAATTGCACATTGTAAAAGTCAGGGCGGAAATATTTTGGAATGCCCAGAGGGAAAAAGAGACGAAAGTGATCATTTGTATTAGAAAACATATCTTCCATTCTTGTTCTCAAAAATCCTTTTATAATTGAAGGAGAATGTGGACTGAACGTTCGTTGGTCTTCCTCGCTTAGTTGGTCCAATTCATATTTAATCCAATTCATTGTAATCATCAGGATTCCAGGGATAAGTTTATTTTTGAAAATTTATTTAGATTTCTAGCTCTTTTGGGCAAGAAAGCCTTTATAGAGAAGATAATAAAATGCTTTCATGTCTTATATCTAGAGATCCAAATTAAATTTAAAAAAATAATCTTATCTCCAGAAGCATGATGATATCACTTTAATATTGATACATTGGAATATTTTATTTATTGAAAATATATAGTATATGTGATAAATTCTATGATTACGTAATTACTTTGAGAATGAACACTTCTTTTCAGGAAATCTGTTGGAGGATGATCAAGGAGGACTCTGATTGTAGCGGCAGGTGCTCGGCGCCTGAACAGAGGTTTAAAGGTTGGAGTCTCCTGGGGATGCACAGAAAGGTTCACCTGGCGAAGACGCGGCAGAGCTGGAGGGTGTTAATGGGTCTGTTTGATGGGTGCAGATAGCTTCGCGGATGATGTAGGAAAGGCGGAGTTGTTGGAAGGCATGGACTTTGAGGAGGAACGCTTAGGCCAACTGCAAGGTGTCCTGATGACATCCCCCATTTATCCCCAAGGAACATGTGGCTCGCCATCGATTCCTCTTTTAAGACAATCACCATCTTTGCAGAGAGATGGTGGAGTTTCAATCCTTCATTTAGAAGAACGAAGACCTCCCTGTTACTAGTGGTCCAGGCTTAGCCACCACTTTCCACTACCTCATGGGTCAGGGAGACAACCCTGCAGTAGGGCTACAGCGCCGCGACGATGTCTTCTTCCCTTATAGCGAGTTGAGGTTGCCAACCACTATCTTCTCTTCGCCTTTCCTGTGGAGAACACCTTGAGGAGGGGGAACCCAATGGTGAGGTTCTCCTCGATAGACTCTCCGCCTTTTCAATGCTCTTCAGCCCAACTAGTACCTGGCCAGACATCTTCATTGGCTAGAAGTGTTAGGACACCTCGTGACCACAGTATGCCAAAATCACCCAGAACCCCAACTAACCTATCCATGTCCCACCTTTGCCCATCTAAGCCGCAAACCTCAGTGATTTTGAGGTGTAGAGATGGAACCTGAGGCCACCTTCAGCCTTGACAACAACAAGCCAGAGTCCAAGATAGACTCACACACCCCTTCCTGTGGTCAAGCCATCTGACCTGTGGTGGATGACCTGGCCCTACCAAGCTAGTCTGAGATGGACTCAGACACCCCTTCCTGGTGGTCGAGCCACTGACCTATGGTGCTTGACTTGACTCCACCAATACCAAGCCATACTCCAGCATGCATATGGGCAAGCCACAAGCCCATCGTGGGTGTTAAAATCACCATCTTCAGGCAGAACACCAGCTCCACCATGAGCCCTGAACCTTTCCCAAGCTGATCCCAAGATGCCCAGATTCTATAATATTAATTATATATTAATTATATATCTATTTTTTAATTCAACATTTTCTAAACTTTATTTATTTTTTGTGATTTTTGCTTTAATAATTATTATATTTAAATTATTTTTATTATTTTTTAAATATACTTTTTTTTCACTGAGAGAGAAGGGTGATGATAGCCTTTGGGGGGTGAGTCCAGCAACCCTGGGGGCAAGTAAGCGGGTTTTTTTAGATTAACAACAGTTTGAATTGCTTCCTGAGAAGCTAAGGACTGGGAGTTGCTGAAAGCTCAGGCCGCTGGCTGCGGCCTTGGCCGCCCTTTTTGAATCCTGGACTCGGGTGGCTGGATCCAGAGGTAGGTGGAGAGATATGGGATTTTGGCATGATAGGCCTTTTTTAAAGTTTATATCTATATATATTATATAATCTAAAAAACTAACTAATGTGTAATCTTTCCTCAAGTAATTGAAAATAAAAGCTACTTGACGGTAAATAATTATCTTTTTTTTATCAAGACTGCACCTCAACCCTTTATCTTATCGATCCTTTGCCTTATCAAGCCTTATCTAACCACAACAACCAAAATATTCATAACATATATATATATTAAACTCCTCCCTATTTTAACCTTATATAGTTTTTAATATATTTTTAAATCTCATATTTGCGTGATCCTATTTAAATATTTTTTCTTTGTTTTATCTATATTTTTTTTGCTCATTGAAAGATTGTTTTATTAGTCTAAAATAAAATATGTTTAGCCAAAAAAGATTGGTTAATTTCCCCCCTCAACATTTATTGCTAGTCGGTACAGCTTTAGGTCTCTACATTTCCATAGATGAATAAATTTGTGGTCTGCTTTTCTGCAGCCACTGGCGCCCTAATATTTGGACATGAAGAGATCTGGAAATAGTTATTTAAAGACAACAATAACGAAAGATATAAAAGAAGACCGCGACCTTTGCCAGCATTTCCTTCAGTGCCTCAATGTACAGCACTAGGCTGAAGTCAGCAAAGTATTCAATGTAGCAGCATTGGTTGAATGACGCTGCCTCTGCCGTTGACCTGGCCTAGCTCAGGGCCTGCTGCTGTAGGCTATTCTTCAGCTGTGTCACAGAGTCTCTTGTCACCCTTTTTGATGGTTGAGCTTGCCTTTCTGCGATGTTGTCAACCTTTGGGATCTTAGCTGGATTGTCTTTGGATACTGTCCTTTCTTTTAGCGCCTTTAGGCTTTTGATACCTTTTTGGAAACAGGTAAATTTTCTGAAGCCTCAACTTGATCAGCTCAATATGAATTTTTCCAGCGCCTGATTTTGTCGCTGTTTTCTTGAATGATTGAAATTGTACTTTCAACTTAATATTGACAATTTCTTTCTGGCATTGGTAGAGTTTTGCTTGATAGGAGTACCATCATTACGCTCGCGATCATCTTGGCTCTCAGCCATTACTCCAAACGCATTGGAAAATGCCATTTCCTCAATCTCAAATTCTAAAAATAGTTTCCTAGATATATTCTGTATTCTCAAAATATTGTTTGCTTAAGATTTAATATAGTAATAAGTATTTAAGAGAGAATTTAATTTTTTCTAGTCAAAAGAAATGTGTTTTATATTCAAAAACATAATGTCCTATTTAAAATATACAAAAAATAATAATAAATTGGAAGTTTCACAAATAGTGATGCCCCTCGATGAGTGCCCTCTCTTAGAATTGGTCTGGTCATCACTGGTTGAGCAAGTAGTTTGGTTCATTTTCAGCCATTTCCTCGGTTTACATTCTGACAGGTAATCTAGAATCTTCATTTTCTGTTAAAATTGTTAACATTCAGGCTATTATGAATTCCCAACTCTTGTAAAGTGCCAAATTATTTTGAACTCTACAATGGCAGGATGGATTTTCCATTCACTACTCCAAACTTATTGAAGAAGGCTGTTGTGTCGTATTTCCTAGCCTTTTTATTTTATGAGAGAAAGATAGATATATCTTTTTTACTCTATTATAAAAATATGAAAGATGTGAAAATACCACATAGTGACTATGAATATATGCCTACCATACATACTGCTATCACAATACAAACTTCATAGGATGCAACACACCCTTGGACAGAGAGGCCAGCTTAATCTCCTGATTTATTCTATATTGAACATGTGTGTCACTTGATCTAGCATGGCATTAAAGCATGAATGTGAAAAAATGAAATAACTACATTTAATGCCAAATTGGGAATCAATGGGAAATCTTTTGCATGGTCTCAAACGACCAAGAGGGTGATTCTAATTCATGGATTTTTTCCAGTATAGAATTTACATATCACTAAATATATTCTATAAATAACTCTCTCAAATATATCATTATTCAGGAAAAATCGTGGATCCCACAGAGCTATTACGATCATAGAAGATGTTCAGTAGAATAACCTATGTGGCGACCACACTTTGCTTCAGCGAGCGCGAACTTGGACAAAGCTTCACTACACATATGGGCAGTAGTGTGGCGGCCTCACTATGTGGCCTAACCTAACCTAACCTAACCTAACCTAACCATATCCCACCTTTGTCCATCTAAGCTACAAACCTCTGGTGATTGCGAGGTGTAGAGATGGAGCCTGAGGCCACCTTCGGCCTTGACAACAACAAGCCAGAGTCCAGGATAGACTCAGACACCCCTTCATGTGGTCAAGCCACCTGACCTGTGGTGGATGACCTGGCCCTACCAAGCTAGTCTGAGATGGACTCAGACACCCTTTCCTGGTGGTTGAGCCACATGTCCCATGGTGGCCGACTTGAACTCAAGCCAGAGTCCAAGATGGACTCAGACGCCCCTTCCCTGTAGTCAAGCCACTCACCTATGGCGCTTGACTAAACTCCACCAGTACCAAGGCAGACTCCAGCATGTCTATGGGCAAGCCACAGGCTTCCGGTGAAGGTTCTTCAGACAGAACACCAGCTCCGCCACGAGCCCTGAACCTTTCCCAAGCTGACCCCAAGATGCCCAGATCCAACAATATAAATTATATTTTTAAAATTATTTTTTAATTCAATATTTCATAATTTTTATTCTTTTTTTGTGAATTTTTGTTTAATAATTTTTATATTTAATTTAATTTTATTGATTTTTTAAATATACTTTTTTTATTTTTTTCACTGAGAGAGAAGAGTGATGATAGCCTGGGGGGGTTGAGTCCAGCAACACTGAGGCAAGAAAGCGGGATATTTACATTTTGGTAAGAGTTTTCTTCCTGAGAAGCTGAGGACTGGGAGTTGCTGAGGGCTTAAGCTGCCGAATACTGGACTTGGGTGGCTGGATGTCGAGGTAGGTGTGGATAATCTGGGGTTAATGGCATAATAGGCCTTTTTTGTGTTTATATTTATATGTATATTAAACTCCTCCCTATTTTAACCTTATATATAGTTTTTTTTATTTTAATCTTAAATATGTGCGTGATTCTATTAAGTATTTTTTGTGTGTTTAATAAATAACCCTGATGTACATTGGAAGATAGTTTTATTGGTCTAAAATTAAAATATGTTTAACCAGAAAAAGTATTGGTTAATTTCCCCTTTAACATCTATTGCTAGCCGGCACAGCTTTAGGTCTCTACATGTGCCATCCCTATATATATATATGTTATGAATATTTTGTGTTGTTGTTAGATTAGGCTTGATAAGACAAAGGATCGATAAGATAAAGGGTTGAGGTGCAGTCGTGATAAAAAAGATAAATATTTACCGTCAAGTAGCTTTTATTTTCAATTACTTGAGGAAAGATTACACATTTGTTAGTTTTCACATTATATAGAATTTATAATTTAATCCTATATTAGTGATTTAAAAGGATTGATTGGTTAACTACGCATATTTACAACAAAATTATACAACTAAAACTACACAACTAAACTAAAAGTCTTTCTAAAAACGATGATAACAAAAATAAAAATTATCAATGAATAAAATGAAATATATATTTTTAAAATATAGAAATATTTAGAGTTTTTAGATTATATAATATTTTTAGATTATATAATATTTCCCCCCTGTGAAAAGATTCTAAAAAAAATAAAATTTTAAAATAAAATTGGTAATTAAAATAATTAATTAAACGAAATCAATAAATCTTTAGAAATAATTAAAAATGAAACAATAAAAATCAATACGCACATTTTTTCATAATAAACAAAAGAAAGTTTGTTTACAAATAATTTATATAATTATGAAATTATAATAAAAGTATATATAAGAAATATTAATGAGCGAAATATATCAAAAATGTATATGAAGCAAAAAAGGTATTTAAATTTGAGTAATTGTTACATTATGCTAGGTACACTTCAAAGTATCAAAAGCAGTAGAAAATGTTTTTTTTTTTTTACATGGTTGAGTAATGAAACGCTAAGATATATGGAGTGACATTAAGTTATTTGTGAAGGCTTAAGAATTGTTGCTGATATTTGTTCTTCATTGTCCATGTCCAAAATATGGCCTTCCTGTAAAAAACATGGTTTATCATCAATATCTATTAACTTTGTGTTAGAATTTTGGTTTACTATAAAGTCATTTTCTATGTTAGTACTATAGTGAAGTAAAAAATCTGTTTCTGGGTAAAATAATTTAAGCTTATTTGAGTGTATAATTTCTGTTTGTTTTCTTTGGGGTATATTAGGCTTATCTATTTCATATGTGACTGGAGAAAGTTGTTTTAAAATTGTAAATGGGCCTATATATCTTTGTGTTAATTTACCAGTGTTTGGATAAATAAAGGTTTTTACTAATACCTGATCTCCTTCTTTAAAAATGGGTTCTGGGTGTTTAATGTCATAAAGTTGTTTGCTGTGTTCATGGGATTTTATGGTTCTTTCAATGGCTAATTTTCTTGCTTTTTCAATTGGTGTATGTGTTACTGTGTCATGTTCTATATACTGTGGTTGTATTCCATAATATAAGAATTTAGGAGTAAAACCTGTTGTGGTATGTACTGTTTCATTATAGCTTTCAGTAATTTTAGGAATATATTTTGTCCAAGGAATCTTTAAATTAGCATTATATTCACATCTTAACCTATTAATGATAGTGGAATTTAGTCTTTCTACTTTTGCATTTGTTTCTGGGTGATGGGAACTGGTGAGTAGATGCTTAACATTATTTCTATCTAAAAAGTGTTTAAATTTTCTGCTAAGAAAAGCTGCATTTCTGTCAGTTATTAATATTTCAGGTTTATTAATTTGGAATAAATTTCTCAAACAAGTTATATAAGAATCAGTTGATACAGATTTTGTTGGAAAAGCCCAAAGGAATCTACTATGGTGATCTACTATCATATGGATACTGTGTCTAGTTGTCCCATAATTATGTAACCCGCCCAATGTATCTAAAGAAAAAATGTGATTTGGGTGTGTAGCTATTGGCATCTGTTGTAGTGGTCCATAAACAATTCTGTTATCCCTAGACTTGTTAAACTGGCAAGTTTCACAATGTTTGGTGTAATTAGCAATATCTCTAGTCATATGTGACCAATAATAGTGTGGAGAAATTATTTTAGTCATTTGAGTTGTTCCAATATGTCCATGCTTTGTGTGTACTTTGTTTAATAATTTGTGTCTTAGTGTTTGTGGTACATAAGCTCTTTTAAAACCCTTCTTGTTAATCATATAAAGACCATTTTGTATTTTAATTTTAGCACTACTAATTTGTTCTGTGGATTGGTGTTCTTTTAACTCATTATATGTTAGGTAAAATGAGACAGGTGCTCTTGATAGCATGTCTGCTTCTATATTATTTAATCCTTTAATATGTTTTATGTCAAAGCTATATTGAGATAAGATTAAGGACCATCTAAATAATCTACCTTGTGGGTTTTTTACATTTTTGATCCATTTTAAAGGTAAGTGATCTGTGTGCAAAGTAAAATGTATGTTGTGTAGGTATGTGTGACATCTTTGTACTGAATTAATGATAGCTAATGTTTCAATTTCTGAGGCAGTATAATTCTGTTCATATGGGTGAAGTTTTCTTGAAAAATAACCTATGGGGTGTAAAATGCCTTGTTCATCTGGTTGTTTAAGAACTCCTGCTACTCCTAGACTTGACGCGTCTGTGAATAAATGACATGGTTTTGATGGGTCATAAATATATAGTACAGGCTGTGATATGAGTGAATTTTTAAGTGTTTGGAAGGCTTGTTCATGTTTCGCACTCCATAGCCAAGGAGCATTTTTTAACAAAAGTTCATTCAAAGGTGCCCTAATTTGCGCATAATGGGGAATAAATTTATTATAAATATTTATGGTGCCTAAAAATCTCTGTAAGGTTTTAATATTATATGGTCTATTTAATTTTAAAATTGCTTCAATATTTGTGTTATTTGGTGTATATTTTCCTGAGTTAATAGTGTATCCTAAGAATTGTATTTCTTTTTGTAAAAATTTGCATTTATTGAGATTCAGCTTTATATCCTCTTGTTCGAATATACCTAATATGTCATCTAAATGTTTAATGTGTTCTTCATAAGTTTTAGAGTGTATAATAATATCATCAAAATAATTTAAGGCATAGTGTATATTATGCTTAGTGAAAACTGACTTCATAATCCTTTCAAATTGTGAAGGTGCATTTTTTAGACCATATGGAAGTCTGTTCCATTCATAACATCCTAATTGTGTTACAAAGGAAGTTTTATGTCTATCTTTTTCATCTATGGGTATATGCCAGTATGCATTTTTAACATCTAGAATAGTATATATTTTTGACTGTGATAACCTATCTATAATTTGTTCTATAAGTGGAATTGGGGTATGTTCTGGAACTGTTTTTTGATTAAGTTTCCTATAATCTATACAGAGTCTTGTGGGGTGATTTGGGGCATCAGATTTTTTATTCACTAATAATGCAGGAGAACTATAGGGGCTAGATGAGGGTCTAATAATATCATATTTTAATAATTCAGTTATTTGTTTTTGTATTTCAGCATTATTGTAAAAAGATGTCCTATATGGCTTTTGTGCTATGGGAATATTATCTAAAAGAGATATGCAAATTGGGTTAGTCTTTATGTATCCTATATCAAAATTGTGTTTAGAGAAAACATTCTTATATTTATGCAATATATCTGAAATTGCTTGATTTGAGAAATTTGGATTAATATCTACTTTACTAAAGTCTAAATATGAATTATAATTTGTTATAGAGCCCGGTTGTCGCATACTGTGAAATGGGTTAGAATCAGTAATGGGATTTGAATTAGGATCTATTAGTTTAACATTTGTAGTTGGTATATCAAAAGAATTGAAATTACACAATGGGTTAATATTTAAAAGAGATGAATTTTTAACATAGTATGGGTCTGGAATACATAGGGTAGTGGCATATGACTTCTGATTATCAGATTTTGGATTAAAGGAATACAAGAATTTATAATTTTGGAAAAGAAGGTTTTTTGAAAAATCTATTTGCAACTTAAATATATAAAATGTTGGTAAACCTAAAATAAGATATTCTATTGGACTATCACAAACAAACATTTCTTGATACTTTGTAATTTTACCTAAGCTAAGCCTAACTAATATTTTGTATAATGGGTAAGTAAATCCTTCTACCTGGCCTATTCTTTCTTTTGGGGAATTATCTAATATTTTATAATAAATATGATTTAAGTATTTTAAAGGTATAATGGAAATAGATGACGCAGTGTCAAGTACACAAGGTAAGGATATTTGGTTTATAAATACAGAAAAAAGTAATAATGTTCTACCTGGGTTGATGCGCTTCGGATGATTATTGTTCTTAAGTGGGCAGTCTCTATGGAAATGGATCTGGTTGGGTAGCTGGTGAGATGCACATATCTTGCAGGGGTATGGAGGCTGGTTTATGGATTTGTGGGGTTCTTGTTGGTGATGAGTTGCTGCTGCTATCCTGGGAAAAGGCTGGTATTGATGAGCTTTGGAGGAGTTGGAGTTAAAATTTTTTACTGGAGTGCTTGTACTGGTAGAGGGTTGTTGGGGTTCTTTTTCTTTATTTGTTGATAATTTTAATTGGGTTGTGATTTTATACCATTCTGAAGGTTCTTGTACTCTTGCAGCTATTAGATATTTTTTTAGGTGATCTGGCATTCCATCTGTAAGTGCTTCTAGTAAAAGTTGTTTTTCAAGATTAAGTTTATTGGCTAAGGCAGATTTTTCTTTAAAATATTGTTCAAGATCATTATTATTATTATATTTTAAATTTAGAAACCTACTGAATAAATTTGAATCTTTAATTGTGAAATATGATGTTAATTTTTGTTCAATTTCCCCCCAATTATATATATCTTGTAGTTCTTCTATGTAATAACTAAATGCTTCTCCCTCGAGATAATTTGAAATATTATTTAGTTTAAAATCTTCATCAAGGTGTTTCTGTAAACATTTTTTGTTAAAGAATTTGAGCCAAGATATTATGTCTAAATTTTGACCATTAAATTTCGGTATTTCTATAGTACTTGGATTAGGCGTCATGGCGTGTTCTACATTCCTTTGTTTGCGAGACATTTTGTAAAAATAGTTTTATGAAATTTGAATAATTAATAGAGCAATTAGGTTGAAAATTCAGGTAATCCTGTCGACTTATTGTTATGAATATTTTGTGTTGTTGTTAGATTAGGCTTGATAAGACAAAGGATCGATAAGATAAAGGGTTGAGGTGCAGTCGTGATAAAAAAGATAAATATTTACCGTCAAGTAGCTTTTATTTTCAATTACTTGAGGAAAGATTACACATTTGTTAGTTTTCACATTATATAGAATTTATAATTTAATCCTATATTAGTGATTTAAAAGGATTGATTGGTTAACTACGCATATTTACAACAAAATTATACAACGAAACTAAACAACTAAACTAAAAGTCTTTCTAAAAACGATGATAACAAAAATAAAAATTATCAATGAATAAAATGAAATATATATTTTTAAAATATAGAAATATTTAGAGTTTTTAGATTATATAATATTTTTAGATTATATAATATATATATAAGTCAGTGTATGTATATATGTATGTGTGTTTGTTCCTATGTCGGCTATACACGTCCACAATACGTAACTAATCTGACTGAAATTTTAACAGTATATATAGTAGAAGCTGGAAAAACTTATAGTGAAAATTTCAGGTCTCTATCCCGAATATTATTCGAGTTATTTGCAAATTGCGTTGCAAATTTGACTTTTCGCTCGCAAGCAGCGCCTCTAGCGGTGAAGATGGGAAGTAATATCAGTTGACCTAATGTACATGTAAAACGTATTTTGACAGGACATACAGAAAAATTTGGAAGAGATATTTATCGGAATTTTAGCCAATAAAAAATGAAATTGACAGGTTCTGGTCAAAAATAGTTGTTTTTTAGTCAGAAAATGATGACAATATTGCTGTATCATGTTAATATCGGGAATTATATCGGGAAAATTTCCAAAAAGCAGAGACCACGGGTGAAGCCAGTTCATTTTTATTATGCAGGAACAAAATTCTTACATAAAAAAATTCATTCGAGAAGAAGACACAAAGCCAGATCATCTCTCTATAAAAATATCGCTTCTCAGACACAAAGTTTGGAGCGGGACGTTTCACAAGAGTGACATCCACGACGCTAATTTATAATTGTAACGAATAGTATTTGAATAAAAACATTCAATCAGGTAAAACCAGGGTCATTGGCTAGTAGATGAATAAATTTGTGGTCTGCTTTTCTGCAGCCACTGGCGCCCGAATATTTGGACATGTAGAGATTTGGAAATAGTATTTTAAAAGTAAAACAGCAAAATAAAATATATATAATCATCCCGATTTTAACAACTACACCTTGGCAAGCGCGAGCTGGGAGAACACCTCATCTGGTACTCTTGGCAGCACGTTGGTTCGAAA
Source organism: Cordylochernes scorpioides (assembly GCA_030710605.1). Lineage (NCBI taxonomy): Eukaryota > Metazoa > Arthropoda > Arachnida > Pseudoscorpiones > Chernetidae > Cordylochernes > Cordylochernes scorpioides. Next base: position 45,271,376 of record CP092868.1, read on the forward strand.
AACAAGGCTTTCTTCCAGCGGCCGTTATTTCTTTCCTCTCTTTATTACGGGGCTTTAAATAAATATATTTATCTTATAAAAATAATTTTATTTTCATCAAGGGCCTTTACAGAAGCTACATCAACACGCACGCTAAGTTTACTTACATATTTGAGAATCAAAAACCATACATGCGCGCGCAAATATAAATTATTAAATTATAAAATGTCTCCCTCACCCAAACACTAATCAAATGTTATATTATAGTTATTTTTTAAAAATATATGTCAGTCTATGCCATAGACTTTATGTCAATGATTACAATCTCAATTTAAAAATATATATAATAACCTGCTTATTAGCCGCTATTACTTTGGATACAATTCCCAGGCAAATACACTAGTGAAATTTTGCAGATAGTATCAAATATAAAATATAGCAGCAAAAGACTAGAGCATTGGATTTTTATTCTTGCATTTTCTTTTCGATTTTGTTAAGTTCTGTTAAACTTAAATATGCGCACAAAAGGATGTAGCGTACATCCAAAAATAATTCACGCATAATTTGTTTATAGTAGATATATGTTTTTGTTTTATAAATAGAATCAGCAACAACAACAACAATAGCCTTTATTGGGCACACGTGCCATACAGGATTCTCCCTGTAGAACAAAATAAATAAATAACAAATAGCATCGTAGTTATATACAAACTAGCTGGAATGACGGGCAACGCCCGGGGTAAACCCTGATTAAATGCTTTTATTAAAATACTATTCGTTACAATTATAGATTGGCGCCGTGGATGTCATTCTTGTATAATATATAAATGAGTTTTAAAAATTGTAAAAAAAAAAATGCATCGGCCGGGAATTGAACCCGGGGCGCCCGCGTGGCAGGCGAGCATTTTACCACTGAACCAAAAGCAAACGGTGACAGAAGTGTCTCGCGCATTGGCGGCACCAAATGATGGGGGGGGGGGGGGGCAAAGGTGGCGTGATCGTAGCCGACCAATAGGAGGGCGCCAGCAAACCGTGACAGAGGCCATGACGCTCGTAACTGTATATAGAATATTGGGGATTGACCTCGACCAATTATCGAGTTGGATCCAGTGTCTGTGCTAAATATTTTGATTGAGCTGATTTCCAGTATTTATAAAAAGCGAATGCAAAGGGTCTGGATTTTACGACTTTTGCCATTAAAACATAAGGCGAATTGCTATTATAGCCGGTCTCTTGACGAAGAATTTTTCTTTCTTCTTCCATTGCCGTACAGTAGAACATGTAGTGTGGAAAATCGAGACTAAATTCACCGTTGCATAAGGTGCATTTTATGGTCTTAGTTTTCAATAGTGAAACATGATTAATTCTCTGTACTACAAAAAGGCTTCTTACTTGTACAATGATTCTCTTTAAAGTTAGGGGGATATTGTCATTCAGATAGCATTCCATTGTAGGTGATGAATGAAAGTATTTATAGTGAGAGTAGAGTATTGATTTTCTTATTCTTACATAATCCAGCTGCAAGGACTGATCGTTCTAATAATTAGGGGGATGTATCTTTGTAGAATATTGAAGTCTGTACATCCAACAAGCCATGAGAAGCCGGTGTTATTAAGTAGCTCTGTTATACTTTTTACCAGTCCAATATTCTGTTTTGAAGAAATTGAAATGTCCCACAAATGTGCCAAACAAATTGAAGGTGGCCTGCTGCCGTCCATTTTCAGAATTCTAGTCCAGAATTTTAAAGTTAGTTTTTTCAACAGTTAGTTTTGTGTTTTACAAACACACATTAATATATGGGTTTTATTTCACCCCAACATGATTCCATCCAGATATATTTCAAGTAAGCCCAGGACCATTCCCAATGAAATTTCCCTGCAAGGTATTATTGAGTATATAAAAAAAAATTATAAAGCTTCATGTTTAAATGATCTTGAAATATTCAACTTGGCAATCCAACGACGATACCACATCTAGATAATTGGACTAATGAAAAAAAAATGCAAAGTCACTAATTTAAAAAAAAAATTAAAACTTTCTACACAATAAACAGGCTTTAGAGCCCCCATAAAAAATAGCAAAGCGTCGTCTTACCTTGTCAAAGTCTATACTCACATCCCATTGGCTTCGTCGCTCGACCCTCACTGACTGACCAACTCCTGTCTCTAACCGTTTTTTTTTCAAACCGCGTGACCCGATTTTCTTTTCCTTTTACAGAGTGAGTAATTTACTCTCTCGTAGAATAACTGTTAAAATTAAATTTTATAATTAATAAAAAATAAAAGAAGAAATAATCGTAAAATTTTTAATTTATCTAGTTAGCAAAATTTAATTTGGTAATTTTAAATTCTATTGTTTAATTGAATTCCCAGACATAGAAAAAGAAATGAATTATGATACATATTTATAATAAGTGCTATATATAGAGAAAAAATCCATTATGATACATATTTACAATATGTACATAATTATGCAAGTCCAGGGGAGGCAGTGGTCATCGTTCTCAGTACTGCTGAGGGCTTCGGAGTGCAGAAAGCTCGTCCAGATCCTCCCTCTGGACAACAAAACTTTGGAAAGGCTATTGCCAACTTACAATATATGATGTTTACATCATTGTTGGGTTCGTTTGGTGAAAACAACCCAACAATTTCAAATATTTATATAAAAAATAGACACTTCGGCCAGTTGGAGTTATTTATTTTCTCAACGTTTCGACAAAAATCTTTTGTCTTCGTCAGGAGAAGTAAATAAAATAAACATTTATTTTTATTTACTTCTCCTGACGAAGACAAAATATTTTTGTGAAACGTTGAGAAAATAAATAACTCCAACTGGCCGAAGTGTCTATTTTTTATATAAATATGAATGCCGGCCAGGCAGCCTCTATCTTTACGATAATTTCAAATATATTATTGTGCTATTTTACTATCATATATCTACTCAAAACATATTAAGGCATACAAGTAAAAAATTCTACACATACCCAGATAAAATGGCAATGTACCTTTCTTCTCTAAAAAAATCTGATATCATAAATAGTTTTTATTAAAAACGAACCTTCTTCCCCATCAATACAGGGGTGAAATGGAAGGTTTGGCTAAGCGATTTTTCACTTTCTGCGCGCTCTCTTTGAAATCCTTCATAATCATCATAAAGAATTTCACATATTAATTAAAGTTTTAAATAATAAAGTTCTATATGAAATAAATTTACACATTCTTGAATTTCGATAATGAAAAAATATATAGAAAGATATTTAAAATATTTATATATTCTCAAACTTATTATTCATTATAAAAATATTTTTAAAGATGAATTTACCTTATTTTAATTACATATGTGCCAATTCTATATAAAATAAATTTATTTCATAATATCAAACACTAAATCATCATATATATTTTAATTTTAAAAATTATATAAAGAATACATTAAAAGTAATTTCAAAAAACAAAAAATTCTAACCTCTCGTTTTTTGGTCATATATTTTTAAAGTTAGGTTACGTTTGTTTTGTCACTCTGTTCAAACTTTGGAAAAGCGCGTTTGTTATTATTTTAAGTTCGTTTTGTTTATAATTACCTATTTTTATAAAGAAAAAATGTTTTCTAGGTCATTTAACACATCAATAGATTCTCAACCACCCTTAACGCCGATTAGAAATGCCTCACATTCCATTTTTACCATTTCATCCAGGTAGGTAGTTGAACCCGGTGCAAAATAAGACCAATTTTTTTGTTTATATGACATTACTTAAACGAAAGAAAAAGCCCTGAAACATTTCAGCACAGCGATATAGCATCTACACACATAAACACTAGTAGCATATAATAATAAATTAAAATAAACATTTTATTTTAACACATACAATTATATAAAATAACCAACTACAAAAGATAATTTAAATGAAATATCCTGGTAAATTATATGTAAATGCACAGCGAAATATACCAGCAACACTTGTTATTGTAATAAATAAAACACAAGGTAATAAGGCCAAATCTAAATACTATGACATTTCGGTTACAGTGTTACCATCATTGTTTCAGTACTTTTGTCTGATTATGGTAACAATGCTGTTGCCTAAATGTCACACACTATTTATTTAGATTTGGTCTTATTACTTTGTGTTTCACATGATTTATCACAATGATAAGTATTGTGCATTTACATATAATTTATTTGGATTTGATCTTAATTTCTTGTGTTTATAATCTATAATCCAAATTGTAACTTATCAAACAAATCATGTGAAATATATATTTTTTCAATATATAAGAAATTTCTTATTACATCATTATAAAATTAATGAGAAAGGACATTTTCATGCTGTGAGATCAATTTAACTCACAAATGCTTCCATAAGTTAACCTGAAACAAGTTCTTTGTGTGAATAAACCTCTCCCTCAAACATAGACCATGTTCAAGCTCTAACCTTTCAATTTATGAATATTGATAGAGCCACTGCCTTAGCATATCAGAGATTGTTCAAGCATTGGAATACAATTAGTATATATTGATAACGCTACCACAACTCTCTCTCAAACATAGAGATTGTACACTGTCCTCTAGAACACATACACTGTCCTCTAGAACACATACACTGTCCTCTAGAACACATACCCTGTCCTCTAGAACACATACACTGTCCTCTAGAACACATACACTGTCCTCTAGAACACATACACTGTCCTCTAGAACACATACACTGTCCTCTAGAACACATACCCTGTCCTCTAGAACACATACCCTGTCCTCTAGAACACATACACTGTCCTCTAGAACACATACCCTGTCCTCTAGAACACATACACTGTCCTCTAGAACACATACCCTGTCCTCTAGAACACATACACTGTCCTCTAGAACACATACCCTGTCCTCTAGAACACATACCCTGTCCTCTAGAACACATACTTATCCAAGAAATAAAATACTCAGATTTTTGAACAGTGAGAAAGGTCTACTCTCTCTAGTCAACAGAGAAATTGCAATCAATGCTCTACTTAATAAAATAATATTGATAATTCTAATGTTTAAGACCGTCAGGAAGATTGTTTAAGTAATTAAAATTTCAATATTTGAGTATTGATAAGAAATGCTGCCTTATTGTGATTATAGATTAAGATAATACTTTAAAACAATCGTTATTGTTCAATTATTTTACACTAAACCTCTCACCTAACCTCACATCATTATTTAACAACCATCATGACTGGGTGAAGTAGAAAGCTTCTGCCTTTGTCATTAAGACTGGGAGCACTACTCAGTGGCAGGCCGACTTAGCTCCAATATGAAATGGCCGCCTCTGACATGAGGAACAGATGCCATGTGCAGCCGCTCCTAACATGGAGTACAAACGTTGCTCATCCTGTATCCCTGGATTAGGAGCCCTTACAGGGTACTATCAGCCGGGCCAGCTGAGCCCAGGTTTTTTAGTTAGCTTGTTACTGCTCCCCCTCCTCCTTTTTTATCCCGGCTTGGGACCGGCGGAGTTCCTAACCTCACAATGGCTTGTAAACTCTAACTAACCCTTGAGTGCATATGATGGATCAAATTGACCTGAAAACATTATTTTAGATTCAAAAATGTCAACAACAGTTGGCGATGCCACAAGGCTAGCTACCTGATTATTGGTTTAGTTTTGGTTTCAAATGTTACTTTATATTGTATGATTATGAAAAGGCACAATTTGGATTATAGATTATAAACACAAGGTAATAAGATCCAATCTAAATAAATAGTGTGTGATGTTTCAGTAACAGCATTGTTACCATTATCAGACAAAAGAATAAATTTGACCCAGAACCACCTGACAATAGAAATATATAACAATAATCATACACTAAACGCAAGGTAATAAGACCAAATTAAAATAAATAAATAGTGTGTGACATTTCAGTAACAGTGTTGTTGTTACCATCTTCCGACAAAAGTACTGAATAAAGACAATTGAATGCTAACTTTGTGAAGACACAAAAGTACTGAATGTTTTATACTTTGAATAAAATGTACTGAATTCATTCAGTACTTTTGTCAGTAGATGGTACAATGCTGTTACTGAAACGTCACACACTATTTATTGATTTGGATTTGGTCTTATTACCTTGTGTTTATTGTATGATTATTGTTATATATTTTTATTGTCATCAGGTAGTGCTGGGTCAAATTTATTCTTTTATCTGAAGATGGTAACAATGCTGTTACCGAAACGTCACATACTATTAAATTATTTGGATTAGGTCTCATTTTCTCATATCTATAATCCAAATTGTGCTTTATCATTTTTATATAAGAATTGTAGTAGGAGGAAAGTGAATAAATTATTAGGCAAATAAAGAAAATGCTAAAAAAATGTTATTAAAAAAAATGATAAAGCACAATTTGGATTATAGATTATAATTTATATATATATATAAAGAGTATGATCTTTGTTGTTTTTGGGCTAGAACCCTATTCACTATGTGCATTCTAGCTGATCAATCTTCTAAAGGCATGCATGTCCTCTGCAATTTTCTTTTTCCCAAAGCAGAACATTACTAAGCCACCTCATTGTTTATATCTGTTACTAGAGGCTGCTTAGGTTATTGTACAATACTTTATGTTAAAAAAAAAAAATAATACAAAAATGAATTTGTACTTGGAATCAGGTGGATAAATTAATAAAAAAGGAATTTCCTGATTGTGCCACTAAAGGTTGCTGATGGCTTGCGCCATCTATCTGAATAAATATCAACTAATCATTGATTTTTAATTATTCCAGAATTGGCCAAATATCGTTTCTTGATTAATCAAGAAAAGCTAACCACATACGTGTATTTCAAGAAGAAACGGTATTTGGTCAATTCAGGAATAATTAAAAATCAATGATTAGTTGATATTTATTCAGATAGATGGTGCAAGCCATCAGCAACCTTTAGTTGCACAATCAGGAAATTCCTTTTTTATTAATTTATAGATTACGCTGACGAGCGCCAACAGCGCGAAACGCGTTCGTGGATGGCTTTTCTTGATAAATCAAGAAATTGGGTTGGCCAAATATCATTTAGTTTATTTTTGCTCCACTAGATGGCGCTCTGCCATCTAAAAAGCACATGTGCTCGTGGTCAGGAGATGCCTTTTTTATTTTTAATTTATAGACTATGTCGGCGCCAGCATTTGTGCAGCCTCATTGCAATACTTTTTATCATGGTGCGCATGTGCAAACTATGGCCACAGTGCCCTGTGTGTCGAAGTATTGAATTTTTAGCAATAAAAGAAATTTATTATTTAAATATTTTATAATTGTTGTCACAATAGAATTCAAGAAATGGTCAAATTACCATTGGTTATTTGCTAGGCTGGTGGTAGAGACATGAAAGGAGAGATTTGAGGACCAAATAGACAGTTGTTAATATAAATGTTCTTGCAAATACTTATAGAAGTGACAAACTGCAATATGTTTATGGACAATATCTGGTCATAACTTTGCATTAAGAGAAGATCCATCTTAATATTCTAACGTATTCTGAAGTTAAATGTCCTCTAATGGAGGTCCAGCTGTATATGAGCAAAAATTTTTTTCAAATAATTTTGTTGTTGTTGTTGTTTCTTATCCCCTTGTGTAAAGATTACACAAATTCCATGAGTTCATGCTCCTCGAGCTGTTTTATGATGAGCAGCGGCCTCTCCCAAAGGTCCTGTTTAGTGCATCTAATGCAAGCCAAAATGTGTTCTGGAGCTGCAGGTACCAAACTACATTTTGGGCAAGTGGGATAAATTTTGTTATTATTTTCTATCTTCAATGGCTTGAGATGGCCTGTTCTAAATCTTGTTAGCATTGTTTCAAATAATTTTAGATAGATAAAAAAATTGGCATATTTTCTTTGAAAATTTTGCCCCCAAAATCTGCTCTTTACACATGTGTAGACTGTAGTGCATACTTAGAGTTAAAGGCAGTTTTTAACTTCCCACCATGATTATCATGACCTGTATATTTGGGATAAGTAAGTTTGGTATAAAGGGAGCAGTTGAATCTTTCTACTGCAGGATCTGAACCAGATCACTTTGATAGGTAGGAAATTGAGATTTGTTAATTTATATGTGCTGTGTAGAGACACCATCAATGGCTGGTATATTGCTTCCTCATTGGCCAACTACTACATTTTAAAAAGTTATTATATAAAATATCAGTAGAATATATAGTGTCACTTGGGCAACTCTGTGCTTCACTTCCATCAATAATTGACAGAATAAGTATATTGCTACGGCGTTTTATGGTTTCCACAAGTCCATATCTCAGAAGAAGGCCAAGTGACACTCACTCCTCACTTTCTTACTGCTACTCTTTTTGTGTTGTTTTTCTTGCTTCCCTCTTTCTCTTTCTTGTTTTTTTTTTTTCTTTTCCTTCTGTCTATATCGTTGTTTCCTTTGTCTCACTGCTTTGTTCTTATGCATACCTCTGGTGAATCCTGTATAGGGTCAGTGACCCTAAATAAAGGCTTTTTGTTGTTGTTTGTTATAGTGTCACTTGTAAACAAAAGATATCCCACCTATATATTAACAGAGAGTAATGTTTCTTACGTAAGATCATCAGATCAATTAACTTTGGGAAATTTGTACTATATAAGGAGTAAAATATTGTTGAAGTTGGGGGAAGTCATTGGAGAAATGAATTTATCTTTAGAAGGTGGGTAGATACAGATGTTGGTGGCTTGGGATTTCTTTGTTGTAGATGATGTGATCTTAAATACAATAAATTAAGACCTAATCCAAATAAAATAATAGTGTGTGACATTTCGGTAAACGTGGTACACTATTAATTTATTTGGATTAGGTCTTATTGCATCTATAATCTCTAATCCAAATTGTGCTTTATCAGGATGTGATGGATGGTTCTTCACACATCATGGAATACAAAAGGATTCAATAAGGAATGGTGTAACTAGCTCTTGTTTCAGAATTGATTGTTTTTAAAATTAGCTATTATTTACCCATATTGTAATATGTTTTGTTTATGTTTATTATTGATGAAGGATATATCTATATATATAAAAATGAATGTTTGTATGTTTGTCTGTTGGTTGGTCTGTATGTCCGGTATACAAATTCGCAGTAGTTCACTAATTCAAACCAAAATTTCAATACATAGGTAAAAAATAACGAGGATGACGATAGGCTATTTAAAAAAATATATAAATCAATTATTAAAACTATATATTCAAATTATTCTACTTAGCTCACGAGCAGCGCCCTCTAGAACGCGGTGGATCTGATGGCGGGGCGCGCCCATTCGCTGCCTGCGAGCATGTGGCTTCCCTGTGCGCGCGCATGCGCCGGGAAGCCACTTGCTCGCCGGCAGCCGACGGGAGCAGTCACTTGCTCGCCGGGAGTCAACGGGCGCAGACATATACTCGCTGGCAGCCAACGGGCACATGTTTGATGTGTTTGAATAATACATTTAATCATGTAAACCCGGGCGTTGCCCGGGTCATTCGTCTAGTTTTTATATAAAAGACTTATTTTATTTATCTTAAGTGAACAACGTGCAACATGCTAATAATGTAAAGTTAGGTGTATATTACATATTTATAAAAACAACAATGTTGGTCAATGGTCAAATATATTTAAACATATATTACATTACCCATATGTTCACCCATCCTAACACTATATATATTTCAAAGATAACCAAGTAATGTGATACGGTACAATTTGAATTATAGATTAGAAACCTAAGGTTATTACACATCCATTAGACACACTGTTTGTGACATTTCTGTAACAGCATTGTAACATCACAAACAATTTATCTACTTGGACCCTGTAACCTTATGTTAATAACTAAGTTGTGTTTCTCTATGTGAAGTTTGAATACCACCACATTGTCACTACTATCGTCAGAGTATTATACTTGCTGTGTGTTATGTGTCTCACTAAACCTGAAGATGGCACTGCTGTTACACAAACCTCACTTGATAAGGCACAATAGATTAGAAACACAAGGTAATAAGACCAAATTGAAATAAATACTGAGTGAAGTTTCTCTAACAGACAACGTTGTTACCGAAACATAAAAAACTATTTTTTTTTCTTATTACCTTGTGTTAGAAACCTCCCATATAAATTATTGGTCCAGTTAACCTGGAATTTATTCCATTAGCACCGTAATAGTCGTGTTTTAAAATAGAACATTTCTATTGGTTCACAACTATCCCTATAAAAGGATAAGGGCTACATTTAATTTGAAAAGAACAGAAATTTCCAAGTCTCAAACTCTATTTGGTCTTTGATTTGTTAGCCTATCAGAATTGACTTTTCCAATCCTACTTTGTATAATAAATAACCCTCAGCATTTATACAGACCTTATGAATTGGCTGGCTAATCAATTGTGTGCCATCCCAACATTTTGGTCACTCAATCCCTATATAACTTTACTTTTATTATTATTATAATTAGGCTGTTTGTTCATTAAGGTGTGCAATTATTAATCACTATATATATTGGGGGTCGGTGGAAGGATGGTCTAAACACACCGTTGGTTTTTGACTGCTACGACCCGGGTTCGATTCCTGCATTGGGCACTTTTTTCCTGATTTAAAAAAAAAAATCCTCCAATGGCCCCCGATTGTTGCAAAAGTCCAACCCCACCAGCGAGTTTAAGTAACCAAACGGGGCTCTGGCACATTTGTAAGTGCAAAGTCGAACTGCTTTTCACTCGTATAGACATGTGGTGCGCTTACAGTAAAAGCAGTTGCCTACTTCTACCCACCATGATTATCATGGCCTGTACCATGTGTACTAGGGATAAGCAAAAAAAAAAAATCGAGGTATTCAAATTTTGTCACTGCTTCAAGTTCTAAAAGTAAGGTAATAAAAAGATTTAAATTGATCAATGGCACTGTGTTATATTATAGGTGTTACTAGAATTGTTTTCAGAAATTCTTGATCTTGAGTGTCATTAGGGGTCTTAACTAGAGAATCACCTGACTACACAAATGTTGTGGTGCAGGAGTGTACAGTCCCCATCTCGCCAGATCACCCTCCCCCTCGAGGAAACACAGATGCACAGAGTGGAGCCCTTTGGCTCCAGGCTCCCTGTGCTGGTGTCAGATGCCCTCAGCCACGCTGAACGTAAGCTAACACAGTTTATTTGAACATTCAAATCTTCTTCTTTCTTATCTCCACTCAATCATATTAGGGTATCAAGCTTGTAAAGCCATTTGACATGGTACATTTTCTGTCACCTGTACTTCTTGTCTTCTCCTCTTATATATTTAAAGTATGCTTCATGTTTACTGTGAATCTACTCTATATAGGCAGCTTAGAATGTGGTTAGTGGGATATAATGGGGTTTGACTAGGGTTCAGAAGATCCCAAATATGAATGCTGATAGGCCTGTTTTTTAAATTTAAAATAGGCTCATCCGTAACATAATTTCTTGACATAATGGCATAGCAATGTTTGCTGGTAAGTCATTGCAGAGCCTGCTAAAATTGTTAGGAAGGCTTGGTGGCTCACCAGTCACAAACCTCAGCTATTTTGGCAATTTTATCTCTAGACACTCTACTGTTTGGCTCATATAGTATTTGAATTCTAAGGAATTCATGATGGGGGCTATCTATATAAAAAAGCTTGTAAGATGACATGAATACAAATGGATGATGTGTGTGTCCTGAAAAATGTCTGCTAATAGTGAATGTTGTGATTAACTTATTATAATTCAACACAGATTCTAATTCAACTGAAAATTTTAATCTCTTGGGGTGTTGAAGTAAAGAAGTTGGGTTTTTTTAATCAAAAGTGAAAAAGTTGATCATTTGATCAGTTCTGGTTTTAATAGATGGTGCTAGGATATAGTTGATCAAGTAGAATAATAGCCATGACATTGTATTAGAATGTCATTCTATGTGTTGGGACAGGTGGGACTGAGGTCAGTGTGAGGCTCACTGACTTCGGCTGGGCCTGCCTCGTCTACGGACGCTACCTCTATGTCTGGAACTTCATCCAACCTGCCGGACCCAAGACCAAAAAAGTTTGTATTTACTCTAACACCACCTGCTAACTCTTTTAAAACCTAATTTTCTATTGGAACTCCTATTTCCTAAGTAGCCGACTCTATATTGTGGCCAGAAGTTATTTTAAATTTAGTCCATATTTATGCTTGGTTGACCTAATTTCTCAGCGGTCACCATTGGGAAGAGGTCAATCCTATGGCTACAATTTTGTTTGTTGACATGCCAGCACTAAACCAGATTCTCCTTAGGCTACTATGCAAAGATAAACATGTCCGTTACCATGTCTGATTCCTATGTTTTGCCCCTCCAGAAACACCAGGATTCTGCAGCTTGAGTTGTTGTAGATAGTCTTCACACAATATTTATAAAGCATGTTTATTTTTTAAATGTAATTTTTTAAGAGAGAGTTTCTCAATAATGTTAAATGCCAATTTTTGGAAGTTTATTTAATAAGTGAAATTATAGGAGGCACACACAAGCAGATAGAATTATTGAAAGACTCAAAGTTGTAGAACGACTGAACTTGATGACTGAGTGGCCACCTTGATAAAATCACTTGTCCTATTATAACCCAATAAATGAGAGACCACCTCCAGGAGAGCTCAAGAAGTTTTTAATAGGTAGCTTAAAGTTGTGCTGTGAGATCCTTCATGAAGGTGGTGCAGGTGCTGAGCTGCAAGGAGCTGACCCTGCCTCCCAGCGACCTGGTCCACAAGGCAGAGCTGGTGTGTGTCCTGGAGGGCCACCAGAGCTACCCAGGGGTGGTGGCGGTGTCCCCAGAGGGCATGGTGCGGTACTGGCCCAATGTGGCCCATGAGGGGCAGTCCCTGGAGGCCACGGTGGAGCTGGGCAACCAGGAGTGCTACAGTCTTACTGCCCTGGGGGCCGGCTGTGTTCTGGCCACCACCACCAACTCCCTTGTGCTGCTCTCCCCCGGCACTCCCCTCTCCTGGCGGCCCTTGCGCTGTCCACAGGGGGTACTGGCTGGCCTGGGTCGTCGCATGTCCAGCTTCATCTTCGGGGCTGTGCCTGCTGCACACACTGCTGAGGTGGGTGGCTGAATCATTGGTTCCTGTTGTGGCCTCCAAACTTGCTGCTCAGTTCTGTAGACCAACACTGGTCTGAAGTAGTCCCAACAAACAAACTTTCATGTAAATTGGTGAGGTTATCAATATTTTAGCACCAATTAGATGGGACCATTAATAATGGGGATACACCTTCCTGAAAAGTCTGGAAATTATTAAATGTATTAGAAACACAAGGTAAATAAGATCAAATAAATAAATAGTATGTGACATTTCGGTAACAGCATTGTTACCATCATCCGAAAAAAGTACTGAATCAGAAAATATCACAGCATATTCTTAAATAGTTAATACTGTTATTAAGTGTGTAAAGTTTTTCTTTTATCTGATGTACTTTTGTCTGTTGATGGTAACAACATTGTAACTGAAACATGCTGTGATGAATTTTATCATTTAATACTTTTGTATGTTGATGCTAAAACTGCTGCTACCCCAAAACATCAGACACTATTCATTTATTTGTATTTGGTCTTATTACCTTGTGTTTCTAATCTATATCCAAATTGTACCTTGTCATTATTGAATGTATTAAAAAATACGGACTATTTCTCACAACAATACCTTGACTCTTCCTTAGATCTACACCATTACCATAAACTAATAGGTTTTCAAAGTGACCTTGTAAGGCCAATATATTTCAATGATAAAAATCTATGGATGAACAATTATAGTTTAATCAACACAGAACCACTAATTAAGTTAATATGAGATACAAGCATTACCCTTTTATTTGACAGTGCATCCCAAAACATAAAGGACCAAGCTGTATCCTTAGCTCCTCAGTAGGTCAACATACAGAAACTCAGATTCTGTTGCCGAAGCCTTCAAGATAATTTCCCTAACTATTATGTTAACCCTGGTGTCACTCTAGTTTATTCCAAGAGCTATTTCAATCGCCATATTGTTGGAGGTCACATCTAGTGTGGAATGTGCAGAAGCAACTGATCAAAGTGCTGAAGGACCCCAGGAACAGCGGACTCTATGTCCTGGCCGGAACCAGCCTCCAGAAATGGCATCTGGATCACTATGAAGCTGACAGAGTAAGTTGGCAACATGGAGGACTAGTTCTGCCTGTAGTAGGCCTGGTAAAATTCAAGGAGACCTGGCCTTTTAGACCTTCCCAGACCAACAAACCTAGTGATAGCCAAGTTGAAGTGGTCCTGAAACTCTAAATAACAAAATATGTTTGTTTAGATTCAGATGAAAGAACCTAAATGTTTAACTGGGTACAGATGATGTTTGACCTGGATATGGAGAGGATGATCAAAGATGGCTACCTGGAACATCTCTGGGTAAGTAAGTCCGACTTCTGTGGTTACAAACTTGGCTGGACTGCTGCTGTGACAGAACGGAGACTCCACCCTGATCCACCAGGTGAAGTGCTGGTGTATAGACATCCAGGTTGTCAGGTGAGGAGGCTGCACACCCACTTTATACTCTCTTCTAACTGTTGTACCACCAGACAAGGGGTGCTGGTATTACTGGGAGCAGCTCACTCCGACAGAGCTAGCCAGGTCTCCTACGCTTTTGGTAAGCTGATAACTCTCTACCCCATCTTTCCATCTTCATTAGGAAATTTTTTTTTTTTTGTAAATTTTTGAAACTATAGTAAAACTCCTCATTTTGAACTGACCTTTGACATCTTACTAATGAAGTAACCTTAATTAAAGAACCCATTTTTTTTCTATGGAGAAAAAATAAGTGAGGAAAGTTGCAATCTAGAATATAATTAACATAGGATTTATCAGAGGATAGGTTTTTTACTGTTGTATGTTACTATACCACCTTGTGTCCTGCCTCCGGGCACCAAACACCCCAATAGATGTGATGGCTATCCTGTCAGGGGACACCATGTAAAGGAAGACTAGATAATTGTTATTAGGGAGTAACTGGGACCAAGGGATAAAATAATTATAGGGCATTGACTTCAGCCCAACTTTACTACATGTGTCATGAGATCAAATTAACAAGATATTTCAGTAACAACGTTGTTTCCATCTTGAGACAACAACAGTACTGAATGATGGATTTACATTGTAATGTTATCATAGGTTTCTGTAATCCAAATTGTACCTTATTACATTGTGTCATGTTTGTCCAGCTACTCTGGATACC
Organism: Cordylochernes scorpioides; assembly: GCA_030710605.1. Lineage (NCBI taxonomy): Eukaryota > Metazoa > Arthropoda > Arachnida > Pseudoscorpiones > Chernetidae > Cordylochernes > Cordylochernes scorpioides. Next base: position 45,286,550 of record CP092868.1, read on the forward strand.
AACTCCCTCCACCCACCCTCAGTCTTCATCAACTTCTGGCTCCTCCCCCAGTCTGCTGTGAGTCCTTCCATTTAGCAGAATGATGCTTGTGAAAGTTTTTATTTCACTCAGTCTTGGTGCTGTGTTGGTCCCCTTGCACTACAGGACTGTTTGATTTGATAGCCCCAACCTCCCCTCAACTTGTGCTTAATCAAAGTTGTATCCTGGAGTAGAACTTTGATCAAATCACTTTAATTAATATAAATAACATTTTAATTTAACTATTTTTCAAATCCCAATCCTTTCTTTAATTTAACTGACTATAATTCAACACTGACTTTTTATTCAAATGAAAATTCTTATCCTTTGAGGTGTTGAATTAAAAAAGTTGGGACTATAGATTGAACATTTTACTGAGAGGAAATTGATTATAGAAAAATGAAAGCTACTTGTCAAAATAGATGCATGTGCCATCTATTGTCCCTCTCTAGCCAACTTGGTTCCATGACCAATACAACATCAGATTTGGTTCATTTGGATGTGAAGACCTTTGTTTCAAGCTATGGCCTTTGTCCTAATTTGTCAAAGCTCAGGTGGCTTTGTCACAGACCCAAGTCTGCTAGATTGCAGAAGGCATAGAGTTTATGCATCTATTTTGACTAGAAAGAGGCCTTATAAAAAATACTATATTATCATATATAAGAGTAAAGGTTAAAGGACATTATTTGGGTCACAAAGGTAACAGTTAGTTTTGGTAACAGCATTGACTCCATTCTGGAAGAAATACACACAGGTTATTTTTGAGGATTCGAGGAAATTAGGTCAAAAATAATTAAATAAAAAAGATTAGGATTCAAAGTGTGAAGTGTTAGCACTCACCAAACTTGACCCATCTACCTTACCTCAGTTAGAAACAGTTTCTCTAATTGCCAAGATTTCCCAGGTCCTTGCCTCAGTAATTATAGTTGATTTAAGACCGAGCCAGCAAATTCTTTCTCTTTGTACATGATAGTTGTGTCCTGTACAAAGTCTAGTTATTCTTGTTGAATTCCTTCTATTTAATCTGGGGTTCTATTCTTCAGTACCATTGATGTCTGTTTCTGAAGGTTGAGTGGAATAGAAGAAAGCTTGGTGAAAAATTCAAAAACGAATTGTCTCTGTGAAACACTGATGGCTCTCAGTGTGTGTCAAGGCTGAAACTTCCCTCTCTTAGTCATATTCCAAATTTCAGAATAGTTGTCATGACACAGGAATGTGGTTCTAAGATTCCTATATACATCACTGCGTAGCACCTACTGGAAATAGTGAATGGGTTTCTCTCACATTAATGACTAGAGGGGTTATATCACTGAGGTGTGTACCAGTCCCCCGCAGACTACAAGCTGGCTGCAGGATCCCCCTCCTCAGACTTGGCCTACCTCTACACCTCCTCCAAGATCTTGGCCCTCTCTGGTAGGCTGGCTCCATTCTGCACTATGTACCTTAGTTAGCTGACTGTTGCATAGTAATGGGGCCACGGGAGGAGCCGGAGGACATCATTGACTTCACCTCCCGCAACACCTCCATCTTGGGCTCTGGTAGGTAGCTCTTCATTTGGGAAGAGCTTTTTTTCCTCTAGTCAAGTTGAGAACAGAGTGAATTTTGAACATTTTCAACACTTCAAAAATACCATGTTTTTGATAGGAAACTTGTATATGCTTTTTAAACATACTAAAAACTAAATACATTCGAACCTCTTTAATTCAATACCCCAAGGGATCAGAGCTTTCAGTTGAATTTAGGGAAGAGTTGAATTAAATTTAGATGACTAGCTAATCACTGCATTCACATTTATGTTATCAAGTATAGGCCACTAGAAGTAGACCAAAGAACTACTAGAACCACAATAAAAAGTTTTCTAAAAAGAGTAGTGCAATAAGAGAGGAGAGCATCTTATCTCTCTCTCACTGACCTCAGCCAGCCAGAACATTGGTTTGTTTTAAATGTGTTAGTATCAAAAGGGTTTCTCCAGGTATGTTGGAGAACCAGCTTCTCTTCTTCACCACCAACTCCGGCCTGGTGAGCCTCCAGCTGACCCAGCCCAACCTCAGGTACTCATTGCCCCCCCCTCATTACAATTTATATTGAGATGATTAATTTTAGAGGATGTTATATTTATATATATTTTAAATTCTTTAAATTAAAGAAAGTCAACTGTATTTTAAGAATGTGTTCTTTGTTGTTTAAGCACCATTTGTCTTTTATATAAGCTAAATTAAAAACATTTCTTTGGCTGTGAAATTCTCTAGATTTTTTTTTTTTTGGACAGTTTTGGAAATTTTTATGATTTTATTTGAAAAAAGATGTGAAAATGAAACTTCCATATAGTTGACCTTAAACTAGTATTTACATGGGCTTCCTGAATTTCCCAAAGCTGGTTTATGGTGTCATGTTTGTTTTCTACTTGTTAGATTACAAAGCTAGCTACTAGACATGCCATATTTTTTGACCAACTTGTTTCTTTTCTAAAGATAATCCAAGCACACAAGATATTGGAAAGGTACTAAAGGAACACTGTGTGTTACAGCACCACTTGGAATCAAGATGAACTTACAGAAGTGAGTTTCTTATTGAAGTCAACTTAATGAATGGCCTTCAAAGTTAGCCTGTCTTGTTTTCAGGGATCTTAAATGCTTGCTGCCATATGCATTGAATGTGGTGTTTCACATTATTATTAAACTACTTTTATCTTTTCCCCTCTGACCTAGCATACAAATCTGGGGTTGAGACTAATTGTCTTAATTAGGTTTTCCTGTACAGTAGAACCTCTCTGTAAAGGACAACACTTAGTTGCAGAGCCAAAATGTCTTACATGGGTTTACTTGGAAAAGAAAGGAGTGTGGGAATGTGTTTGGGATATAAAAAAATGTGGGAGAAATGTGTATGAGCAGAGAAAGATGTACTACAATGTGTTTCTCTTTTATTTGGCAAAATGATATATTTCAGAACTCTCAGCTAACTGAGATGAAGGCTGAGCAGTTGTTATACTTAGTATCTTTCCACTGTAATGTTCACACACACTATTAGATCAGCTGGGTTTAAATCTGGTTGCATGTTCAGTGTTAGCTATTGTTGTTTTTCACCTTTTGAATCCAATTCCTGGGTCTATTGGTGACTGGTGTTTTCCAGGCTTCAAATGGCAACAGCAATAACCCACAGGACCTGGTGGGCTGCATGAGGAATGCCCTGCTCCTCTACTGCCACAAGGATAAGGTGAGGTTGGATCCCCTTGTGTAGAATATGGACAAGTGTGTAAAAACTAGTCCACTGTAGATAATACTTTTTTTAGAATGCTGCTGTGCTTATTAACTTTATTGTTAATGATTTTAAACTTTTGTTTCCTATAATGGTCTATTTTAATTACTGCTTTGGTTAAAGACCCCAGAATTCAGGCAAAGTTTTAGCTTTTATTTCATTTAAATTTTTTTTCGACTTATCCCTAGTACACATGGTACTCAGGTCAGCTCGAGGAGCATGAACTCATGGAATTCGTGTAATCTTTACACAAGGGGATAAGAAACAACAACAACAACACATGGTACAGGCCATGATAATCATGGTGAGTAGAGGCTGACCACTGCTTTTACTGTAAGTTCACCACATGTCTACACATGTAAAAAGCAGACTATTTCATTGTTATTATATGACATCCTTTTCAAAAACGTAAGCTAACATGTCATCCCTGCTTGTATCTCCAATCTTCCACAATCTGGTTGGCTGTTCCTTCAACTCTTGCCTTTCAAGTGAACATTTTTTCTAGGTATCATTTATTAGGATGTGTTCTAATAATAGCAGATTTCTTCAGTGTTTTCTAAAGATCACAAGACCAAATTAGACAGAATAAATAAAATTATTTGTGATGTTTCGGTAACAGAACTCAGTTGGTAACAGTGCTGGTATCAAAATGTAATATATAATTTACTTATTTAGATTTGGCCTTGTTACATTTTGATTCTTATATATAATCCAAATGTACCTCAGCATTCCATGTTTCCTATATCTAATATCTAGTTTTTCTCTCCAGATCCTCTTTTATTTGTATTTTTTTCTCACAGAACTTTTTTTGAAATGAATTCAGGCTCTTCTTCCATCAAACAAGTCTGTGGATCTTGAGATTTTCAATGGTGCTTGCTAGAGATGACTCGAGCTCATTGATGAGGTTAAGGTTGCAGGTTGAGTGGCACACACAGTGGGAAATACCTTGCAACCTCTCTGAAAGGTCATTCTCTATAGTTGTCTAGATCTGTATGATAGTACTTCTGAAAATCACAAAATAACCTCTCAGAGGTCTTGTTGAAATTTTGTTGTTGATGATATATGAATTTATGCCAATCTTGGTCCCTAGTGCCGATGTATTCCAAAGTTTCTACTGTATGTTGAACATAATAGTAAAAAAAAATGAACCAGATAAAGATTTAAACCTGAAACCTTTTATCAGAGTCAGATGCACTACTGTTGTGCTATCAGCCCCTCAATAAATTGGTTTGGCCGTAATGATGTCATTGGGTGTGGAGAAGTTGATGTGTGTAGAATGGCAGTTTACTGATGTTCTGTCCTCTACATGGAGAGGAGTTGTCCCCATTTCAAAGGTCTCCCTCTCCATGTTGGTCTATCATATGGTGGAGGTCTATAGAGTTGAGCCAGAGATTACCCAAATAAAATATGTATTTCTACAGGAGGCAGTCACATTTTGAAGGATGGATTTGATATGTTTTCAATTTTACAAAGTAGGATTAGATTAGTGGGAGGGTTGCTTATTGAACTTCTCCCTCTATCACTGAGGGCAAGCCATTGTGTGGGTCCAGGTTCGAAGCCAGGCTGTACTGGAGGAAGGTCTATCTGCTGGACTGGAGTCTCAGTTGGACTCTGCTGTGTGTGTCCTGAGCCGGGAGATTCTGGATGATGTGCCGGCCAGTGACCCGCGCTGGGCTGAGGCCGGAGCCTCCCAGTCCTCCACTGTGGTCCATCAGCTCTCTCTCATCCTGCTAGCACAGCTGCAGGACAAGCTACGGACCCACCACCTGCTGCACCAGTTCCTGCAGTCCTCTGCCCCGCCTCGCCTCTGGGACAAGGTGGGTGGCCCTCAATGTCACATGAGATCTTAAAACTGCCATATAGTGATGCTTATTTTTATTGCAATTAAGATCTCTTTCACAAGCCAAGAGTTATTTATAAAAAAAAAAAAAGTCCTATAAATTTTTTCGTCACAACCAGGTCCTTGGCTTGAAAGCTAGCCTGCTTTTATTGTAACATATCACTCAAGGGGGGGTTTTGAAATTTTAAATAGAATCACTGATTCAGATTAACGAAATAAATATCAGATGGGATTAAAATGATACAGTCATGTTTCTATGTGAGACTTGGCTGAACTCTGTGTGTTTGCAAACTTGTACAGATGATTGTGTAAAGTTGTCACTCAAGTATCCCTGTGTGTGTGTGATGCCGCTGCAGCTCACCACAGTTCTCGTGAGGGGCAGAGAGATGGCCACCAAGCTACTGCTCTTGGAGAACTCGGAGAAGCTAGTGGCGGCCATTGCTCTACGCAATCTGCACTCCCGGTATTGTCCTAAATATATTTTGATTTCATACACACTTATTGAGAATAGAGGTTGATATCTTGGTAACAATACCTCTTTTTTTTTTTTTACCCCCCGCCAACATGAGGTATTACTATTAGAAACAGAAGTGATGAAGCTAGACTGGGTACTTTGGAAACATGCCTGATAAAGGGCAACAGTATCCATCAGTACTGGCAAAGGAATGACTGAGGGACTGTGATGTGGAAGTTAACAAGATTAACTAGAATGATGAAAGTGATGCAAGTGGAAGCTGAACTGACATGGAAGGACATCAAAAAGGCCCTCTACCCCAAGGAACTGATTTTACCAAACCCACCAATTATCTGCCTTAATGGGACCTACCTTTGGTAGCTATTCAATTCTACATGTTTACATTAATCATTAATTAAGACTAGTAGGAAAAAAGAAAAATAAAAGCTGATTTTTATTGTAGGTGTATTTTAAGCGTATACAAAACAACATGTCTAAATAACTAACTCTTTTCACTTTACTCCATTTCCCACCATGATTATCATGGCTTGTACCACGTGTACTAGGGATAAGCAAAAAAAAAAAAAAAACACTTTACTAGCATTAACTAAAGTACTTGTTGTCCTTAGATAACTACCAGTAGATATGTTGTATAGGAAGTGTGCAGGACACCAGGGAGATGACAGAAGTGGTGGTGATGACAGGTATGATGGGGTACTGTCTGCGGTGATCCAGTCCGTAGTCAATAAAAGGGACCCGCCCACTCAGCCAACCAAGCTCACCCCCCAGGATCTGTACTACACGAAGGTGTCTGAGCTGGAGGCCGGACTCTACACCCTGGTGGAAGAATGGGAGGACTCCCAGCTACGATCCGGCTCTGCCTCCACCCTGGAGATTGTCACCACAGTCAACACCATCCTTCTGGTAAAACTGTGCAGAAATTCTAACGCAAGTTTTTATTATATAAAGGATTGGGGGGTTATGTATACATTTGTGTTATACAAGAGTCTACTATATCAGTATAAATTGCTCTTTTTTAAAATTAATATTTGATTTAACCACATGTTATAAAATCCATTATATTTATACTTTGAACAGGAAACTGGATGCTTACAAGATGCCTCATTTTGTTATTTGGACTTGTGTAAGAATTGAATCAATATTTATATTGTTGTTTTTTTTCCAAGTAAAACACAAGGCTTGTGTGATGCAGACAGTCCTTAAAGAGGTCCTGTCATTCCGGCTCAAGAACAAGGAAGTGCTGGAGGAAGCAGCCTCCCAGGCCGAGTACATCCCCTGGACTTCCACAGAGGAGATGAGGGCTCTGCTATTGAAACAGGTTGGTTAGGTGCCATTACAACAACCCTAGACTCCATACTCTCACTTCTTCCAAATGTTAAAACTTCCAGTGGTTATTAATGTATGTACTTTATAGCTAAAGTCTTCAATTTAGGTATTCAGAGAGAATATTACACATTTTCTGGCACTTCTTATAGAAACTACTTCTGTACTGTGAGAATCTAATACATCTATCAGATAGGAGATGGCTCATCTAATACATCACACAGGTAGTTTTGATGTGATTATAGAATAAGAAGTGCCAAAAATGTGTAACATTTATTTTGGGATTACAAAAGTTAGAAATATTAATAGATTTCAAAAAGAGGTTGTTTTCATTGGAATTGGAGATGGATCAAGACCTTATTGAAGACAAAAGTGTAATAGAGAGAAAGCCTGTATCAAGGTGAATTTCAATTTTATAAATCTCAATTTAATCTGAACCACAAATATGCTTCTAGATGAGAATACTAGATGGGGCATAGCTTTTGTATCTTTTGTGATGGTATATTATAGTGAATGTGCATCATGTCCAATAGTTGTGTCCCAACTACAGTGTGTGACCAGCACAAGCTGACCGTGGGTCAGTGCCACTCCACACGGGAGGAGTCCACAGCAGGGGGGGATGGAGAAGACAGCCTACCCCAGCATCTACTGGAGCTGGCGGACCTGGTGCTCAATGGCTACCAGGTCCAGCTGGCTTCCTCTCCCTCCAGAGTCCTGGAGACCCAGATGGCTCAGGTCCGGACCTCCCTACTACAGCCACTCTGTGAGTATACACCTCTCTACATATCGCAGTGTGTGTGTGACATTGGTGGAACCAGATGAACTGAAGCAGTACGACCGCGCCACAGCCCTAGCAGAGAAATACAGAGATTGTGACTTCCTCATTAAGATGTGTGAGGAGACTGACAACCAGGATCGTCTACAGCGCTACATGGAGGAATACGCCAACGCTGTAAGTGGACAGACGTTCCTACAGCTTCCTACTTATTTTATTGCAGAGCCACTTTTTTTGAGTTTTTTACTTTTCAAAAAAGTTAAAGATAACTCCTTGTGTGTATAGTGAAAACAATTTAAAATTAGATAAAGATGTTAGTGAAAAGAAAGGGTCAGAATTATAACTAAAAAATATTTAAATTTATCAACCATGCATAGAATCAAGTGTCAGAATTGCTAAAGGTGGTCCATTGAAATAAAAATCCTTTTACCTCTTTTATATAAAATATTGTAGCCACTTTGGTTACATGCACTCTAAATGCCTTCCTTTGTCAAGCTTTTTATTTGTGCCACTAAAATAGTGTCACTAGCTTAAAAAGTATCTAGAGATAATTTTTAACTATAAAAATGGCTTTAAAAATATTGTTTCAATTTTCAAAATCAATTTAACTGAAGAAAATGAATTTTAAAATCAAATTTATTCATAGGATTTTTCTCCCTCTCCAATCCCAATGATATCTCTATATGTCCTATCTGAAGTTTTTTCCCTGATGCTCACATTGCTGGTTGGTGCTGCAGGGATTCCCGGAGCAGGTCTTCAAGTGGTACCTCCAGGAAGGTGGGTGTACACAGGGTCATCCAAACAATACCAAATAGATGGGCAGCATTGTACCATTATCAGGCTTGCATCCTACCCTGGGTCCTTGCGGACGGATCTAGTTAGGATTGTAGACCATCTGGGTAAAAAGAGAGTATGAAGTTTCCTGGGAGATATCCAACTTGCAGAATGGCTCTTACATCATGGTCACTTTATTTAGACAATATAGTATTATAGCCTCTCTGGTCTCATTGTAGTATCCTCTTCTAAATCCTCAGTCATTACTGGAGTTATCTACCTCCCATAGTTACAGTACTCTCTGTTGCACCTAGTTGCAGAGTGTCTTTCAGGAGTCCTCTTACAGTTGCTAATTAGTCTTCTTTCTTATCTCCACTCAATCATATTAGGGTATCAAGTCTGTAGAGCTTGAGATGGTGTCTGCTGGGAATGAGTAGAGTTCATAAATGGATGAGCCAATACAGTCAATGATGTGTTTTGGGGTTGGCAGGTTGAGAATTGCACTTAGTACATAGTGGGAAAACCTTGCAACCATTTTGAAAAGTTATTGTCCATTGATAACCAGACTTCGATCTTGAAATCAAAGACTCTTGTTCCTTTGCTAATTAGTAAAAATGGTAATTTTGACGATGAAAACTGTCCTCCTATATAGAGAAGTGTCCTTTGGCAGAAGTTTTGAGTGATCTCTCATAGAAACTACTGTACTTTCTTCTTTTTATACACCACCCTCTAATTATTTACTTATAGTTATTTTTGACACGTGCGCTAACAGCCATTATAAGCTAATCCACCAAATGGCAGGCAAGAAGGCCAAGCTGCTCCAACAGCCGGCCCCCCACCACACCAGACTGACCCAGTTCCTGGCCCCCTACCCCCAGCTCAGCTGGCTCCACAACCTCCACACAGGGGACTACCCCGCGGCCCACTCCACTCTGGCCCACCTGGCTGACTCAGAGAAGGAATACCTTGCCAAGAAGAAGGTGGGTCTCCCTAGTAGGCTGCCAGTCTCAATAATTCCTTGGCTTCAACAATACCAGGAATATATGACACTTAATTTAGGTACTTATTATACCAACTATTCCCAATTGTGCTATCCATTCCTTAGGTTCAAGCATACTTGATTATAAATAAACATTCTCTTGCCTGATTTATAATATAATAAAATTAATAAAGCTTCCAGGGCAAAGTTTCTTGTTCAAATTTTTATTTTCAAGCTTTCGGACTTGTCAGTCCTTCAACAGGAGTATCATGATAATAAATTGATGATAAATACTATTTTTATATACAAATTATTATTTACATATTTTAAATATTAATGATATTGAGAGGGGGAGAAAAATATATTACATTATAGAGCACACAAAGAATGTAATATATTTTTCTCCCCCTCTCAATATCATTAATATTTAAAATATGTAAATAATAATGTGTATATAAAAATAGTATTTATCATCAATTTATTATCGTGATACTCCTGTTGAAGGACTGACAAGTCTGAAATCTTGAAAATAAAAATTTGAACAAGAAACTTTGCCCTGGAAGCTTTATTTATTTTATAATACTTAATTATAGTTGGTTAATTTTAGTGGTTTTTTGAAATTTTGAGAAATCCCATACTATTATGTAATGTTATACTGTGTATATATATACTGATTATATGTATAAAGGATTATATTAAAAAAGCTGCAAGCAACAATCCTATGTGATGTCCAGACCCTGCTCAGTCTCAGCAAGCTGGCCTGCCTTGCCAGTGATGTGCCAGAAGAAGCCAAAGTCAACAGACTTGAAGGTAGTACCTCTTTCTCTCTCTAAACATTTCTTCCACTCCTGGTAACTTGTTGATAGCTGAAATGGGTTGACAAACAGACAAGTATGGAGAAGATTTAATGGGGCTTATAGCCTTCTAAATAAAACATAAGGTAACAAGACCAAATCCAAATAAATAGTGTATCTTGGTCTTGTTACCTTATGTTTCTAATCTATATTCCAGGGGGTCGGTGGAAAGATGGTCTAAACCGTTGGTGTTTGACCGCTACAACCCGGGTTCGATTCCTGCATTGGGCACTTTTTTCTGATTTAAAAAAAAAAAAATGCTTCAATGGCCCCCAATTCTTTCAAAAGTCCAAACCCACTGGCGAAATGGGGCTCTGACATATTTGTAAGTGCAAAGTCGAACTGCTTTTCACATGTGTCGACATGTGGTGCACTTACAGTAAAAGCAGTTGCCTACTTCTACCCACCATGATTATCATGGCCTGTACCACGTGTACTAGGGATAAGCAAAAAAAAAAAAATCTATATTCCAAATTGAACCTAATCCTTCTAAATAAGGTAATCATAATAAAATGGAAGCCACATAGTTTGAGAGGATCATCTATTGCCCACACTGGAGGGATACACCTTGAGGAATGAAGGGAGGAGGATTGTTTTTATTATCCCTATGCACAGGCCATTATATTCATGGTGGGTAGAAGTTGGTAAGTGTACTACATATATTTCTAGAATTGTGAAGACCAGGATGATGGTCCACTTCTGTGACACCACTACATTGATGAAGGCATACTGATGACCAATAGCTTGAAACACAACTGTGGTAGCCGCTTTTCTAATATAAAAGCCATCATTTAATTCTTTACTAAAAAAAAGTCTCGATTTTATTACATGGTGCTCAAGACAACCACTATGCTAAGAGCTGCTATTTCCGGAACCTACCTATAAGTGGAAGTAACCAAATGGAACTCTGAAATGTGTAATATCTTCTACACGTGGTGTAACCCCCATCCACCATGATTATCATGGCCTACTCTAGCTGTACTTGAAAGATAATGAAATCCTTTATAAAGACACCGTATGTTGACAGAGGTGGTGTGTTGTGTCAGAACTTGATATAGGGCTGAATCTGGTGGCCTGTCAGGAGACCCTGCCAACCTGTGTCATGGAGGTGAGTAGGCCTGGCCAGCTCAGGTGATCTGGTGACTTATCTGTCTGCACACAGGCCTACGACCTGGATCCTGCCACCATGAGGGTGCTCTCTCCCAGCGAACAGATCGAGGTGAGCTCACATGTTTAATCCTCTATTTTTATTCATAAAATAGAATTTTCCACTTTATTGAATTATACCACACTTTTGCATTTTTGGTAGCTGTTCCATTGACCACTCATGGAATTTGTGTAATCTTTACACAAGAAGATAAGAAACAACAACATTGACCACTATCCTGGATGTTCTATGATTCCTATCTCTATACAAGGTAGTGGCAAAGAACCACCAACCATATCATCCTTAAGTTTGAACAAGAAGAGCTTCTTTAATGTAAACATTTTAGCCATCTGTTTATATAGCACTTTATTTTAGTAGCCTAATATATCAATAGAAAAATTGTGTGTAAACACATATTCCAAATCATGTAATTCTCTGCTGTGTTTATATTTCTTTACTAGCATTCATAATCTTTTTTTCCTGTTGAAGGGCAGAGATGCCCCAAAGCTTGAGCATCTAAGATATAGTCCTATTAAAAAAAATTCACTAGCTGGGAATTCTCTCTTTAGGTGGTACTTATTTTTAGTATCTATTTTGAAGGGGAAGTAATCTTTATATTTAAGATTTATATATAAAAAACTTCACTGAAATTATAGTGAAGATATGATCCTTCCAAAAAAACTACCATGTAGGGCCTACATGGCCCTTTTTGAAAAGATTTGACCCATTTTATAACTCCTCCTGTTACAAAATGGAAGCCACCACCCCTGTAGCAATGAGCCATAGCCAGAAAGCAGTTGTGCCTGAAGAGCTGGTAGTTTGACTTTGATAAGAATCTGTTTGGGCAGATGAGATGTGTATTGAAATTCTAAGGCTTTCTTGCCATGTCGATAGCATCTACCCATTGACGTTTTTTTTTAGAAACACCTACTGTATATATTTAATAGGATTTTTCCAGTCTGGAGAACTGAGGTTTCTCAACTCAATTCAACAAGTGATATGTCTATAACATTTTGAAAATTATTCTGGAGCCCTAGGTACATGAAAGTAGAAAATTTTTCAATGGATATCAGATTTTCTTGCCCAGAGGACTCCTAGGAGGGTTCAGATTTCCTGTGAGGTATCAATAGATAGGACTTGACCAGTAACTTTAACAATTTTGAAAAAAAAACGTTGCGATTGTAATGGGAAAATATGTTGTTGCGGGCAAAGCCTTAATTTTTATCGCGCCACTCTTCAGTTCACTCAATGGCATCCCTGCACACCAAGGATAGACACAAAGAATGTGTATAAAGCCTTTCGTTGTATCTATATGGCTTCATAGCTATTTTCTTAGTAGCTTTTATTTTAATGTGTACGTTTATATTTTTATTTATGCACATAGTTAAATGTAGATTTCAAACAAGTATATAACATCTCAGTATAATTTCTATGTCAATGGGATTCTAGCTAGGTATAAGGTGACCAGTGACATTTCTCTAGATCTCTCAGACTATATAAAAGTCAGATAGCAACCCGGTGAACACTGATGGCACAGTAGGAAAAGGTTCTTTAAGAGTGAAATCTCCAACATAATGGGAGTGACATAGGGAGTTTTGTTTTAGTAGAAGTATCATTGAAGCTAATTTTTGTAATTATAGATGGGGCATAGTTATTTAGACATAGCTTCTCTCTCTAGCTCCATCCATATAAAGTTACCCAATGTGTGCCCCAGCTGTTGGTGGGAGAAGTCAACACCGGAGCCAATGAATACGACTTCAAGAAAGCCCTGGACATTCAGCTGATGACTAAGCTGGCCCCAGAGGTGAGCGTCCACATCTGGTCACAGAGCGTGCTGCGCGACGACTGGTCCGCCATCAACAACCTGGAAGCATTGCGCGATACCCTCTTCTTCCGTACCCTGGACCTCTGCTGCATGGATGGTGAGTGTTCCAGCTAAACTGGGGCCCTTCTCTATTTTTGCTCTTCTAGAGAGGCTCTAGGTTCTCTCAACACAATAATGCTTTTCTCCCACAAAACTAATCAAAGTCTTTCTTTGTCAATGTTTAGAAAGTTTTCATTTTTAAAAAGATCACTGGTCCAAAGAATGACCACTATATCAAGACCACCCTGATATTTAGGTGTCAAACCTTCTAGAGAGGTTCTAGGTTCTCAATACAATAATGCTTTTCCCCCATAAAACTAATCAAAGTCTTTCTTTGTCAATGTTTAGAAAGTTTTCATTTTTAAAAAGATCACTGGTCCAAAGAATGACCACTATATCAAGACCACCCTGATATTTAGGTGTCAAACCTTCTAGAGAGGTTCTAGGTTCTCAATACAATAATGCTTTTCCCCCATAAAACTAATCAAAGTCTTTCTTTGTCAATGTTTAGAAAGTTTTCATTTTTAAAAAGATCACTGGTCCAAAGAATGACCACTATATCAAGATCACCCTGATATTTAGGTTTCAAACCTTAGCTCCCTTGACCCTTCAAGTGCTTTTGATTAAAATAGATTTTTTTAGAGCCATAGATTTTGATAAATCTGTAAATTTGTTTTATCGGCATATTTTATGATTTTTTTTTTCTTTTAATTTGCTTATATAAGCTCTTAATATTATTCACACCCTATAAAGCATTTCGGCCCAACTGCATTAGGATTTCTTCCTTCTGATGTATGTCCATTATACAGGAATCTGTGTTAGGAGACAACCTGTGCTCTCAATCCAGCCATTATGATTAAGACAAGGTTTTCCATAATTTCATAGATGGTACATAAGTTTTCCCAGCTATTTTGACAGATGTGTGACCTTTCATTTTTTCTTGTTTAGTATCCTCATAAACAATGTTTTATGCCACTTCCTTATGGGATTAAATATGCTTGAGTTGACCAGGACTTTTATATTAGGCTTTTCCCAAAAAGTACCACTGTGCAGTTAGTCAGCTCAAACTGGTGGTTGTAGATTTGGTCAAAATAAAGCCACATACAGGAAGTTAATAAGACCAAATCCAAATAAATAAATAGTGTGTGACGTTTCGGTAACAGTGTTGTTACCATCTTCAGACAAAAGTACTGAATGAGAAATTTTACTACAGTATGGTACTTAATGGTACTTTTGTCTGAAGATGGTAACAATGCTGTTACCGAAACGTCACACACAATTTATTTATTTGGATTTGGTCTTATTACCTTGTGTTTATAATCTATAATACAAATTGTGCCTTATCATGCCACATACAGGATTTTATTGTATTTTTATTTTAACAATGTAATTTGATATTCCATTATTCCCGAACAAACCCTCAGTGACTTATGTAAATGAGAAATCAAAGTGAATTTCTGTAGGAAACTTTAAAAAAGAGGCCACACCTACACAGAGAATGTGATGCAGGGAAGGACCAGTACCTGCCCCCCTGCGATGACCTCCTCAAGTCTCCAGAACTCCTCCAGCTCTCCTCCAACTCCAACTTTGAGTATCTCCTCCGAGCGGCCTATGAATACCAGAACCAGATGTTGTCAGGGTGATTGATTGATTGTACAGCTCATTAAATGCCATCTTTTGTAGCTTTGGTTTGTTCTTTCACTGGTGGGTCATTTGTTTATCTTCTATCTAGTAGAATAGCAGTGCCATATCTAATCCAAACGCCACCTTGGCCAAATGCTGTTCTTCTTCAAGTTCCACAACATTCACCTTCATCAGGATCAAAAATAAAATAAATAGTAGAAGGCATATCTATATACAGTTAAACCTGTCTATAGCACCCCCTCTTGGGACTCGCCAAAATAGGGTGCTATAAAGAGGGGGTGCTATAGACAGGTCACTTTTAATGTAAATCACATCGTACTACGTATTCAAAATCGGGCGCTATAGAGAGGGAGGCGCTATAGACAGGTTTAACTGTATTTTCAAAGCTGGTTTTGTTGCTTTGCCACTGACTTGAATCTGCTAGTTTGCAGAGACAGTCAATAGAAGGTGTTTAGTATCTATTTTGATGGGAGAGGCGACTTTATATATATATATATATGTCATATTTTTTATGTTTTATATAAAATATTGTGCATGGAAACAACAAGAATCATCACATGATATCAATGGTATCAAATAAAAATACCAGAAAAGGCAGGGCAGCACCCGGAAATATCATAAACAGGTCATGGACATTGTTCAAGAAACTAAGGCAGGATGTAAACATATCGGCCATGCCAGTCCATGATTGGACATGGGTGGACAACTAAGTGTCCGCCCTCTCTGATGTCACCATCAGCATATAAACTGGTTTTTTTTCCTGAGCCCACAACAGAAGGCAGCTGAACTCATGGAATTTGTGTAATCTTTACACAAGGGGATAAGAAACAACAACAACAGAAGGCAGCAGAGAAGAGTCAGGTGCCATAGGGTTGCCTGATTAACCAGTAATCCCAGGACTTCACCTTAGTCCATCTCACCTTCCCAGCTGCCACCCCTAAACTGAGGTAAACATGTATGTGTGGTCTTCATTTGTCTTCAGGCACTCCCTCTCTGACCCATGATTGCATGTTGGATGAGAAGCATGCTACGGCAGAGTCAGCATCAAATTTTTACAACATATTGTGAGATGTAAATAAGGAGTATGTAAATTTTGGACATTATAAAAGAATAGGTAAATTAGCAACATGATCCTTTTTATGATTGAGTTATTTTTGGTATTTCTTCGGAGATATACAATGAAGCTTTTGTTCTCTGATACTTTGAGTTACTAATCATTTCCTACTCTACAACTGGTGGAGAAACTGGGCACTCATGCTCAAAGGAAAAGTTTGAGACTCTGGGTTAGGTCACGGCTTGTTGCCGTGAAAGTGAAAATAAAACTGATACAATTTTAAAAAGAAGAAAACACCACAAATGTAAAGACCAAAGCAGCTGTCCAAGTAAGCAACTATGTACAACACCTTCCGAGGAGCCCTTCTGTTTCTCTGGGTGAAATGGTGAAGACCCCCCAGGATTCGATAAAACACCATAAACATGTGGCAAGACACAATAATAGGGACGAAACCCTTTGTCTCGCCAATGCCTTCTTCTACCTCAATGGAACTTCCCTCAAGTGGTTCAAGAATAATGAGAAAAGAATTAATATTTGGGAAGAGTTCACATCCCTATTGGAAAACATATTTGGAAAAAAAAAAAAGGTTTGAGAATGTGCGCTGAGAAAAAAACTTGGGCACAACAAAGAAGTGAGAGCACCAAGTTTTACATACAAGATGTTGTACACCTCTACAGGGAAGTGGATGCCCAGATGCTGGAAGAAGAGAGACTATCACATCTGATGAAGGGAGTAGCAGAGGATGTATACCGGGTTCTTCTGCCGAGGGACATAACGACGGCAGATCAGTTTATTGCAGAGTGTCCCTGCATTGAAGCGCTCCTAGGACGGCGAGTAACAGCCTCCAAATTCGAGTGCTTGCCCAATGTTACCTTGCTTGGTGAATTTGGCAATGTGATGAATCTTGAGTATCTGATAAGACAGATTGCTAGAGAAGAAGTACAGCGGGCCCTAGAACAACCATGGGTTGAACCAAGAATCTCCTCCCTTGAAGAAATTGTGAAAGAGAAAGTCGACAAAGTCCTCACTACCCTGTCGGGAATAAATAACTTCCCAACGGAAGCGGCTGCGAGGTCAGCACCACAGAACTCTAGAAAGAAAGTACACCTAAGGTTGAAGTGAGAGACTTGAGAGATGGAGTACGGAGTACAATGAGTGGAGGACCCCAGACGGCACACCCGTGTGCTTCCACTGTTGATGGCCTAGCCACGTTATCCGCTATTGCCGCAATAGGAGGAGGTTGTTTGATGAGAGAAGAGACGAAAAATACCAAGATCGGGTCAAGACAATGACAAACTCTGGACGCGACAATGACATTACTCAAAGGGACAACACCAGACGTTACCGCAACTCCTCAGCTTTCCCTAGACGAGTAAGTTCCCCTGGTCGCAGCGCTACTATATTTTAGCCAACCAGTCTTCTTGACATCCTCAATCAGAAAAATAGGAGCTGTGCCCTCGAATGGAGGTGAGGCCGCTGCACAACCTAGAATTCCTCCCCTGCCGACAGTCGTAAAAATGACGAACAACTACATTGAGGTTGAAATTGAAGGCGACATGATACGGGCTCTGGTAGATTTCAGAGCCTCCTACTCTGTTATATCTGAGCAGCTCAGAGTAGAATTAAAAAAGACTGCCGAAACTGACATTGTATTGAATGTTGGAGACGATAAAGAGGTCAAAAGGATGCTGCACATTGAAGTTGAATGTTAACGGACATCTTGAAAAACTTTGAATTTGTCGTTTAGGAAAACTGCATCGTGGCGATGTGATTCAAGGCTGGAACTTCTTCAAGGTGACTAATGCGGTTATTGACTGTGGTCTGGGCAAACTACAACTGGACGGCCTTTAAGACCTTGATGCAGAGGATAGAGATGACCGAGTGTAAACTGTCCAAGACCTCGTTATTCCCGGGAGATCGTGGCAGAGTATAAGCGTCGTCAATAGATCTTTCGTAGGAATTATGAGTATGGAAGTTAGCTGTTTTAAGGAACTCGTTCGAAAAAAAAAAAACAACTGATATTTCCTTCTTCGTTGATTGAATTCAAAGAAGGGATTGGAGACATTTGGATAACTAACGGCGGAATTCAACTTCAAATGATTCCGAAAGGAATGAACTTGGGTAGAATGTGCGATGTTGAGTCAGGGCACGTGTGCCCATTGAATGTGGAACCGGGAAGTTCCTTGAGAGAGAGTAGAGAAGATGATGACAGCCACTACCTGTCCTCCATGATTAACCCCGATCTGCCAGAGGAAAAAAAATATATATATATTTAATGGAACTGCTGTTGCCTTTTAAAGGCGTTTTCCTTCCCGCGATGAAAAAACACGAACATAGTACAGAATAGAGTCAACCACAGAATTCACACCGGCGACCATCCCCCTATAAAGCAGCGCCCATATCCGATATCTAAGACAGAGGGAGAGATAATGCAAAAAGGAGTCGAGGCCATGCTAGAGAGAAAAGTAATCCAGCAATCTGAGACTCCCTGGTCGCCCTCTGTGGTGCTGGTCAAGAAGAAGGATGGTACTTGGAGATTCTGCGTGGACTTTCGGCGGTTTAAATCACATCACCAGGAAAGGAAGGGCATTTATCCATTGCCCCGCATTGATGACGTCCTAGATCGTCTGTTCTCCGTCGGGTATTACTCGATCATGGACCTGAAGACCGGGTACTGGCAGGTAGAGGTGGACGAGCGAGACCGCGAGAAGACGGCTTTTGTTACTCCAGATGGATTGTACGAGTTCATGGTGATGCCTTTTAGACTTTGCAACGCTCCGGCAACATACGAAAGGATGATGGATAATGTACTCGTGGGCCTCAAGTGGAGCATTTGTTTGTGTTATTTGGACGACATTGTGGTCTACTCTGATACCTTTGAGGAACATTTAGAATGTCTGTCTAAGGTCCTGAGCTGTCTTCAGCAAGCGGGGTTTACTATCAATCCAGAGACATGTCTGTTTGGATCAATAAGAATAAAAAATCCTGTGTTATGTGGTAGATAAGAACGGCATACAATCCGACTCCGAAAAGATCGAAGCCATAAATAAGTTCCCTATAGCCAAGTCCGTCGGTGATATTCAAAGCTACTTAGGATTGTGCTTTTACTACCGAAGATTTATCAAGAACTTCTCCAAAATTGCTGCTCCTCTACAAATTATCTTGAAAAAAGATCAAAAATTTATTTGGACAAAAAATCAAAAAGATTCATTCGAGTCCCTAAAGGAAGTTCAATTGCAGAAGCCGGTACTAGGGCATTTTAAAGAAAGAGCCATCACCAAAGTGCATACAGACGCCAGTAGCTACGGCTTGGGCGCTGTTCTGGTTCTATCCAGGAGAATCAAGAAAGGCCTATTGCTTATGCCTCGAAGACACTCTCCAATGCGAAAAAGAACTACTCCACCACCGAACGATAGGGCCTCGCGATCATTCGGGCAATTGGGAAATGGAAGGCCCTTTGAGGTTGTTTCGGACCATCATTCTTTGTGCTGGTTGGCTGGTCTGAAGGACCCTTCTGGTAGATTAGTAACATGGGCCCTCAAACTTCAATATTTCGGCGTAACCATTACCTAAAGAAGCGGGGCCAAACACAAGGACGCAGACTGCCTATCGAGATACCCGCTACCAGAGTCGCTTACTCTGACGTCGCTTATACTATTAAGAGAGCAACAGAGTTTAGATCCTGATATAAAAAAAAATCTCAAATGCCGTAGACTAAGGTGAAGGAGCCGAGAGATTTGAAGTGATAAACGGCCTACTCTATAAGCGTAATGGATGAGTGAGATACTTCTCAATAAATAACCAAAAACTTATCCAAGGCTGTCCACAAGGGAGGACCACTAACTCCTACAATATGTAATACTAGACGAATGGCCCGGGCAACGCCCGGGTTTTACCCGAGTGCGTATATATTTTAAAAACGTTTTAATTCAAATACTATTCGTTACAATTATAAATTGGCGCCATGGATGTCACTCTTGTGAAACGTCCCGCCCCAAACTGTGTGTGTCTTGAAAATATAAAAATAAAAATGTGAATTTTCATAAAGATTTCATCATGTCGATTTTTTTTTTTGCATTTCACCTACTAAATCGATAGAGATAATTACGATGTACTAGAGCGCCATCTGTTATCAAATTATAAAACTATTTAAGAGGCGTAATATTCTTTTTAAAATAAAACAATTTCTACTGTCTTTACTGCGATGGAAAAATTAAAGGGAGGGCCTGGCTCATCAGTGGTGAACCCTCCAGCGGTTTCGCCAGTTTAATCTACCATACCGCTGTTATATTGCATTTTTGGAACTTCCTTTTATAGGTGACTGTTGTAAGACTCTTGGAATGGGTATTTTAGAAGAACTATGGACATAAGCTTTTAGGACAGCAGAATTAAATATAATTATAAATATATAATATGCTTCGAGCAATCGCTCTTCCGCAAATATCAAATTGTGTCTTTTATTAGAACAATAATGTTACGATGTACTAGAGCGCCATCTGTTATCAAATTATAAAACTATTTAAGAGGCGTAATATTCTTTTTAAAATAAAACAATTTCTACTGTCCTTACTGCGATGGAAAAATTAAAGGGAGGGCCTGGCTCATCAGTGGTGAACCCTCCCAGCGGTTTCGCCAGTTTAATCTACCATACCGCTGTTATATTGCATTTTTGGAACTTCCTTTTATAGGTGACTGTTGCAACATGAACTTAGGTATATTGACTAAATAGAAAACTGCATAGTAATAAAGATCATTTTTTAAAGGCACCATATCGTTTTTTTTTCAATAAAATCGAAACAAAAATTAACGATAAATAACGATAATTGTCTTAAAAAGAAATTGCCTTAAAAAAAAAGAAACATTCGCGGTGATTTTGTCTTGCATTCGTTTATACAATTATTATATACGAATGACCCGGGCAACGCCCGGGTTTTACCCGATTAAATGCTTTTATTCAAATACTATTCGTTACAATTTTAAATTGGCGCCGTGGATGTCATTCTTGTATAATATATAAATGAGTTTTAAAAATTGTAAAAAAAAAAAAATGCATCGGCCGGGAATCGAACCCGGGCCGCCCGCGTGGCAGGCGAGCATTCTACCACTGAACCACCGATGGTTATGAAAAATCCCATCCGTGAGCTTCAAACAGACAAACAGACAGAATAAGGCAAATATATAAGTAGATACTCATTGGGGGATTATTAAATACTTGTAGCAGCCGAAAAAAATGTTGTAATTGTTATAATCTAATTATGGTGTATAGATTCATTATTCTTTAATTACATAAAAAACTACTTTATGAAATGTAAATAAAAAATGAGTAAATGTTTTGAATAGGATAATACTATATATGTCTAGCATTCTATATTTTTGCATAGCAAAAAGAATTAGAAAATTTGCATGTATTTAAAATAATAAATAAACGTTTCTTCTAACCAACGGTGAATGAATTTCTGATTCTGAATCCCTGATAACATTTACAACTGGTGAGCCGGAATTTCAAGGACTTAGCAACAAAAGTGCGCAAGCAAGAAAATTACGAAGCCCAAGTTGCCAGACAAGCCTAGTTGACGCAACAAGCAAGCAACGTGTAAGTTCACGCCATTGGATGCCCCTCGTAAAAGCGTCTGTCTGCTTGAACTGCCTCCGTTTACGATGACCTGGCATTCTCTGTTATTACACGTGTCTTTCGACACAAGAACAAAATTTCTACAATGATTTTCCTTGAAGAAATAACGACACGAATACTGTCCTTTCTGCAAGTTCTTTCCCTTATATCTTACTCCATGTGCGCACGAGAGCTGCGCATTTTACATCATTTGCATAACTCGGTTAGGCGCGTCTACCCTGAAATTTGCATAATTTTCTGGCCACTATTTCTTGGTGTTCCATTTTCAATGTCACGCAGTGTATATTCAGGCATTCTTTTGACAAACAAACAGCTAGTACCTATATGCAAGTTCGTATCATTAGCCAGAATTTCAAGAATCTGCGTAACATCCTAGCATATATTTAAACATATCATTATAACGAAAAATTTTCTCTCTCTTTCTTAAAATATATGTATTATGTTGCCAAATTTTGTTGGTAATTTAAAAATAATGTATCATACGCAAACATTTTAAGGCAAAAAAAAATTCTAAACTAAAAAAAAAAAAAAAAGTTTGAAAATATTGAAGATAGTAAAAGTTGAGAGTTTGGGAATATATATGAGAATGTAAACAATTAAAATGGATTTTAAAAGTTAATGTTCTTTTAATTGAAGCTTTTAAATAGTTTTTCCTTAAGTAGTCGTTTTAAACTAATGTTTGAAAGTGTTTTCCTAATTATATTGGACACAGAGACTATTTAAATCTGAAAATATTGCAAACATTTCACAATTTTCATGGAAGATATACCAATAAAATTGTAAATATATATATATATATAATAATACAAATTACAAATTGGTGAACGTTTTATTTTGTAAAGTTTCTTCTGAACATACAACTGAATATCGCTTTTAAATACAGTTAAACCTGTCTATAGCGCGCCCTCTAAATAGCGCCTCCCCCTCTATAGCGCCCGATTTTAAATACGTAGTACGATGCGATTTACATTAAAAGTGACCTGTCTATAGCGCCCCTTCTCTATAGCACCCTATTTTTGGTGAGTCCCAAGAGGGGGCGGTATAGATAGGTTTAACTGTATATATTTAAATGTTGATTTTATTTTCGAGAATTTGTTGAAAGCCTGTAAAGTGGTATAGGCTAGAGATAATTAGATCCTATTTCCTGGAGGGT
>CP092868.1:45309436-45371329 GCA_030710605.1 Cordylochernes scorpioides
TAAAGGGATGTCCTCGTAACTACAACATACGTGAGTACCATAACAACTAGAAATCTTCATAAAGCATAATCGTATTTTGCTAAGCCTATATCAGTTTTACATATGGTGTTATCTTAAAATTGCTTGTTTTGAATATTTTTTTAGATTGAGTTGAATGAATTGCTGAATTTTTTTTTTTGTATTTATATATAAATAAAATTAACTCTGTTGATTTTTTTTTGTATTTTATTGATAACAGCAAAGTTATGTATTTTAAAGTTAGGAAAAATATTTTGATGTTAAGCAAAACCTGCTCCATCTCGTTTTACATAAATGTTGAAAATTTAGTCGAAATTGATGCATTGTAACGAAAGTTTTTAGCGAACACCACTTATGAAATTTGCATTTTATTAATATAGATATAATATAAATGAGTTTTAAAAATTGTTAAAAAAAATGCATCGGCCGGGAATCGAACCCTGGCCGCCCGCGTGGCAGGCGAGCATTCTACCACTGAACCACCGATGCTTTAAAAAAAAATCAAATTCATTTATCGTCGCGACCAGTGCTGCGCCCTAGCGGTAAAAGACTGGAACTAACGCTTTTTGGTTTTTTAATTTAAAAAAAAGCACATTAACTTTTTTAGTTTTTTGAATAGCCTATATGTTAAACGAAATCTTCAGCTACATACATGCGAAATTCCATAATGATTGAGTCAGTAGATTTTGCGTGATGCGATAACAAACATCGATTTCGCATTTCATTTTTATATATATAAGGAAAGGAAGGAAGGATAATTAACTAATATAAATAATTATAAAGATGGACAACACGTGAGGTAAGATAAGTTTATTTTAATTAAGCGAAATGCAAGCTTTCGGGACGAACGCCCTTCTACAGGCAATTATGAATACGCGCAAAGATACAAATGGTAGGTAGGAGTGAATATTGATATATGCTAGTGTTTAACATATTTACAAGAATTTTGCTGTAAAATTAGTATAGTAAGCTAAACCAAAGAATGCAAATATCTAACTATTATTTCAATTATTAACTTAATGACGGGAACTATTGTATATTTAATATTTTATGAAAAACTAAGATGTTACAGATGTTTCTGCCAAGAAAACACCATAGATGTCGGGAATTTCGATCTTTCTATTAATGCTATTGTGTTTGTGTGAGACTATGGATTCCAACACCAATCGTTGGTGTTGGTTGTGGATATGTCTATAGTGGATTACTGGATGGTTAATATCGAATGTGTGTCCTGTAGATGCTATATGTTGGTGGATGAGGGATTTGGGGTCTTTGTTGGTTATATAACGGGAATGCTCTGTCATATATATATATTCTGATGGCCACAGTTCTACCTGTCTCACCCACATATGTGGCAGAGAACTGCTCACATGAGACAGAGTAGACTGCTCCTGTACTTTGAAGGGGGCTGGGAGGAGTGTCTGCTTTGGTTATGGGATGTCTGAGGTGTGTGGATATGTTATTGGTGTTGCTGAAAAAGGTCTGGATGCCATGGGTTTTAAGAAGTCTGGATATGTTGACTGTGCAGGGTGAATAAGGTAAAATACAAGTGGATCTATGAGCTGTTGGGGGTTTGTAAGGGCTGGGTACGTAAGTGTGTCTATTAATAAAGGTAAGGGGGAAAGCTGAGGCAGTAAGATGGGAAATTACTAATTCTTTTTCTATGGTTTTGAATATGGGGAGGGAACAATGGGTATGTATTCGGTTTGTTAAAGTTTTAAATATGTTAATTTTATGGACTAAGGGGCAGTATGAATTGAAGTGGGTATAGTTGGGGGGGGGGGGGGGGGGGGAGTTTTTCTGGTAATAGGCTGTGGTATGGAAGGAATTTGGAGTACGTATAATCAGTATGTCTAGGAAGGGGATGACATTCTTGTGTTCTTGTTCTAAAGTGAATGAGATATCAGGGTGATAATTGTTGAGGTCTGTTAGGATGGTGCCCTCTTGGCTGATTTTGCAAATGCAAAAAACATCATCTATGTAACGCCGCCACATGGAGATGCTTGATGCATGTATTTGGTTAATCCACGCATCAATTTTGGTCATCACTATTTCTGCTGCTATGGAGGAGAGGGGAATTCCCATAGGGGATCCCTTGATCTGTTTGAAGTGTTCACGATTATAGGTAAAAATGTTCATTTTAAGGCATATTTCTGAAAGTTGTGTTATTGTGGTGACTATTTGGGGATCTATATTAATGGAGGTAAGGAACTGGTGTATACTGTCTGTTATTAAGGTGTGTGGAAGGCTAAGGTACATGGATGTTACATCGAAGGAGCACATTATATAATCAGGTGTGGGATGTAGTGTGGTTATTTCATTGATGAATGAGGGGGTGCTGGCAATGGAATAATTTTCTCTGTGTGCATTCATGAGGGGGGAGAGATAATTAGAAAGGAACTTAGCTAGAGGATATGCTGGCGAGAGGTGGTAGGATATGATAGGACGGAGAGGTATGGAAGGTTTATGGATCTTGGGGAGGCCGTAGATGTAGGCATTGCCACAAAGGTTGGAGGTGAAGGATCTGAAATCTTCTATGGAGATATGCTTGGATTTTTTCAACTTATTAAGGGAGATCTTGTGTGTGAAATCCCTAACTGCTGTGACACTGTCTTGATTCGATATAGGAGAGAAGGTTGAGGCATCCTGTAATAATGATAGCATTTTTGAGTGGTAAGTATCTTTATCCATGACTACGGTATTGGATCCTTTGTCTGATCTACTGATAACTATGGATTTCGCGTTCTTTAACCTATTAAGTGTTTTGAGATCGAGGTGGGTGTTTGAGGGTAAGGTGAAAGGTTTTTGCAATGCTTGAGACACTGCATTCCTGATGGAGCACTTATCTTGATGGATTTAGTTAAAACTTTAACAAAATGAATACATACCCATTGTTCCCTCCCCATATTCAAAACCATAGAAAAAGAATTAGTAATTCCCCATCTTACTGCCTCAGCTTTCCCCCTTACCTTTATTAATAGACACACTTACGTACCCAGCCCTTACAAACCCCCAACAGCTCATAGATCCACTTGTATTTTACCTTATTCACCCTGCACAGTCAACATATCCAGACTTCTTAAAACCCATGGCATCCAGACCTTTTTCAGCAACACCAATAACATATCCACACACCTCAGACATCCCATAACCAAAGCAGACACTCCTCCCAGCCCCCTTCAAAGTACAGGAGCAGTCTACTCTGTCTCATGTGAGCAGTGCTCTGCCACATATGTGGGTGAGACAGGTAGAACTGTGGCCATCAGAATATATATATATGACAGAGCATTCCCGTTATATAACCAACAAAGACCCCAAATCCCTCATCCACCAACATATAGCATCTACAGGACACACATTCGATATTAACCATCCAGTAATCCACTATAGACATATCCACAACCAACACCAACGATTGGTGTTGGAATCCATAGTCTCACACAAACACAATAGCATTAATAGAAAGATCGAAATTCCCGACATCTATGGTGTTTTCTTGGCAGAAACATCTGTAACATCTTAGTTTTTCATAAAATATTAAATATACAATAGTTCCCGTCATTAAGTTAATAATTGAAATAATAGTTAGATATTTGCATTCTTTGGTTTAGCTTACTATACTAATTTTACAGCAAAATTCTTGTAAATATGTTAAACACTAGCATATATCAATATTCGCTCCTACCTACCATTTGTATCTTTGCGCGTATTCATAATTGCCTGTAGAAGGGCGTTCGTCCCGAAAGCTTGCATTTCGCTTAATTAAAAGAAATTTATCTTACCTCACGTGTTGTCCATCTTCATAATTTACTGGTAAGAGTCCCTGCAATTCTTCTTATAAATAATTATAATATAAAATTATGCAAAAAAATTGAAAACCCAAATTAATAAATATAAAATTTAAGAGAATAAATTCAGGTCTTTACTGAATCCTCTTTCTCTCTATATATATGCTATAATGAATCAATAAATAGAAATCAAAGATCATTGTCTTCTTATTCCAATTCTATAATTCCTAATGTGGGGTTCCAGTTAATTGAGGTCAGCAAAGAATACAGATCATACAAATGTGCCGGATTTTAACTAAATTGGGCTGCTGGATGTTTTTCAGGCTACAAGATGTGTCTTTCAGGCTACAGGATGTTATTGAAGCCACAGGATGCCCTTTAGGCTATAGGATTTGTCTTTCAGGCTACAGGATGTTATTCAAGCCACAGGATGCCCTTTAGGCTATAGGATTTGTCTTTCAGGCTACAGGATGTTATTCAAGCCACAGGATGCCCTTTAGGCTATAGGATTTGTCTTTCGGGCTACAGGATGTTATTGAAGCCACAGGATGCCCTTAAGGCTATAGAATTTGTCTTTCAGGCTACAGGATGTTATTCAAGCCACGGGATGCCCTTCAGGCCACAGGATGTGTCTTTCAGGCTACAGGATGTTATTCAAGCCACAGGATGTCCTTTAGGCTATAGGATTTGTCTTTCAGGCTACAGGATGTTATTCAAGCCACAGGATGCCCTTCAGGCCACAGGATATGTTTTTTAGGCCACAGGATGATTCAACATGATGTGCCATGATAGTCTGCAGGATACGTCCAAAGGCTATCCTGCACATCCATCATCCCGCCGAGAACCTTGTTTAATCATATTTACACTCTTATAATGTTTCATTGTTGGGTCAGAGTCCATAATAGTCCTTACATTTTTGCTATTATTTCAGTTATGGATATGAATATTCAGAGTTTTCTTTGACAGTACTTTACTGGTGCGAATCCAAATCGTAAATAAAGATTGAAAAAGAGTGATGTTTAGCCTCTCGAAATATTGTGTCGCATAGGTTTCTTCATTGTTATTCTCGTTAGGTGGTTTTAATTAGTTTTGACCCTCTCATTCATGGTGTTGCTAGTTTTGTAGCTTCTTTAGACAAAATTTGAAATAAATTTAGTTATATTTTGTCAATAAGCAATGCTCGAAGCATAATATATATTTATTATTATATGTATTTCTACTGTCCTCAAAGCTTATGTACATAGTTTATTTTAAATACCCATTCCAAAAGTTTAGCATCAGTATAAAAAGAAAACCAAAAAAATCAATATTACAGCGGTATGGTGGATTAAACTGGTTAAACCGCTGGGAGAGTTAACCACTGATGAGACAAGCCCTCCCATCTTTTATTATTGCAGTAAGGGCAGTTGAGAATCATAAGAATCATAGGCCAAAAATAGTTAAAATTTCTTATAACAGATTTGCACGCTCATATAAATATTTATTTATTACATTATTTTCTACATCAATAATATTGTAACGTATAAATTAGGAAAGACAAACTTCAGGATGACACGGCAATTTATTAAAGGTACAAGCACAAATTTAAATTGATAAAATACAAGAGAAGCAATGAGGGAAGTTTAAGCAGAGTAATAAAATATATAAACATAATAATTAATATCAATTGAAAAAGCCCTGTACGATTTATAAGTAAATAAAACAAAGCATCAAGGGCTGCGTTTCTTTATATATTAAATAAAGAAACGCAGCCCTTGATGCTTTGTTTTATTTACTTATAATAATTAATAATCTGTTAATAAAATAATAAATACTTTTCTACATATCTCCTTCCTTATTGGAGCTGTAAACTACAGCTTGTAAATATTGTAGATACTGTCATGGATCTGACGTGCTTCTACCAAGGATTCCCTCAGAGTCCTGGAACTTTGTCCCTAGTAGCTTTACGTCCTTTTTCTTGCGGCCTGTAGAGCGGTTTGTCGTCATATCATCTATAGGGACATCGTCATTTTGGAAGAAAGTCTTGGCTTTGGCGGTGAAATCCCGGAGCAAGTCTCTGAAAATGTAGATCATAGCACCCATGGGGCCCCAGGACTTCTCGACGGTCTTCAGTTTGTCTTCTAATCTACCTAGCATCTCCCCCAAATGTAAGGTAGAAATTAGGAAAGACAAACTTCATGATGACACATAACTTTATTTAAGGCATAAGCACATACTAAAATTGCTAAAATACAATATTAAATAATATTGTTACATAGAAAGAAAAGCTCATTCAATAATGGAGAGAAATTTTTCTAGAACGTTTAAGAATAATGTAGAAAAGCGGAAGACAACTGATTGGCCAATCTAAATCTGCGTGCAGAAACATCCACTCTTCTTGAAAGAAACCAATAACGCGGCTGAAAGGACTCCTCTCCACTTGCAGCCCGCCCAAACTTCGGTACCACAACCTCTCCAACCTCAAAACTCTCTCCAACAGTAATTACCTCCCATTGAAGCAAGAGTCACTACTTCCCCAACACCAACAGCTCCTCCGGTACTCACGGCGACTATACCTATCGCTGAGAAACCCATCGTGTCCCTGCAAGCTAACAAGATGGTCGCCATCCATTACATCTGGCCAACATTTAAAAAGGACAGTTGCCTCCCTCAAGCTCCCAAGACCAGATCCCAACCCAACAAGGCACCCTACCAAGAGTTCCCTCTACGACTACATAGGATCTTTAAGGATCCTACTGGTGGGGGAGTAGTGTGGCGACCACACTTTGCTTCAGCGAGCGCGAACTGTGACAAAGCTTCACTACACATACGGGCGTTAGTGTGGTGACCTGACTACGCATGCGCGAGCATCCGGAACACTCTGGCCACGCGCGCGGTAAACAAAAAGGCTTGCTCCCAACGGCCGTTACTTCTTTTCTCTTTATATATTTCTGGCTTTAAATAAATTAATTTTAATTATAATTTTATCAGCGGCCTTTCCACAAGCCACACCAACACGCACACAACTTCCACACAAGTCCTTTATTGAATAAAATAAAGATAAAGTTTTATAGAGAGAGATATTTATAACCCAGGTTCCTGGAGCGCAGAACGCCAACTACCTGGGAAGTCCAGCTCACTAGTATGGACTAGTGCTATGCGCTTTTACTCACGTCCTGTTTTAATTGCTGAGTTAACTGGTTGACCAGAAATTTCTATGTTAAGGTGAGTCTGGGAGGCCTGGCCATAGATGTAAGATTTACGTGGGTCAGTCCAAGCAGGATACAAGGGTCACCCCAAAAGTTTTTGCAATCAATATTAAATAATTAAAATATTGAAAAATAAATTATACCATTAAAATCTACATGCATTTTTTAACTAACCTAAATGTTGGAGAGTGTAACTTCGCACGTCGGCTGTTGCTTAGCAACGCCACCTTCCCCCAGACATCACGTGACCTGGCGCCACTCCGACTGGCTGTACCTGTATTAGTTTAAGTTTTGGTTTTCTTCCTGCTACTGCGCTTGCCTTTTGTGACTCTTTTTGTTCCTTGTCATCTTAATATAATATTATTGTTAATTAAACAATACTTTTGAGATCCAGCCTCTGATTCTCTTACATGGCAGCAGAGCTTGGTTGGTATCAAATATTTTTGTTTATCTAAGCTGAAAATCGTTTGCTTGCTCAAGATGACAACTGAACTTCCACAAATTCAAAAATTCAACGGCGATAATTTTCATCTATGGAAATTTCAAATGAAGATTATTCTAGAAGCAAAAGATCTACTCAGTATAACTTATGGCTCTGAAGTAAAACCTGAAATAGAGGATATTGCAAAATTCTCTGAATGGAAAAAGAAAGATGCAAAATCCAAAATGTTGATCACTACTGCTTTAGAGTTTAAATATCTTCAACAGATTGTTAATTGCCAGACTTCAGCAGAAATGCGGAAAAAATTATCAACAATATATGAACTGAAATCTGAAAAACAAACAAATATTTGCTGCAACAAAGATTTTTCGAATATAAAATGAATCCAAATGATAACATTGCTTCTCACATTTCCAAAGTTGAAACTCAGGCACAACAAATGAAAGATCTAGGTGAGCCAATCTCTGATGTTGCCCTAATTACAAAGATAATTTGCAGCTTGCCTGATAAATACAAGAATTTCATAACAACGTGGGATTCAGTTTCATCAGAAGAAAAGACTCTAGAAAACTTGACGGCAAGATTACTGAAAGAAGAAAGCTTTCAGGATCATTGGGATTCTTCAGGAAATTTTAAACCAGATAATGCCTTGATGACTTTTTCAAAGTTCAACAGAAATTCAACAGCTTTCAACAAACAACAGCAGCATCAACAATCCATTAAAGATAAAAAGAAGAACACACTGTGGGTATTGCAAGAAGAAAGGACATTGGTGGAAAGAATGCTATGAAAGAAAGGAAGAACAAAAAGGACAACAGCCAAGTTCTTCAGCCAGAGATGATAGCTGTGCTTTTTCAGCTGAGACAAGTGCCTTCCTCGCTGAAACAAAGGATTCCTGGATTGCAGATTCTGGAGCAACGAATCACATGACTTTCAGAAGAGAATGGTTCTCTTCGAAGAAATACCAGAAGGTGTTCATCCTGTGTGCCTTGGAGATGGAAAGAAGATCTATGCAAAAGGTAAGGGAAATATTGATATTCTCTCTTATGTTGATAGTCAGGAAATTAATGCAACTCTTTTGGATGTTCTCTATATACCTGAATTGGAGACCAATCTTTTTTTTTTTCAATATCTACTGCAACAAAACATGGTTTGACGCTCATTTGTAAAGGAAATCATATAAAATTGACAAAAAATTCGAAAGTGCTAGTTACTGGAATAAAGGACAATTCAAATATTTATAGAATTTCATTAAAGCAAAGCAATCTTCACAAACTCATGTTGCTCAGTTAAGTCTAGATATATGGCATCAAAGAATGGGTCATGTAAATCCTATAAAATTAACCCAAATGTTTGAAAATAATGTTTTTGAAGAAAACATTCAAATTAGAGAAAAGCCTGATTCTTTACTATGTGAAGCATGCATCTATGGAAAACAAAATAGAAAAGTTTTTCACGCGTCAACAAGTCCAAATTCGACCTATCCAGGAGAGCTGATCTATTCAGATGTTTGTGGACCAATGAGTAAAAGATCACCAGGTGGATCATTATATTTTGTATCATTTGATCTGTTTTGTTTAAAGATAATATATCAGTGATATATTATTACTTTACTCTAATTAAATTAATTAAAATCCTCTGGAGTAACTTGATAAAGAAAGAAAAATCAAAGATAAGGAGGATAAGTTTCTTTTATTATATGGAAAACAATATAATAAAAGAAACTTATCCTCCTTATCTTTGATTTTTCTTTCTTTATCAAATTACTTTACTCTGTTTTGATCATCTTGTTTTTATCATCATCTTGTGGACAACAAAATGTTCGATATATAATGAGCACGTGTGTAAGAATTGTAAAAAGAATAAAATAATTATAGTAGCATAAAAATGGTGTATCTTTCATTTATCTTTAAATATATATAAAGTGCAATTTCTTATAAAATAATTTTCACCATTAATATTCAACATTTAATAGAAACGTATCAAATGGCGACGAAGAATTAATGTAAGTATGGCCACCACTAATTCAAATTATCCAAGGTTTCGTGAAGGTGAAGATCTAAATTGTTATTTGGAACAATTAGAAGAATGTTTTAAATTGAACAAAACATTAGAAGCAGACAAAGTATCTGTGTTATTAACGTCTATTGATGTTAATGTTTATAAGACTTTGCGCGATTTGTTGGTACCCAGTAGGCCAAGTGACCTTAAATATAAAGATTTAGTAGAGGTTTTAACCAACCATTTATATCCAATAAAAAATAAGCACTATGAAAGATATTTATTTCACAAGATTGTACAAAAAGAAAATGAGCCTGTGGGAAAATTTGTTTTGAGGCTTAAATCTCAGGCAGACAAGTGCAAATTTACTGACATAAATGAAAATTTGTGTGACCAATTTGTAAGTGGTTGCTACGATGAAGCTACGCTTAAAAGGCTGCTAAGTGAACCTTTTTTAACGTTTGATAGTGCAATAAATATTGCAAATTCTGTAGAGGCGCGCGCGCGCAGCGAAGTCACAAGTAAATTTGATGAAAAATCCTGGTCATGATATTGATAAGTTGAAAGCCAGATCTAATAATTTTAAATTCCCATGTAAATACAATAATCCTTGCAAAATTTGTGGAAATTCTAACCACGATACGAAGTTATGCAAATTTAAAAATGCTCAATGTTATATTTGCAATAAGAAAGGGCACATTGCTCCAGTATGTTGGAATAAAAAATCAGCCCAAAATTCTGGAATGAATAAACCCAATCTGAATAAATTGAATACTATTCAGTGCAACACATTAGAAAACGCACCAAAAATATTGGTAAACGTTAAAATTGAAGATGCAGACACTATAATGGAGGTTGACACTGGTACAGACGTGTCTGTAGTTTCAAAGAAATTTTTTCTTACAAATCTCAAAAATGTCACTCTAGAGAAATACAGAGGACATTTGAAAAGTTTTTCGGGAAATTTGATTCCAGTTTTTGGAAAATGCTTGGTAAATGTTAGTTACAAAAACTATCAGGAAAAACTACCTCTAATTGTGACAGGCCAGTTTAATAACCAAACGCCGTTACTGGGCAGAAATTGGATAAGAATTTTAAAAGCTGATTGGCCCAATTGCGTTTTTGATATCTGTAATAATATAAATGTAATTTCAAATTTAGAACTGTTTTTAGAAGCATATAAAAGAGTATTTGAAAATAAAGATTTACCAATTCAGGGCATTAAAGGTTCAATATCATTGAGGCCAAATGCAAAGCCCAAATTTTTTAAATTTAGACCAGTACCCTTTTCCATTAAAGAGAAGATAGATAAAGAACTAGACAGACTTGAACAAAGTCAAATAATTGAAAAGGTAAATGCTAGTGATTGGTCCACGCCTTTAGTAACGGTAATAAAGTCAAATGGAGAACTACGTTTGTGTGGTGATTTTAAAAATACTTTGAATAATTGCATTGAAGATGAGAAATATCCGTTACCTACTATAGAAACTATGTTGGGAAATCTAGGAGGAAACAAGATTTTTACAAAATTGGATCTCTCCTCCGCATATCATCAAATTGAAATGGATGAAGCATTAAAAATTCTGCTAGTGGTATCTACCCATAGAGGACTTTACCGATATAATAGATTGCCTTTTGGCATCAGTCCAGCTTCAGCCATTTTCCAGAGGTGTATGGACAGCCTTTTTCATGATGTTCCCAACACGGTGATATACTTAGATGATATTTTCATTGGTTCTAAAGATGAACAAGAACATTACAGAATTTTAAAAATAATCTTCGATAAATTGAAAGAGCTAAATTTCACCCTTAATAAAGAAAAATGCTTATTTTTAAAAAAAGACATTTGTTTTCTAGGTCATATTATAAATGAAGATGGTGTTAGACAAGATTCAAAGAAATTGGAAGCATTAGAAAGGTGTAAAAAGCCTTTCGACAAAACATCATTGAAGAGTTTTCTAGGGATGTTGAGCTTCTATTCAAAATACATACCTAATATGTCAACCTTGGCTGGTCCTCTTTATCAACTCCTAAAGAAGGACAGTCGTTGGAAATG
Organism: Cordylochernes scorpioides; assembly: GCA_030710605.1. Classification (NCBI taxonomy): domain Eukaryota; kingdom Metazoa; phylum Arthropoda; class Arachnida; order Pseudoscorpiones; family Chernetidae; genus Cordylochernes; species Cordylochernes scorpioides. The sequence goes on from CP092868.1 coordinate 45,320,930, forward strand.
GTCTAGCCAATGCGAAAAGGCATTTCTGAATTTGAAGTTAACTCTATTAAATTCCCAGGCGCTTATTCACTATTCAATGAAGCTTCCATTAACTTTAACCTGCGATGCATCTGCCTATGGCATAAGTGGGGTCTTGTGTCATATTGTGGAAGGGGAAGAGAAGCCAATCACCTTTGTTTCCAGAACATTGTCAAGTGCAGAAGCCAAATACTCTCAGACTGAGAAAGAAGCACTTGCTATTGTGTTTGCAACTTCCAAACTGAGACAATACTTGTTTGGGAGAAAATTTGTGTTAAAGAGTGATCATAAAGCTTTAACGACTGTTTTTGGAAACAAAAGACTTCTTCCGCCATTAATTGCAAATCGCTTGCATAGGTGGGCTTTAGAGTTGTCAAATTTCGATTCCGATATTAGATATACAAATAAAGATACCATGCTCTGTGCGGATGCATTTTCAAGACTTCCACTTGAGGAAATAAATTTAAGGGAAGACAACATTGATTTGGTGACACATGATATATCATTTTTAAATGTAAATCCATTGGACCACCTCATTATTGAAGAAGAAACCAATAAAGATCCAGTTTTAAATAAGCTCAAGGAATATCTATTAGAAGACCCTCAGTTAGCAAAAAAGGATGAAACAATGGAACCATTCCTTTCAAAATTGGACAATTTTTCTATACTGCAGGGATGCATTTTTGTTGATTCTAGGGCAGTGATTCCAAGAACCTGTCAAGATCAAATGTTGAAGTTACTTCATCAAGGTCATATAGGAATCAATCCCATGAAATCTCTAGCCAGATCTTCGGTTTGGTGGCCAAAAATGGATAGTCAAATTGAAGAGTTTGTGAAGGAATGTTCTCCCTGTATGCATCATCAGACAGCTCCTCCTGCTGAGAACACACCTTGGCCCAGGACTAACCAACCGTGGCAGCGAGTTCATGTTGACCATTTCTATTTCAGAGGTGATTGTTATTTATTGGTAGTAGATGCAAATTCAAATTGGATTGAAGTATTCCCAGTTAGAGGTACTACTTCGCAAGAAAATATTAAGCTTCTACAGGAGTGTTTCGCCAGGTATGGATTACCGCAATGCTTAGTGTCTGACAATGGCCCCCCCTTCAATTCGCTGGAATTTAAGGAGTTCTTACGGAAAAATAATGTATACCACTTAACCTCGCCAGCATATAATCCCTCGTCTAACGGAATTGCTGAAGTTTCGGTAAGAATAATAAAAAAATCTCTGGAAAAGTCGTTAGTGGAATCTCCAAATTCAAATATGGACTGTATTTTACAAAATGTTCTGTTTAATTATAGAAATACGCCTACCTCTTTAGATAAGCCTCCTGTAGAACGTCTCCTAAGTTATGTGCCTAGAACATTTGTAAATTGCTTGAACTCTGAATTTATCCAGAGGAATTTTGGGAGGAATGAGTGTGGAAGGCGACATTTTCAAGTTGGAGATGAAGTGCTGTTTACAAGAGTAATACAAAATAGGCGCAAATGGTTCAAGGCCCAGGTGATACGACGACTAGGTTACAATGTTTATCTAGTAAAGAACCTAAAAGGCACATTTAAAGTGCATGTCAATCAGATGAGGACAGGTTCAGATACCAAATATGCTGAAGATTCTGATTGGACCTTGGACAACGCTGGAGCAGGACCTCACCGACTGGAACAAGACCCTCAAATTTCCACGTCACCTCCGCCTAGGAGATCTACTCGACCTCGATGCCCTCCTTGCCAGTTTTCTCCAACTATGTACAATATAAGGAAGGAGGAATGATCTGTTTTGTTTAAAGATAATATATCAGTGATATATTATTACTTTACTCTGTTTTGATCATCTTGTTTTTATCATCATCTTGTGGACAACAAAATGTTCGATATATAATGAGCACGTGTGTAAGAATTGTAAAAAGAATAAAATAATTATAGTAGCATAAAAATGGTGTATCTTTCATTTATCTTTAAATATATATAAAGTGCAATTTCTTATAAAAATAATTTTCACCATTAATATTCAACATTTAATAGAAACGTATCATCATTCAAGGATGATTTTTCAAGATTTAGAGTGGCCTACTTCATTAGGCATAAATCAGATGTACTTGAGAAATTTAAAGAATTTGTAAAAATAGTTAGGACTGAAACTGGAAATAAAATAAAAAGATTCAGAACAGTTAATGGCACAGAATTTGTTGTGTTCCCGTTTTGGATAAATGGAAAGGGAGGATATACGATGTGACTTATTAAAATTTCCTTACTTAAGTATATATATATATGGTAATTTAGGCCAACAACCCCATGTATATAACCCATAACAAGACCTTAATGTTGTATAATAGAAACACAGCTGTCAATGATGCACTATCGACATGTGTCTTTACATCATCACATGTAATGCAATTTGTACAAACAGGATAAATAAAATAAAAGAATAAAAAAAACTCTGTAATTGATTAAGAGTTGAGCTAAAGCAGAGATCGAGCATATAATATTGCCAGAACAAAGGTCTAAAGATGGAAACAGCCATGGAACTAGTATGAAATTTCACCAGACAACCTAGGCCCCCTCAAATTTAAATATCAAGGAAGTACCAGGTCCAGATTTTACCAGTAATAATATGATCAAACGTGTAGGTACACCTTTAATTCCGATTTTATAGCAAAGATTCAACAAATGTGTTGAATTAGGTCGCTATCTGGATGTATGGAAAGACTTTATTTATAAAGATTATACCAAAACCTAACAAAATAGGCAATGAGAACAAGCAAAAGCTATAAACCTATACTATTAACATTTCTAATATATTTGAAACAAAGGGGTTTCAATAAATATCACGAAGAGAACAATCTAATGAGTATAAGGCAGCATGGATCTTACTAAAATAAATCAACGAATAGTATAATGGTAGATATGATGGAAAAACATACTGAATCACAGACAGGAGAACTGGCTTCTTTGGCAGGCACGTTCGACAATGTATGTTGGCCAGCAATTATTAGAAGACTTGATTATTAGTAACATTCCCTCCAAATAGGTAAGAATCATACAATATTTCATTTAAACAGTGAAAGAAGGGCAAATTCCTCTGGTGTCATCAAGTGTCTAGGTTTCTGGGCAAAAAGGTGGTCTATAAGTCTATGAGGGAGGGAAGCCATGTATCCATTTGATGTTGATCATACATACATCTTCTGTTGGGGTATGGTTACAAAAAACGTGCCCCAACAATCCTCCCCCTGCCAAGTAATGGACAAATGCGTTTGTGCTACTCATTATTCATCTGCCTTTCATCAGTTATTATGAAAGCAGGCCCATTTCTAGCAAAATGCATTTTCCATTACTAGGTGAAGCCAGATGTACCGAAACCTATAGGGAAAATAAGGCTAATCAAAATGATGGTATGTCATTCTAGATGTTTATTATTCTGAGTATTAGTGGGCATCGTGCCTCCTGGCAAAGGGTTTCTTATTTTATGTGTTATTATTCTGTCAGCACACTGTTATCAACACAGGCCATTTGGGGACAGTCATATCATATGTATGGAAGCAAGCAAGGTCATCTGTCTTACCATTCATGGGTATATATACCACCCTTCCACTTTCTTCTTTGGCCTTGAGGAGTAGGCCATCCTTGTGGTAAGTCCTCTCACCCCATCCTTGCCTCTTGAGGTGCTGGACTCATTGCTACCTTCTTTCTGTTAACAATACAGTTAGAACATTTCCCTATTACATATTATATATAAAAAATTGGGCGCCAAGAAGTCGTTTAGAAATAACTGACTAGTCCAACTCCTAAAACATGCCAGCATCTTTATTTAATTACCAATCAAGACATTCGTGTGGTATAGTTATATATATACAATCAAAGGAAAGGATAATTACAGTTAGCTGAAAGAAATATCTTGGTACATAATGATTAGCCTATGACATGATGACTTTTGCTAAATTAAAAAAATTACAGAAAACAAAATTATGAAAGTAATTATTAAATAAGGCATGAAATATGTAATGATAAAATGAATCCTTCCATGTTATATGATGAGTATAATATATATATATTGAAGTAAACATATCATGCAGATAGTGATTAAATATGTTAGGATATAAGTGATAAAAATCATCCCATGATAGATGACAAAGAAAACTACTACAAAATTATATATGATGACAAAATATATATACATATACAAGTAAGGCGGATAAAAGACAATAAGGATAAAATAGATCATGCCTTGAGGGAAGAATAAGCCATGACAACATGTTAAAAAAAAATAGCAACATGGTAGGTAAATATTATTAATATCATGAATATCAAAAGAAATAAAATTGTTGAAATGAATGGTATATGATTATAATATAATATATATGATATAAAAATAATAACATATTCAATAAGAAAATGTAAACATAATATATATTTGTGCGCTGAAGGTTCAAGGTTTAGTATCTCAGTTAAGTTTTCAATCTTATCCAATCTGGAATCACGAGTTGGTCACTGGGTAATATTCGTCTATCCCGATCCTACTGGAGGGGGGGTTCTCTCTTGTGTGTTAGATTCCTCAAATTACAATACTCTCTCAACCCAGATGGGAACGTCATTCAGAATCTTGGTCAAATGGAACATAGCCCAGACCTCTATTAAACTACACAGTCCTTTTAAATCTAGGGTGACAACCGTATGAAGAAAGTTCTCTGTTTGACAGAGCAACTAATCAATTTCTCCTATTTTGTTTGCGACTCCGTTTACCTTGCCTCTGGGGTGTGTACAGTTCAGCTACCTCTCCCTTCCAAGAAATTCATATTACTTTAATCTACTAATACACTCTTTATCCTCTACCTCTTATCAATTTGAATTTTATCGATCTGAAATTTTGGTTCGTTTACAAGTTCCTTCAGAATTCTACTCCCCGTATAACTGCACTTAATTCTACTATCCTCATTACAACACTTCTAAAACTTTGACTCATTGGCTCGTTCTGGCGTCTCGTTCTCGGTTCTTATAGTTAACTAATACTTTAAAGTCTTATCCTAACATGGAACGAGTTTAAACTCGTTGAAGGTTCTATTAATTACTTATTCTGCCTCTCGAATCGGTCTTATGCTCGAATTCATTCCAACAAAACGTATGGCAGGGCGAATCCTTTATTAGAAGAAACTTCCGCTAGCTATGGGGGATCAAACTGGTACCAAAAAAAAAATCAATAGACGGAAACTACTTCGTCTAGAATAACTGGGCAATCTCTGCCTACATGCCAATCTTACAGGACCTCCCGTCTGAAACACCCTCGCTCCAGCCACGCTAAAAGCGTCGAAAACTACGGTGTCAGATCAGTTACTCAAGGTCGCACCGTTATGCCCCAGGCTATACGGCATGGCTAAAACAAATCCCCCATCCTGTATAAAATTCAATCTATACCTCTTCGTTTCCTCTTGCGAGGAGGAGATGAGTGGGCATTTCGGCTTGATCCTTGCCTCCCACTATCTCCAAGTCTGAGGGTCGGGATAGGGATCATTTATCCACGATCCTTAGAATTCAAGCTAACCTAAAAATAAAAGAAATCAAAGGAAAATTATACCCCCTAACGAGGGACCTAACAAAAGGGAGCGAATATTTTCTATCTGGGTAGAGTTGTAGTTGTCCTGTTTGAGGCTTCTCGGTCCTAACAAAATTCGAAATAAAAAATAAAATAAATCGATCCTATTAAAGTCCTTAACCCTATTCTAATGTATTTTGGGCTCACAATATAATAGTTTTTAACCTTCTACACATTCATTATTCCAATTCTTTCATACACCCTCCCCCCTATCATTCGCGGAATGCACTCAAACTAAAGTTAAAAGCTGCTACAAAGGCCAAAATACTCATTTATCAATATCAATAGATCCTAACAAATAATAACATCTTTCAGGACACAATGTGAAATCAAATAAAATAATAAAATTAAAACAAATTGGGAACTAAAGCCCTAGGTTACTCAAAAGAAAATGCCTCTGTACAAGCTCTATATATACTAATACTTTATACTCGATAAATGATTGTTAACAATAATTGTTAACAATTCTAAATAATCTGGAAGCTAACCTACCAAAAAAAAAAAGAATCAGAGTAACTTCAAAAACTGCCCTTGCCTTGACACTAAGCGACTTTTCACGACAATTCTATAAATACATACACAAATTATAATGGCGAATAAAGGACCATTAAACGTGACACCTCATAAGAGCGGATTGAGTCACTCCCCTAGCCACCGTGGGTGAAGTCACTATCTTCTTACCTCGTCGTGCGTCTGCCCCCTTTGCAGTAGCCCGACCTCAGCACTCTATTGAAAGATGGATTTATAGGGTTTACGATTCACTACCCAACACTAACATTCTCAAGTGCTTTCCAAGGATCGACTACAGTCTGGGCCTACTTAACTTCTACCCCTGGCTTAGGGTCCCTATACTTCACAACTTCACTCTGAGAGATTGACCTTTCATGTCCTCATTAGAAACCTATTTCAAAGCTACTACCTGAAGGCCAGGGATTATAGGGTTTCTGAATTACCCAACACAAGCCATAGGATGCCTATTAGGTTTGTTGTTTTAGACATAGCCCCCCTCTAAGTTGTGATTTCCTACACCTTCCTTCATCTATTACTCCCGATAATAACCAAAAATATCAGATTTACACTAAATAGTTCATTCACAATGGTATACATTATTCTCACTAGTCTTTGAAACTCGGGTTTTAACAAGAAATAGTTTGTATAGAAAAAAAAGAATCCTAATGAAGTTTTACTTAAAAAAAAAAAGGTTTTAAAAGAAAAAAAAAGGTTGAAATCTCTAAACTTCTCATTCTATTGAGATGATTCTCCGTACACACTCCAAAATCCTAGCTAGTGGCGACAGTCTGAGCAGAATTTACACTGTGTGGGCCTTTTCACCCTTGTAGACCTGCGTAAAGTTAAACTGTCCACACTAACGCTGTCAATTTCCCCTCGTCTCATTACTTCTGAGTTCGCTCTGGTTGTCAGTTAGCGGCTGTTATTAGAAATTTCCTTCTCGTATTTATACAGTATGAGGGAATAGTAGTTAAAGGCTGCATTTCCATGAGTTCATCTCTCTTACAACATGCTGAAACGAAATCAAATGTGGTTATTAGATCACTGTCTATGGAGTAACAGGTGCATATTGGACTGGGAAATGACAAAGTTATTTCGCCCTTTAAGATTCTAATTGTGACTGAGTTTTCTGTTGAGTTATGATGATACACTGTGAATTTGGTAGGGAAATTATTTTGTAGGATTGTGTTGCATATCAGGGGTTTTGTTTGTTCCTGGGTTAGAAATTTTATATTATTCCTTATTATTGTCAGTCTGATAATTACATTCCTGGCTCATGAGATAGGTGTGCAACTTCTATAATTCACTGTGGAAATATATGTGGACATTTAAGAATTTACAGAAGTATACCTAATATGGAGTCGTCACCTCAGCTCGATCTATCCACATTTTTGTTCTGGAATTTAGCGCCATATTCTAGATGGACTTCACTGCCTCATCTATAGTTCAGGCGTATCACCTTGAGTGTCAATTTTAGGAAACGTCATCTCGTCCTAGACCTTTCTTCTCTTCATGCTGGCACATCTTCAATGACATTTCCTATGTGGGGGGGACACACCCTTTAAGCGGTCTATCGGCATCCAGTGATCATACTTGGCAGAAAACATCGTCAAAGGGGCCGCCCTCCTCGCGTGTCTAGCCATCTAACCAATCACGATACCGCCTCACGCCTACAGGTTCCGAATTACATTCAATGTAATATCTTTGCTCGTGTGTCCCGACTTTATCAATCCTTATTCACAGCCTTTTAGGTGATATTACTCCGCACTGGAGACTCGCATTCCGCTAACTTTCTCATTATATACAAGTGTCAAATCGAGCCTCGATAAACTCTCCTGTCTCCTATACCCCCCATTATTAGATAGATCCTGTCTCTAACACAGGTGGCTTTTGCTGCCTTGTCATCAACTTAAAGCTGTCCAAGCACGCCTCGGGATATCTCAGCTGTCTTGCAGACACAAGCTCCAGTCATCTCCTTTCCTTTGAATATTTTTAAAGATTATCCCAGGTAGTTGTCATAAGTTAATAAATAGTTCCACAGTGATTAAAAGTACTCGCGCAAATTGGTTACCAGATCTATTCCTTGAGATTCTGCCATTGGAATGTTATAACCAGATTTTATTGATTTCAAATAAAAATTTTAAAAAAAGGTTTACGAAAAAAAATGCGTCTTTTCTATGGTGATCAAACTTCTCTCTTCACGGGTACGCTAACTGGATCTTCAATTCTATTTTTATCTTAAAGCTCATATATTTGTCACTCTCCCAATCCACTATGCGCTAAAAAAAATAAAATCGATTAACTATCATTCAGCATGTTAGCCCTAATCTGAATGCACAGGCTAGTATGACTTGATAGAAAGCGCTATAAAAATAAAGATAAGAAAATTGTAGCCAGCAATAATTATCAGAACTCACCTCTGCTGTGAGAAAAATTATATCAGAGCTATGATGAAAAAAAAATGCTAAGTCATTTCAGTAGACTACTGTAAAACACTGATCACCGTTCTAAATTTGAACCATGGTAATCCAACCTCATTTCTCATACTGTATAAAATAATTTAAAAAATAAAAAATGTAATCAATAAATTATTAAGGCTTTGTCACAAACAATGTGAATCGTAAATGACCGCGGCGAGTGATGCGGTAGACACCGCCTCAACTTAACTTTCATTGCCTGATAAAATGCCAGTGAGACGGAAAGCATAAATTAAAATTCACGATTTAAAATCATAACAGTAAGTGTGGTTAGAAAACTGAAAGGGCGCTATGAATAGCTCTTAAAATTAGCGGAAAATCACAATGCAACAACATGACATTCCTAAATAAGGCCACTGGAAATTTTTATAGGTCACTTTAGATATAGACTCTTAATCTCAGGATGTGTGGAATACTTCACCAATACTTAAAAATAGTATGGCTTTTCATTAGGTATATATTTCTAAAGTATAGGAGATGAAATATATACTAAATTCGAGCCCCGCGGCGGGCGACATTGTTGCGTTCCCGTTTTGGATAAATGGAAAGGGAGGATATACGATGTGACTTATTAAAATTTCCTTACTTAAGTATATATATACAAGGTATGTCCCATAAGTTCCCGGACTGGGTCCATAAAAAAAAATAGGTAAGATATATTTTTTTAAATTTATTAAAACCTTTCTAAGTAATCCCTCCTTGCTTCAACGCACCAGCGTCATCGTTTCTCTCATTTGTCGAAACAGTTTTTATAGGCCTCTTTTGGAATGCTCTTCAATGCCAACAGCGATTTTTCTATTATGTCATTCCTGGTGTCAAAATGTCTTACTTTTAGAACTGCTTTAAGTTTGTGGAACAGGAAAAAGTCATTTGGTGCGATGTCTGGGGAATAGGGTGGTTGAGGTAGGATTTGTGTCCCGTTTTTCGCCAAAAAACTCGTCACCAAGTGCGCTGTGTGAGGACGGGCATTATCATGGTGTAGGATCCAGTCACCATTAGTCATTTTTCTGGCCTTTTTTTCCGAATCGCTTCCCTCAGACAGCGAAGAATGCTCAAATACATTTCCTTAATAACTGTTTGGCCTGCAGGAAGATACTCGTGATGAACAATGCCCTTGTTATCCAAAAAAGCGACCGAAACACCTTGTTTCTGGATTTCAATATCCTGGATTTTTGGGTCTAGGCTCAGCCTGACCTCTCCAATCGGCAGATTGACGCTTGGTTTCAGGGTCATAGCCATAGACCCATGTCTCGTCGCCTGTTATTATCTTGTCTTTCTATTCCGGATCCGTTCTTGTCATTTCCAACATGTCCTCACAGGTTGCAAGCCGACACAGGTTTTGCTCATTAGTGAGGAATCTTCGGATAAATTTTGCAGGAGTCTTTTTGAGCTTCAAATCTTTGGTTACGATTCTTCCAATCGTTGTTTTAGAGTTACCTCTGTCTTGCTCTATCTCCAGCAAAGTGATTCGAGAATTTTCCTTCATCAAAAAGTTGATTTTTTTGCACATTTTCATCAGTCCTTTGAAATTTTGGGCGTCCTTGAAGAGGATCATCTTCAATGGAAATTCTGCCAGCTTTAAATCTAGAATGCCATTCAAAAACAGTTGTTCCCTTTGGGCATCATTGGGGAATGCTTTATTTAGCATTTCAAAAGTTTCGGTTGCTGATATTTGAAGTTTCATACAAAATTCTATGCAAATCCTATGCTTCAATTTTTGTTTCATCGTAAAATCGCCGCAGCGCTAGGTGTAACCTTTAAATAAATTAGAATGACCTTGGTGCGCGTGCACGTACCGCCTCGATATTGGTACCACCGTGTTGCCAGATATTTTTTCTATAATAAACAGTCAAATTTATTTACATTTTTCATTTATTTATTTTTTTATGGATCCAGTCCGGGAACTTATGGGACATACCTTGTATATGGTAATTTAGGCCAACAACCCCATGTATATAACCCGTAACAAGACCTTAATGTTGTATAATAGAAACACAGCTGTCCATGATGCCCTATCGACATGTGTCTTTACATCATCACATGTAATGCAATTTGTACAGAGCATGTTATTATTAGAAACTATGAACATGAATATAAGACCAAATTAACATTTTTTAATAGAAATATAAGGTGTTGAAAATATTATTTCAAATTTAAATATCAAGGAAGTACCAGGTCCAGATTTTACCAGTAATAATATGATCAAACGTGTAGGTACACCCTTAATTCCGATTTTATAGCAAAGATTCAACAAATGTGTTGAATTAGGTCACTATCTGGATGTATGGAAAGACTCTATTTATAAAGATTACACCAAAACCTAACAAAATAGGCAATGAGAACAAGCAAAAACTATAAACCTATACTATTAACATTAACATTTCTAATATATTTGAAACAAAGGGGTTTCAATAAATATCGCGAAGAGAACAATCTAATGAGTATAAGGCAGCATGGATCTTACTAAAATAAATCAACGAATAGTATAATGGTAGATATGATGGAAAAACATACTGAATCACAGACAGGAGAACTGGCTTCTTTGGCAGGCACGTTCGACAATGTATGTTGGCCAGCAATTATTAGAAGACTTGATTATTAGTAACATTCCCTCCAAATAGGTAAGAATCATACAATATTTCATATAAACAGTGGAAGAAGGGCAAATTCCTCATATGAAAATACAAATATTACTAAAACCTGACAAAGAGATACCCTCAAGGCGGGTAAAATCGTATTTACCGCTGTTTCTGTATTAAAGTATCACAATAAGGTACAATACACAACTCCATTCCATTAGAGCCGGTAGTTCTATATTTCAGTACAATTTGTAATAATAAGATGTGGGGGGGGGGTAGCACCATAAAACAAAAGAATGAAATATGTATGAGAGGAAACAAAAAAATTCTCCATATAAGTTATATACTAGACATTTATTTAAAAAACAAGTAAAGTTAGGGGACATTTCTATACTGGTGGGATGTGCCATTTATATAGTGATCTAGATAGAGGTGACCTGACGTTACGAATTTGCCTTTATAAAGGGGAAAGCCTAGATCTCCATCTATTCTAGCGAGACAAAATATAAAAACCCTATCATTCTTTTTAAGTTACTTAAAGCCCTTTAGGGCCCATGCGAAATCTAAGTTAGTTTCTACTCAAAAAGGGGGTACTAAGCCATAATGGCAAAGAGGCTTACCTTTTCTGAAAGCCGGCGAAAGTCTGGTCTCCTCCTTTCTGCGTCTCGAGCCCGACTGTAGACTGTCCTTCTCACTGAACGACTCTGATTGGATCTCGTCCTTTGGCAAAGAGACCCTCTTTTATCCTTGTCTCTCTCCATTTTCATTCGCTGCTCGCGCCAAAGTTTCTATTGGTTGGCATTTTCATTCGTCGAAAGAAAACACCAATGAAAATGGCCAACTGCTCCAGTATACAATTTCACAGACGACCCAAGCCCCCTCCACCTGAACTGTAATACAACACTCCCCTTTCCCCTTTCTCGGGAAAGATATATATAAAGCCCACCCCGTCTTTAGCTAAAATCGACCCAGGCCCCTTTCATTTGGGCTGTAATGCGATGCTTCCCTTTCTCGGGAAAGATATTTAAACCCCCCCCCCCCCCCCCCCCCGTCCTTAGAAATCTTCCATCTCCATCTCTTCTGGTCACCTCTACCTAAATTTTAAATGAGGGGCATATATGTACATATGGTACAACAGCTTCCAGCGCGGATGTCTCTGGATGTCACTGGTGTCTTCTTCTCCACCAGGCATCAGCTTTCGGCATGGAAGTCTGGTGTCATCAAGTGTCTAGGTTTCTGGGCAAAAAGGTGGTCTATAAGTCTATGAGGGAGGGAAGCCATGTATCCATTTGATGTTGATCATACATACATCTTCTGTTGGGGTATGGTTACAAAAAACGTGCCCCAACAAATTCTTAAATAAGAATTTTTCTGATTATCTAAAATCTCTAGGAATTGTTCATGAACTCACTGCTCCATATACCCCAGAACAGAATGGAATTTCTGAAAGAGATAACAGAACAATAGTTGAATCAGCTAGATGCTTGTTACATGGAAGAAAAATGCCGCTTGAACTGTGGGCTGAAGCCGTAAACACAGCAGTCTATCTCTTAAATAGATGTACTACTAAAGTATTGGGAAATTCTACACCTTATGAAATATGGTACAAGAGAAAACCCTCCATCTTTCATTTGAAAACTTTTGGATGTAACGCTTATGTGCATATACCAAAAGATAACAGAAAGAAATTAGACAAAAAGAGTATTCATACATTTTTGTTGGATATACTGAAACTAACAAAAATTATAGTGTAACGTTTTATTTTTGCTTTTACTTTTAAAGAAATGTTTTATTTTAAATCTTTATCTAATTTGTTTGTTTTAAATAAAGAGGCAAATTTACCATGTTGTTGTTCTTTTGTTTATTAATTGTTCTTTTTTTTTCAATGATGATAAGAGTTATTGATCACACATTAAAAATCAATGAAAAACCAATTACAAAATTAATTACAAAATTCAGAAACGTGTCATATCCCTCGGCTTGAAGGATTTATTTTCGCAAAATAAATGGTTTCAATTGTGACACATGAACTTTAACCAAGGAGGAATCATCTTTCAATAATTCACACGTAACACTAGATATTATTCTTGTTATTTGAAAAGGACCCTCATACTTTGGGGATGTTTTGACCATACTTGGATCAATACTAGCTATTTTACGAAGGACCAGATCACCAACTTTGAATGACGACTGCGGATGTTTTGCATCGTGTCGTGCTTTCCACTTTTCTCTATGCTTTGCGCTATTTTCTATTGCTTTCTTCCTTGCATTTTCTATGGTGAAATGTGGTGATTCAGAAAATTCTGGTATTGCACAATCACCTAAAAGTAGGAAATTTGGAGAAAACCCAGTGACATCATGGGGTGTGCTATTATAATCTTTCACAATTTTGGCAAGTAATGATGACCATTTTAGTCTTGGATTCTCTTGAAGGTTTGTTCTTAATTTGGTGAGTATAGTGTCATTCATCTTTTCACACAGTCCATTACTCTGCGGATGATATGACGTCGAATAGGTGTGTTGAACTTGATGCTCATTCAAAAACTTGTTAAATTCTTTTGATGTAAAATTCTTTCCGTTGTCGGTTAAAATACATTTGATTTGGGGAACAGTTTTATTGATTTTGTCTAAACATTGAATTACTGCTTGAGAAGTGTTGGTGACAGTAGGGAAAGCCCAAACAAATCTTGTTATGTGGTCAATTATTACTTGAATGTATTTGTGCTTGGTTTCATTTGCTGCAGAGCCTAGCACAATAGTATCCATTGATATTAATTCCAGTGGTTTCAGATCAGAGTTTGGTGCAACATATTCTCCAATAAATGGTTTATGACTGCATTTAGTTATTTGACATATTTTACATGAGCGAACATAGTCTTTGATGCATCTGATAGCATTCGGCCACCAATAAAATGGTGTTATCAATCTTCCTGTCTTGTTAATTGAGGGGTGAGAATGAATATCGTGGTATTCTTTGAGAATTTCTTCTTGGAATGATTCTGGAACAACTGTTTTTAGAACTCCATTATGTTTCACCATAATAAGATCTCGATGAATATGAGAGTTCTTTACAAAACTGAGATCCGCTTTTTGTTGGTGTAGTCGAAGAGTGGGGATTGATATATGAAATGACACTGGTGATCTTGACAATGCATCAACATGCGTTTGCTTTGATCCTGATCTGTGAACTATTTTCATTGACTTGGTTGATAATTCAATTATCCATCGGAGATATTTTGCCTTTGGTTTCTTTACGTTGAAGAGCCATTCCAAAGCCGAATGATCTGTAATGACCTCAAATGTATTGTTCTCAAGATAAACTTCAAAGTATTCAACTGATTGAACTACAGCAAAGCATTCCAACTCAAATGCAGAATAGTTCTGTTGATGTGGTAGAAGTTTCCCTGAATAATAGGAAATTACATGTTCTTGATTATCATTTCCAATTTGAGCTAAAATAGCACCAATTCCCAGTTTAGATGCATCTGTATAAAGCTTACATGGTAATGAAGGATCATATGTAGAAAGAACTGGATCTGTGGATAAATGAGACTTTAGTTCCTGAAATGATTTGTTAACTTCAGTAGTCCATTTGAATAACTTATTTTTTCTTGTGAGGCTTGTTAAAGGATCTGCAATTTCACTAAATTTAGGAATAAATTTCCTGTAGTAACCTGCTAAACCCAAAAACTGCCTTACTTGCTTCACTGTTTTAGGTTGAGGGAACTCATTTATTGCCTTTGTTTTTTCAGGGTCAGGTTTAATCTTGTTATGTCCTATGATATGACCTAAATATCTTATTTCTTGTTTTGCAAAGGAGCATTTCTTCAACTTGAGTTTGATATTGTTTTCTTTAAGCTTGTCAAATATTTTCTTCATGAGTTCAATATGATCTTTAAAAGTACTGCTGTAAATTAGAATATCATCTTGATAATTACAAACACCGTTCCAAAGAAGATTTCCAATAATATGCTGAATTATTCGCTGAAAAGTACTTGGAGCATTTTTCAAGCCAAATGGCATAACCAAAAATTCATAATGCCCGTCATTTGTAATGAAAGCAGTTTTCTCAACAGAGTCTGGATGTATTTCAACATGCCAATAGCCCCATGCTATGTCAAGTGTTGTGAAGTATTTCGCATTATGTAAGCGATCAAACATATCTTGGATGTATGGAAGAGGCTGCTTGTCATCAATTGTAAATGCATTCAGTTTTCGGTAATCTATGCACATCCTTTGTGAACCATCCTTTTTAGAGACCAACACTACGGGGAAGGCCCAAGGTGACTGAGATTCTCTTATTAGTCCCTTTTTACTCAATTCTTCAACTTGTCTTTTTATTTCATCATATTCGGCAAGTGGTCTTCTATATGGTCTACAACTGATGGGTGGATGTTCAATTGTATGGATCTTGTGTTGAACAGCAATCCTTCCGATGTCAGTTTCATGCTGGCTGAACAATGCTTGATTTTCTTTAAGTAATTGATTAAGCTCTTTTTGCTGAACAGATGGAAGATGCGTTTCAGGAGATATATAAAAACATTCATTTCCTTTAACATACACCGCTTTGTCTTTTGTGTCAATTATTAATCCAATTTTTCCTGATACATCAAGTCCAATAAGCAATGGATAGCTAAAGTTTTTCACTACATGAAGCTTACACCCGACAAGTTCAGAATGGATTTTCAAAAATACTTCTACTGATCCTAAAGTATATGCAAAACTATCTACTTGTTTAATTTTGATTCTATCGTTTACATTCAATTTTAACTTATGTTGTTTTAAAAGCGAACAGCTCATTAATGAAATAGTTGACCCGGTATCAATAAAAGATGAAACTGGAATATTATTAAGTAAAACTTCAACATTAACAAATCTATAAGGAAAATTGGTATTTGCTATGCAAAGTGAATCAGCTATGGTTTGTTTAACATCTGTGGTGATATTAGTTGCTTGGTGTTTAAGCTTGTCTTTATAATTAGGATCATAATCTTTGCAATCACTTATCCAATGTTTAAAATACAATCCTTTTTTCTTACAAATAGGACACCAATATGGGCAATTTTTTGAGATTGTAGGTGTAGTTATATTAAAAACCTTGGTTTTACTTCTCTGTTGTTGCCTTATTTGATTATTGTTTTGTTCAATCTCCATGGCAATCTGCATCCAATGTGATGGATCTTTAGGCTGGGCTGTTACTAGATAATTTTTCCAATCTAATGACAATCCATCCGTTAACATTTTTAGCTTCTCGACATTATTGAGGCTTGTTTGATTTAATAATCTAATTTTATCTCTAAAATAATCTCTTCCACGGTTTCTTCTTTTTTAAGTCTTCTTTTTGATGCTGCAACTAGAGGGCTTTCAACTTTATAACCAAAGCGCTGATTTAATTTGAGTTTAACAGTATCCCATTTTTTAATGGATGCGTTGCTCAATATTTCATCAGCAAACCATTCTAAAGCATCTTTTGATAAATAATAAATTAGATTATTGATTCTATCGACTTCATCTAGTTTACTAGTTTCCAATTCATATAGTTTAAGCCATGATTCAGGCCGAATTGAACCTTTATCACCGCTAAATTTCTCTAATTTGTTTACATTTACTGCCATTGTACTTACTTTTTCTTTCGTCGAAGCCTTTTTTGATTTATATTTTAATCCTTTCATAGCTGCGCCAAATATTTTATGTAACGTTTTATTTTTGCTTTTACTTTTAAAGAAATGTTTTATTTTAAATCTTTATCTAATTTGTTTGTTTTAAATAAAGAGGCAAATTTACCATGTTGTTGTTCTTTTGTTTATTAATTGTTCTTTTTTTTCAATGATGATAAGAGTTATTGATCACACATTAAAAATCAATGAAAAACCAATTACAAAATTAATTTAAAAATTCAGAAACGTGTCAATAGAATGTGGGATCCTATTGCTAGAAAAATTATCATAAGCAGAGATGTAATATTTACTGAAGCTAATACATCAGAAAATATTCAGGATAACCAACAAGAGCAGGTAACTATATATAGTGAAGAAAGTGTTGATAGCACAAATACTAGTTCCAAACCAGAAGAATCATGTCGATACCCTCTCAGGAATAGAATCAGAGAAAAGGAACAATCATCAACCAACTGTACAAGAGCTATTTCATATGCTTGTTATGTCCATGACCAAGAACCATTGAACTATGAAGATGCAATTGTAGGACAAAACTCAAAAAAGTGGAAACTAGCTATGGACGATGAATTCAATTCCTTGATGAAAAACAAACATGGACTTATGTGACACTACCATCAGACAGAAAAGCTATTGCATGCAAGTGGGTATACAAAATAAAGCAAAATGCAGATGGATCAAATAAAATGTTTAAGGCTAGACTAGTTGCGAAAGGTTATTCACAAAAATCAGGACTTGATTATGGTGAAACTTTTTCTCCAGTAGTAAAATTCGATTCAATTAGAACAATCTTATCACTTTGTGCATCACTTGATATGGAAATGATTCAATTAGATGTAAAATCTGTACCTTCTGATCCTTACTCAAAACTAACAAAAGAGATGTGCCCAAAGGATAATCAGGAAATTGAAGAAATGAACAAGATTCCATACAGACAGACAATTGGTAGTTTAATGTACCTCATGGCTGGAACTAGACCTGATATTGCCTACGCAGTCAGCAGGGTTAGCCAATTTATGAACAACCCAGGACCTTCACATTAGACCGCAGTAAAGAAAATATTTGGATACTTAAAAGCTACGAAAAACATCGGTATTTGTTTTGGTGGGAGTTCCTGTACTACATCTCTGATAGGTTTTTCCGATACTGATTTTGCTGGAGACCTAGACACAAGAAAATCAACCACCGAATATGTGTTCATGTTGAATAATGGACCTATTTCTTGGTGCAGTCAAAAACAGAATTGTGTGTCTCTGTCAACAACAGAATATGAATATATTGCTGCTTCCAAAGCAACGAAAGAAGCAATTTGGCTGAGACAACTTCTACGCGAGCTACATCAAGAACAAGTAAAGCCTACAATAATTTTTTGCGACAATCAAAGCTGCATAAGACTTGTTCACAACCCAGAATACCACAAAAGAACTAAACATATTGATATTTCGTATCACTTTATCAGAGATCAATTTCAAAAACATGCAATTGACCTTCTTTGTGTCTGCTCCAATGATCAAGCTGCAGACATATTTACGAAAGCTCTACCTCCAGAAAGGTATAGAAGACTAAGAAGCCAACTTGGACTGTTTGAAACAACAAAGTGCTTGTTAGGTGGGAGTGTTGTAGAGTGTAACTTCGCACGTCGGCTGTTGCTTAGCAACGCCACCTTCCCCCAGACATCACGTGACCTGGCGCCACTCAGACTGGCCGTACCTGTATAAGTTTCAGTTTGCTTTTGTTGTCTGCCCCTACGCTTGCCTTTTTTGACTCTCTTTGTTCCTTGTCATCTTAATATAATATTATTGTTAATTAAACAATACTTTTGAGATTCAGCCTCTGATTCTCTTACACTAAACATTTCCATAAAATAGTTACAACAATAAGCATAGAGGGCGCGATTTTGTTTACAGCGGCAGGCAATTTCTAAATATTGCATCAGACACAAAGGAGTTGACAGAGAAAGTTTACGCGCCATGATCTTTTATTATTATGAAAGTAATTTAACTTCTAAATAATCCCATAAAAGATTGATGAAAGCTTTATGAGATAAAGTTCCTTCTATTAGAACAGTTTTTAATCGGTTTAATTAATCTAAATTTGGAAAAACAAACCTTGAAGATGAACTCGTTCAGGTCGACCACCAACAGCAGTGACCCAAGAAAAAATTGAGCTGGTGTTGGGGCACGTTTTTGTAACCATACCCCAACAGAAGGCGTATGTATAATCAAATCAAATGGATACATGGCTTCCCTCCCACATAGACTTACAGACCATTCTTTTTGCCCAGAAACCTAGACAACAGATGACACCAGACTTCCATGCCGAAAGCTGATTCCTGGTAAAGAAGAAGACATCCAGAGACATCCGAGCTGGAAACTGTTGTTTCATATGTACATATATTCCCCTCACCAAAAATTTAGGTAAAGGTGACCAGAAAAAAAAAATGGAGAAGGAAGATCTCTAAAAGACTGAACCGAGAAAGGAAAGCGTTATATTACAGTGCAAGTGAAAAGGGGCCTGTGTCAATTTTAGCTAAGACGGAGGGGGGGAGCGATATATATATATCGTCCCGAGAAAAAGGGAGGATGATATTTCAATCCATGTGGATGGGAGGGCTGGCGTCTGAAATTTTACACTATCGCCGTAGATGTTACTCTCTTTAGATTTTTGTTTTGGTAATACTATATGTTCTATTTTGATGGAAGAGGCCTGGAGTCTGAAATCTTACACTAGTGCCATGTTGTTTCTCTTTTGAGATTTTTTTTTTTTGTTTTGGTAATACGATATGTTCTATTTGGTGAGGCCTGGGGGCGTCTATGAAATTGATACTGGAGCCGTTGGCCATTTTGATTGGTTTCTTTCGGCCAATGAAAATGGAGAGAGGGAGGAATAAAAGAAGGTTCTTTGCCAAAAGGCGGGATTCGATCGGAGTCGCTCAGTGAGTAGGACGATTTTTAGTCGGGCCTGAGACGTAGAGGAGACCAGACCTTGCCGCCGCTTTCGAGAGAAGGTAAGCCCCTTGCCATTATGGCTTAGCCCCCTTTTTTTTTTTTTTTTTTTTTTTCGAACAGAAGCTAATCTATTTAGATTCTGAATGGGCCCTAAAGGGCTTTAAGTGACTTAAAAAGGAGTGTTAGGGTTCGTATATTTTGTCCCGCTAGAATAGATGGAGATCTAGGTTTCCCCCCCTTTTTGTGTAGTAGCCAACCTAGATTTCGCATGGGCCTTAAAGGGCTATAAAGTAACTTCAGGTCACCTCTATCTAAATTTTACTATGTAAATAGCATATCTCGTCAGTATAGACATGTTCCCAAATTTTAAGATATTTTAAATAAATGTCTAGAGAAATTTTCTTGTTTCCTCTGTTACCTATTTCATACATAATTTGCCTTATGGTGCTATTCCCACTGTTTAAATGAAATGTTGTATGTTTCTTACCTATTTGAAGGGAATGTTACTAATAATCAAGTCTCCCATAAATTACCGGCCACATACATTGCCGCGAGTGTCTGTGTTTCAGTGTTTTATAGATTGCCCAATTTAATAACGATTTCATGGGTTGTCTGATAATATTGTATAATAGTGTCGCGGCTGTTTCCATCTTTAGACCATTGTTCTGACAATATTATATGCTCGATCCTTGCTTTAGCTCAACTCTTAATCAATTACAGAGTTTTTCCCCCCTTTTCTTTTTTATTTATTTTATTTATCCTGTTTGCATAAATTGCATTACATGTGATGATGTAAAGACATATGCCGATAGTGCATCACTGACAGCTGTGCTGCTATTATACAACATTAAGGTCTTGCTGTGGGTTATATACATGGGGTTGTTGGCCTAAATTGCTATATATATATATACTTAAGTAAGGAAACTTTTAATAAGATACATCGTGTATCCTCCCTTTTCAACTATCCAAACCGGGAACCCATCACTGGTAAGATTTTTACTTAGAGAAGATCGAAGAATTACGTATCAGCAGTTAGAGAAGAGTGTGGGTTGGATCGGCAGCAATCAACACAATCTTTAATTATCATTCAAAATATAGAAAACTTGTTAGTAGATGGGTACCTCACAGCTTGACTGAAGATCAAAAACTTGGTCGCGTTAAATGGTGTAATTTCATGTTGAAAAGAATTGATGACGGCAAAGGCTGTTTTTAATATTATTACAGGTGACAAAACCTGGATTTACAATTTTGATCCAGAAACAAAACGGCAATCTACTCTTTGGTGCTCTTCAAAATCACCTCCTCCTAAGAAAGGTCGCAGAGCTCGAAGTGTTGGAAAACAACTTTTTAAAATAAAAAATGGTTTGATTTATATCGTGAAGTTACAAGATAGAAAGACAGTTAATAGTGACTGGTATAAAACAAAATGCCTTCCAGCAGTATTTGAAAAAATCAAGCAAAGCAGACCAAGAGCTCAACTTAGAGGAGTCCTTCTTCTCCATGACAATGCAAGACCGCACACCACAGCCCAAACATCAGACATTTAACCAACTCTGGTTTTCAATTATTCACTCATCCACAATATTCACCATACCTAGTATCTTATGACTTTTTTATTTCCATTATTTCCAAAAGTTGATTTATTTTTAAAAGTGATATAATTTGACGCTAATGATGAAGCACTGCAAGCCTTTATCAATGCTGTAAAAATTCCATCCCGAAGATGACTGGTGTATGTGCTTCAATAATTGGTTTTCATGGATGAAAGCTTGCATAGGTGCTAAGGGGAAATACTTTGAGAAGCTCTGAAAATTTTAAAGTTGCAGCTTTAAGAAATATATAAGTAATTGCAAAATCCATTGGAATGACCCTTGTAGTTGCTATTTGAGAAGGAAAGAATTTTGAACGGTTTTTATTTTATAACTAAGGCCTGGCTA
Organism: Cordylochernes scorpioides; assembly: GCA_030710605.1. Classification (NCBI taxonomy): domain Eukaryota; kingdom Metazoa; phylum Arthropoda; class Arachnida; order Pseudoscorpiones; family Chernetidae; genus Cordylochernes; species Cordylochernes scorpioides. The sequence continues at coordinate 45,342,658 of CP092868.1, forward strand.
TCCCTTTTCTTAGTCTAACGGAAATGAAGCCAACCTTTGAAGCTGGTTGCCACAATGCTTATTACATTTTACCACATATTAATGGTTAAGGTTGTGCATTGAATAGGCTAATAATTGCTATTAATTTATTTATTCTTCATACCACAAAATTTAATTTGATGCGAAAGACTAAAGGAGAATAAATTTGATTATACATATATATTATATATATATAGTCACGACCGTCTTTCCTCATCGCTGTCCTCAATTCCTCATGTCACGGATGCGCGCGCATCATCATTATGATCATTATCATTATCTAATGATAATAATAATAATTATTATATTATTATTATTATTATTATTATTAATATATATAGTCACGACCGTCTTTCCTCATCGCTGTCCCCAATTCCTCATGTCACGGATGCGCGCGCATCATCATTATGATCATTATCATTATCTAATGATAATAATAATAATAATTATTATTATTATTATATTATTATTATTATTATTATCTTATATATATAAAATTCAATGTCTGTCTGTCTGTCTGTCTGTTTGTCTGTACTCTATAGATTCAAAAACCATACATCCAATCGCCGTGAAATTTTGGGATATTATTAGGTATATCACCGGGAAGGTTTTTGAAAAATAATTTCATGAATATCTTGAATATCCTTAGAGTTATTTGCAGATTTGTAGATTTAACTCGCAAGCAGCGCCCCCATTGTGACGATGATAACAAGTTTTCTTATCACTAAGTTTGTTATCTTAAATATTATTTATCAAAAGTAAGATTATCTCAGGAAGACACGGCAATGTGACACGGGAAAAAATGTTCACTAGATAAAACTATGATTTTCTAATGTAGAAAATTAGGAAAGACAAAATTCAGGATGACACGGCACACAGGGACCAGGGACCGGGAAAAAATGTTCACTTTATCGAGAGATTCAAATTTACGAGTTTCAAATTATCAAAATATATCTTTTTTTTTTAATAAGTTTTTAGAGAATTGTTTTAACAAATGTTCGCTAGACAAACCTTTACTCGGGTAAAACCCCGGGCAAAGCCGAGTACATTTTATAAGTTTATAGAGAATTGTTTTAACAAATGTTCGTTAGACAAACATTCACTCGGGTAAAACCCGGGCGAAGCCGGGCACATCCGCTAGTTAATATATATAGTCACGACCGTCTTTCCTCATCGCTGTCCTCAATTCCTCATGTCACGGATGCGCGCGCATCGTCATTATGATCATTATCATTATCTAATGATAATAATAATAATAATAATTATTATTATTATTATTATTATTATTATTATATTATTATTATTATCCATCCATTATATATATAGTCACGACCGTCATGGGCCGGCCGGTTCTGTCACGGATGCGCGCGCACAGGGAGGTCACGTGCTCGCCGGCAGCCAACGGGCGCGCGCCGCCGGCATTACGTCATAGATTATAAACACAAGGTAATAAGGCCAAATAAAAAATAGTGTGTGATAAGGCACAATTTGGATTATCTACTTATATAATTGCCTTATTCTCTCTGTGTGAAGTTCACGGATAGATTTTGGTCAGAATGGATAAAATAAAAAAAGTGTCAAGGGATGGGAATCGAACCCACGACCTTCCGGTTACCGGGCAGATGCCATGACCACTAGGCTACCCTGGACATATTTTTCCGTTCACATTTTTATTTTTATATTTTCAAGACACACACAGTTTGGGGCGGGACGTTTCACAAGAGAGACATCCACGGCGCCAATTTATAATTGTAACAAATAGTATTTTAATTAAAACATTTTAAAAATATATATGCACTCGGGTAAAACCCGGGCGTTGCCCGGGCCATTCGTCTAGTTAATATATAGTCACGACCGTCTTTCCTCAATTCCTCATCACTGTCACGGATGCGCGCGCATCATCATTATGATCATTATCATTATCTAATGATAATAATAATAATTATTATTATTATATTATTATTATTATTATCAACATATTTAGTCACGACCGTCTTTCCTCATCGCTGTCCTCAATTCCTCATGTCACGGATGCGCGCGCATCATCATTATGATCATTATCATTATCTAATGATAATTATTATTATTATTATTTTATTATCTTTCCTCAATTCCTCATCGCTGTCACGGATGCGCGCGCATCATCATTATGATCATTATCTTCTATAGAAGCTTCTATCTTTATAATTATGTATATTTACAAAAAGTCAATTCGCTTGCGCCTCTAGCGGTGAAAATGAGGGGTAATACCAGCTGACCTAATGTACATGTAAAGTTTGGAGCGGGACGTTTCACAAGAGTGACATCCACGGCTCCAATTTATAATTGTAACAAATAGTATTTGAATAAAAACATTCAATAGGGTAAAACACGGGCGTTGCCCGGGCCATTCGTCTAGTATATTATATTAATAAAAAAAACTTATGAGGACTATTGCTGTTGGCCTAAAATAAGTCTGAAGGTATAAAAAAAAGGACTTACTGTAGGGGAAGAGCTGCCGTCCAGTGGTTGGTGGCACCTTACAACGACTTTCTTTTTTCTTGTTAGATCATCGTAACTGTCATTTTTTAATAATTTTTCGCGCCCTCTCCTGGACTAAACATGCTGTGTCCCCTATGAACCCTATTTTTAAAATTATATTTCAATTTTTTATTTAAAATTGGAAATATTTAATATTTAAAATATATATACCTATATGTTAATTGTTTTAATTTTTTAAAATTATTTTAAGAATATTCTTAGAACAGAAAAAGCCGCACACACAAAGATAATTTCATGCCATGTCTTGGAGTCTATTTGGTGGTGTTCTGGGTTTTCATCTCTGTTGATGGACTCTTGGTGGACTCGTTCAGGTTGTTGATGCGTGGTGAAGTCCAGGCTCATCTACTGCCTTGTCATATTCTTCAGGCTGTCAAGCCTGACAGGTCCTGGATCACCTCACACATTCTTCCAGCCACACTTTCCAGCTCTCACACCAGGCTTGGTGTAGCCTCTTACATACATTTTCTGTGGTAAGCTCCTATAGCATGCCAACTCTTTGAAGATGTCTATGGGGATCTGGACCTGGAGAAGAGTTGCCATCGTTTTTTAGTGCAGGCTGCATGTTACATAGTCAGTTGGCTGTTAGAATTGATCCTTGGTTACTAGGGTCTCATGTCTCACCTGCAGCAACACTCATATACAGGTGAGTTATCTTTCTTCTTATTGTTAACATTGCACCCCCTACAGCAGATATCCTTTCATTTCATTTAAATTTATTTAGGCTATTTACAACTAATTGCAACTATTTTGTTAAATTTGTCTACCACATCCTCCAACATTTGCTTTCTATGTCTTAGCATTGCTGGACAACTGAAGAGGAGATGATCAAAATAAGTGGCTCTTTTGAAGAGTGAAGGCGTAAAATTATCAAACTTTTAAATGTGTTCTTAAGTGTGCAAAAACTTCAATATACTCACAAAAATAATATTTTTGAAAATATCAATATTTCAGAATTCATTGAAATTTATTTATATTTTCAAAACTACTATTTTGATTTACACACCCAGGTTCCTGGTGAGCACTATATTTACTCAAACTATATTTTTATTTTAAGATGAAAATTTTGCTAAGAGGAAATTGATCTATAAAAGCATAGGGCGCCTCTCCCCTTAAAATAAACGTTAAAACTAATGGTGTCTAGTTTTGACCTTTTTTAACAGGAGAGGCCTCTTATGCTTTTATATATTCTCATTTGTAAAAAAAAAAAAAAAAACAGATTATTTAAAGATATAAGTAATCATCATACCTTAAAAAAAAAGCGTTTTTATACTAACAAAGGCTTTTTTTTGTTGTTGTTTTTGTTCCTTTTTTTCAGCTATTTTTATTTTGTAAATAGAGAAGACACTTCAGTAACTTAGGTTAACTTAATAATTATTGATAAATAGAGAAGAGAAAGCAAACAAAGCCATGGTAATCGCAAGACTTCAATCTAAAGATGGAGATATATTTATCATAGATGTAGATGTAGCCAAACGATCAAACACACTCAAGCTTGCTATTGAAATGAGTAAAATTGATTTAGACGATGATGTAATACCTATTGAAAATATAACTTCCAATGTATTAAAACCTATAATTGATTGGCTAACTTACCATAAAGATGATGAGCCAAGCGAACCAATTAAAATTTTAAAAGCTAAACCTTATTATATATCAAATTGGGATAAAGAATTTTTGAAAATGGATCTTAAGCTTTTGTATGAAATTATGAACGCAGCACACTTTTTGGATATTAAGGATTTAGTTGATTTAGGATGCAAGCATATTGCCAATATAATCAAAATAAGTAGCCACGAGGAGTTAACGGAAATTTTTGAATTTGAAGCAACTCCAATACTTTTGACAGAGTTAGAACAAATTGAAAATATGTAATTTTAGTAAACTTTTCATTTTCTTTGCAAATTGTCTCCTAATTAAAATTGAATAAATAAATTTGCTCTTGGTTTGGATGACCAGATGTCATTAATTTAGCCACCTGTTCCCAGCACAATTTTGTGTACTATTTTTTTCAAAAATTATATAAGTAAAATATTAAATCATAAAAAGGTTAGAATTACCTTTAGGGCACATTGTTTAGCCCTTATATTGGGCATTTGCTGTGACTTTTTTGTTAAAATGAGGAATGTATATAGAGGTGAGATACTAATTTTAGTGAGCGGACTACATCACCATCAGTGATTGTATTATTTATGCTAGGCACTTACTTGTAGTAAACAAGAATAATTCTATTTCTAAAACTTAAACATTAGCTAAGCCTAAGATAATTTAGCCTATCTGAACATATTGATATACTTAGGAGTTCCTTCACCACCAGTGGTCTGCAGAAATGACTGAAGTATAATCCCATTGGCAAATATATCATTATATCTTTTTGAAAATAGAGCAATCCATAGATAAATCTTTAATTAAATTCTTATATCTATATCTTATTAATGAGTAGTTGAAGTTAGCAAGCCAATGCAAACATAACATTGAGATAAACAATGAAAGGAACTCTATAATTCAACCTAATAAATGAGTTTCCGCAACTGATTTCTTAGATCCTCAATCAGACACTGATTTTAATGTTTTTCCGAATAATATAAAGCAAGTGATTGAATGTTTGTATTAAAAATGAAATATTCAGTACAGTAGAACTGGGATAATTCGAATGTCTTCATTTCAAATATTTATATCTTGGTCTCTAAACTTTTAAGCCTTTTATTCAAAATGTTTTTAATTGGAATTTTTAGATAATTTGAAATTTTTGTTAGTACCTTGGGCTTTGAATTATCCAAGTTTGACTGTACTATCTCTATATATATAAAAGTCAATGTCTGTCTGTCTGTTTCGCGATAAACTCAAAAACTACTGAACCAATTGGTACCAAATTTTGCATGTCGCTTTTTATAAACCTGAGGAAAATTTTCGGCTGCATTTTGATTAGTATTTTTGGCTATTTCCTTTTTTTCATTTGAAGAACTTTTTTTTTACGCGGAGTAATCCGGAATGGAATGAATACCTAAATATGGCCATTTTTTATAAGCATCGGTAGTTCAGTGGTAGAATGCTCGCCTGCCACGTGGGCGGCCCGGGTTCGATTCCTGGCCGATGCATTTTTTTTTTACAATTTTTAAAACTCATTTTTTATCTATATATATAAAAATATAGTGGAGAGAAATAGAATATTCAGTGAATTAAAAAACAACAATTACCCAAGCAAATTTATCGAAAAACATTTTTATAAACCAAAATCTCCACTTTTAAATAACACCCTTGTTCAATCAAAAAAGCTTTTCTGCTCCCTCCCCTACAGCTATGGCTCTGAACGCATCGCCAGAGTCCTAAAGAGATACAACATCACAACCACCTATCAATCATCTTTAAATTTAAAAAAGGCCCTACGCCATCCAGACACTAAGCAAATTAACAAAATGGAAAACAAAATCAACGTAATTTACAAAATACCTTGTAACAATTGCCAAGCTAATTATATAGGGGAAACCAGCAAACCACTCAAAGATCGTAAAAATCAACACAAATCAGGACTAAGGAATTACAACCCACTATCTCTCCTTGTTGATCATGCACTAAAAAACAACCACACTCCGGATTTCGAAAATACAGCCATTTTATACCAGAACATTAAAGAAAAACACTGCCGATTGTTCTTAGAAAGCTGGGCCTCTGTAGAAGACAAAGAAAGCATAAATAGGAAAATTGATTTACCAGACATCTACACACCATTTAGATCTTCTTAATTTTTTTGTCTAATTATTTTAATTTCAATTATTTAATTTTTTATTTTTTAATTGACTTATTATGTACTATTTTAAAGGGAGAGGTGCTGTTTTTTTTTTTTTTTTTTTTTTTATTTCATAATTTGCTTTTTTATTATTTTTTTGCTTTTTATAGCACTTTATATTTTGTTGTAATACCCGCGATTTCTTAAATTATATTTTCACACATTAGTAATTACCTGTAATTAATACATACCACTTGTTTAATTATTTTTACATTTATCGCTTCAAAACGCAAAAGTATTGATACATTAAATATAACTTTTTACATGCAATAATTTAAACTTTTTAGTTTCCATTTTTTAATTTATTTTCTCATTTATTCATCCTAAATTGTTTTAACTTCCATTTTAATGCATTTTTATAAAATATTTTTTACTTATTTATAAATCGATCTCCTAAATTTTGAAATGAATTTTTTAAATACCCACATTTTTAAAAACTTTTTATAAGTTTCAGTTTATTATTTAAATCATTTTAAATTTATTTTCAAATGTTTTAATATATACATATATTTTTACATTTATCTCTTTATGAGTTATTAATGAATTATTTTTAAATACTTTTTACATTTTTTTAAATATAAGATAGAACTTTTTCCTTTTATATTTTAAGATATTTTACATTTTTGATTGCATTTTTTATAATATTTTTTTTTCATGCACAAATTTCTCCCACCTACTCTGTATTTTAATTGATTTCAACTGTGATATTATAACACTATGCGGCGCTGAGTTTGTGTATACAAAAATGTAATGCCTCGATAAAGGTTGGCGTTCAGCCAGCCGAAATATTGGCAAAATAAATATTTTATAAAATCCAATATATGCCTTTTATTATCTAATATATAAAAATGAATGTATGTGTGTGTGTCCTTTATGCCTGACCAAACCACTCATTAGAACGCCATGAGACTTTGGGAAGTTATTTAGTATAGTACTGGGAAGGTTTCTGAAAATAAATTCTTGAATATCCTTAGAGTTATTTGCAGATTTGTAGATTTAACTCACAAGCAGCGCCACCTTGCGACGGAGATAGGCTTAGGCAGGAAATCTGCCCCACCCCCTGTCGAGAGAATGTAATCGTCCGCCGGCGGATGGACAGTCCAAGTACCCATCGACCAATCGGAGGGGTCAAGAGGTCCGGGCGCGCGGGGGCAGAGTTGGTGACACAGCTGTGCCAAGTAGACAAGAAAAAAGCCTCGCGGGGGCTTGCCCAAGATGACCTCCGGGAACTTCGTCCATCTTCCATAAACGACCATGATTTTATTCAACTTATCGAGTATTTTTCAAGGGACCGGGAAAAAATGTTCACTAGATAAAACGATGATTTTGTAATGTCGAAAATTAGGAAAGACAAAATTCAGGATGACACGGCACACAGGGACTGGGAAAAAATGATCACTTTATCGAGAGATTCAAATTTACGAGTTTCAAATTATCAAAATATATCTATTATATTTTTTTATGAGTTTATATAGAATTGTTTTAACAAATGTTCGTTAGACAAACCTTTACTCGGGTAAAACCCGGGCAAAGCCGGGTACGTCCACTAGTATTATATATAATATAAATATATATTATTATATCAATTATATTAATTAAATCAAATACCTAAACACTAATATAATACAATTTTTGCCATCACACACACTTTTTTCCTGTAGTTTATGTGTTACTTCTGTATTGCTATTCTATGGCACTTCTAATATTTATTATTGATGTACTTTCAGTATGAAGGAAATTGCAATCGGGGGAATTCTCGGGCGAAGCCGGGTCATAAGTCTAGTTTATTATATAAATTGACCCAAAAATTATAGTTTCATCACTGATTTCTTATCTCTGTCAGACTCTTAATTTTAATCTTATTCTTAATAAGGTAAAGCAAGTGATTGAATGTTTGTATTTAAAATGAAATATTTAACACTTATTCAAATTTAAAAAATTTTGCTCAAAGCTGCATTGTTTCAGAATAAGCTATTGATTAGTTTATACTCTTTTAGAGATATATACGAGGGTGAGTAGAAAAGTAAGGTCTTCTACGAGATAATTTCCGAACGCGCGTTGCTAGGTGAAATCCGACAACACCGCTGCCTTCCTTGGTTCCCCCTCTACCGTCTAGAACCTTCCCGGTGATCTTGGGACGCTCAGTCGCTGTCTGGCAGCCGTTTGCGATGGAGCTTCCCCATAGCTCTCCCGCCAAGTGCGAGTTGCGCTCAGTTATACGCTTTTTAAATGCGAAAAATAATTCTCCGGTCGAAATTCACTGTCAGTTAGTGGAAGTGTATGGTGAGAAGTGCATGGACATCAAAAATGTGTGGAAATGGTGCCGGGAGTTTAACGAGGGGCGGATAAACGTCCACGATTAACAGCGGTCTGGGCGGCCGAGTTTGCCGGAATCAGCCGTGGCTCAAATCGACGAAATGGTGCGCGCAAACCGGCGGATAACCCTTGAAGAGATCGAGGATGCCCTGAATGAAGATTGCAGCCACTTCTCCGTGCACAAGATTGTGTCTGAGACCCTCGGCTACAGAAAGGTGTCCGCCAGGTGGGTCGACAAGTGGCTCAAAGAGGCGGCGGGAGAGTGGTACAACACCGGAATTACAAAGTTGGTTGACAGGATGAAAAAGTGATTGAGCATCAAGGCGACTATGTAGAAAAATAGCAAAGTGTCCAACCTTTCCAATGATGTATAAAAAGTTGTGATTAAATGTGTTTTTCTATGGAAAAAAAAATAGGAGACCTTACTTTTCTACTCACCCTCGTAGTTCAATTGTGTATGAAAGAGAGATTGTTACATTAGTTCATAGATAAGTGATTTTCTCTAATTTTTATATTTACATATCTGCATATTGGATTTATTCTTTATAATTATATATACACACATATATATTGATTCAATTATATTTTTGTTTTTGTTAGATTTATTTCTATGGAATTTGGATCCTATACTGTTCAGGTGACCAGCACCAAAATTATAACTTTTATTGTTGTCGTGTCCAATGAAGAGCCTCAGATGTCTTCATACATCTCTATCACAGTAGTCGCAATGTCCTCTATCTTGGGTGTGTAAAACTGCTGTTCTGGGTCCATGTCAATTTTCTGAAAGGCTGCAGCCATTGCTGGACATGAGAATATTGTTGCATGTACTGTAGGTTCTTGTGCTATCTGGATGTATTGTCATTTCTTTGTAGTATTTCATTCTGAGTCATGTGCTTGTTTTTGTTATTCTTCTCTCAGCATTTGTTGCATATTTGACCTTTCCTTGTATTTTGTATTACAACTTTTTATTTTGTATTATAACTTCTGATAATATCGCTACAAGAAAATAAGACCTAATCCATATAAATTAATGGTGTGTGACATTTCTATAACAACGCTGTTACCGAAACATCATACACTATTTTTATTTGGATTAGGTTTTATTTTCTTGTAGCTATAATCCAAATTGTGCTTTATCATTTCTAATAATATAAATAGCCTTGAAATTCAACAAGAAAGTTCATTATTTCACATTCTTAGGATTGGTAAGATGGGAGGTTGCTTATAGGAAGTAAAAGGGAATGATAAAATTGGAGAATATTATGAAAGATTAGGGCATTTCTTTCAAGGCAAAGAATAAAATTGTAGAGGCATTTGTATTTTCTATGGTCACTTATTGATGTGAGAGCTGGACTCTCAAAAAAGAAGAAAGAAAAAGGATTGAGGCTTTTAAAATGTGGACATAAGACACAGTGCCATTGACAGATAAAAGTATAAATTTTTCAATCTTATATGAATGATAAGGCACAATTTGGATATAGATTATAATTTGGTAACAGTGTTGTTACCGAAACGTCACACACTATTTATTTATTTGGTCTTATTACCTTGATTCTTATATGAAATGAATTTGGTAAGTCCCTAGAATCCCAAATATGTAAGCAAAGACTTTCCCACTTTCAGACATTTAATGAGAGCAAATGGTTTTTAAAAATGTTGATTGATGGAAGAGAGGAAGACTTGCAATGTGCAGGCTGGAAGGGGTCAAGAAAGCTACTGGAAGGTTGCTAGATAAGTGAAGGTTTTCAGAAAATTGACATGGACCCAGAACAGCAGTTTTACACACCCAAGATAGTGGACATTGCGACTGCTGTGATAGAAATGCATGGAGACATCTGAGGATCAAATTGGGGAATATTTGTCCATGTAGTTGCCAAAAGTCAATATCAACTTGAAGGACACTAACAACAATGCTGTTCTGGTATGTCTGTTGATTGAGTGTGTTCAATGGCTTCTATTAATAATCCTTTGCTTGTTATGCCAGAATTGTGGATGATTTGAAATATGGTTTGCAAGGTATATTTTCCTGACAAAAAAATTAAATGACTTGCAGCAAGTTTTTTTTATACAGTCGAACCTCTTTAATTAAACACCCCAAGGGATCAGAGTTTTGAGTTGAATTAATTGGCTAATCATTTAACTCAATAAAATAATATATTTTAAATATATTTGTAATATATAAATTAATATTATTAATTGTGTGAAATCATTGTACTTTATTATAATCAATTTCATTATTAACTTTTAGTGTCAGGTTCAAAACGGCCCTAAAATGTATTTTTTTGAAACAAATAATTACAAATAAAATATTAATCTAATTGAATAATAGCATTTGAAAAGTAAATAAATATGTGAAACAAAGACAAATTTCTACTGCAATGGAAAAATTAATGGGTAAAAAAAAAAAAACAATAACACTTGCAACTTTCGCAATGGCACTGCAAAGTGAAACTTAAACTAACCAGAAACCAAAAGTGTGCAAGTGCAATCCTTAAGTTCACTTTTTGGAGGCATTAATTTTCCATTGCAGTAAGGGCAGTAGAAATTGTTTTATTTTTAAAAGAATCATATGCGTCTATAATAGTTTAGTATTTTGATAACAGATGGCGCGCTAATGCATCATAAAGACAAATTTAGAAATGTTATTTTAAAAGAATCATAACATCTTTTACAGAAGTCCTTTATGGATGCCTGTTTTTGCACTGAAATCCTATTCAGGGTACATTCCAACTGATCTAAAGACATGCATGTTGGTCGTGTGTCAGGTGGTCATGTCGAATTAACGAGGTTATACTGTATATTGGGAGCTTTTGGGTCTTGCCCTTACACAACCATTCGATAATAAAATGAACTTCATTTTGCCTAAAGGTTGATAAAGGGCAATAACCAAAGCTCCCAATAAATATATATTTTTAAAAACTTGCAGTAAGTCATTTATTTAAAGATATATTTTATAGATCTGATATGTTTTTCTTTATGGTTCATAGATTTAGTTATTAGATATCTGATTACTTTTTTATTTTTAGACTATAATCCTTTGCTAGCAATTTTAGATAATAAAGTAAATGTCCAAGGATGAGTATCTTTTATTAAACATTTTTTTAGCTTTCAGGATAACGCCCATCTACAGGAAAAATTGATGAAAAAAAAGTTTTTTTCATCAATTTTTCCTGTAGATGGGCGTTATCCTGAAAGCTAAAAAAATGTTTAATAAAAGATACTCATCCTTGGATGTTTTCTTTATTATCTAAAATCTGATTACTTTTGATATTAGAGGTGGACACTTGTTTGTAGTCCATGCCTTTTTAAAAGATTTTTTAAAAATTTGTTTCCCCTGTCAGTCGACAAATCTTTTACTCAATTTTTAAAAATAACTTCCAGAGAGCATGTAGAAGTCTGAAATTTTGTACACTTGTTTAAACCTGATAAAAATGTAAGTCGACAAATTTTCAGACTTCTGGGTGGTCTGGATGATTGGGATTGGCCAATTTCTAAATTGACTTTTTAAAATTTTATAATTTAATTTTAATATACTTCCAGGCAACTTAGAAGTTTGAAATCTTGAACACTCACTCAGTCCAAATAATAACGCAAGTGTACACATTTTCAGACTTCTAGGTGGTTGGGGTGGCAGGAAATGATCCAATTTCTATATCAACACCCTCAATTTTTTTTAAATCTTCATTTTATGTTTTACATGATTTCAACTCGGAAACTGTTGGGATGTGTGGGTTGATTTTTTCAGTGATTGTTCAAGACTTCAAAGTATGAGGTAATCCAAATATTTGTGTTCCTTTCTAAAATCACTTTGGAATCGCAAGCAAAAAAAAAAAAATTGCCAAAAATCAAGAAAGTATTAATTTATTTGTTATAATTTTGTTTCCAATATCATTGTGCATATATTTATATTCCATATAAATAAATGTCAACGTATGTATGTAAAATACATATGTAATAATTGGGTTGGCCAAATATGGAGCAAGTTAAATAATCTTTTAGTTTATTTTTGCTCCACTAGATGGCGCTCTGCCATCTATGCCTTTATTATTTTTTATATCAACACCTGACCTTTTAATTTTTTTCTATTGTTTTCTCATATGTAATAATATAAAAGGATATAGAAGTGAGAACACTCCAGAGGTTAGTGGTGACAAGAAGACTACAACCCTAGAAACAGGCGTACTGACATGGCTCCAGCAATGAAACTGCAAGTGCAAAAACAAAGAAGACAAATTTATCACATTGTCATTTATAAACCAAAAGTTTGCAATATATATCAATTTTACTAATATATTCAAAAAGTATGAAAAATAAAAATTGCATGGAAACCATGTAACCTTATTTCTCAATATATCAACAACCATAAGAACACTCAATTACCAAAAAGATGTTACCGAAATGTCACACACTATTTATTTGGATTTGGTCTTATTACCTTGTGTTTGAGAAAAACACTTCAAAAGATCTGATCCTGATAATTTTTTTTTTAAATAATTGGTGAAGCCCTCAGGAAGGAATTAACCCTTTAAGATTATCCAACATTTGAAAACTTTGTTGTATTTTTAGTGAAACATGCTAGGAGCATGCAAGGCATTAACGTTCCTACATTTCATGAACAAAGATCTAACAAAAATGTGTTGTCTCACAACCTTTTTGTGAACAAAGTTCAAAATTGTATCTTATGCAATAAACAAGTAACTTGATGACTGCAACAAATTCATAAATCTACCCTTACCTAAAAGATGAGAATTGGTCACAAAAGACAAACTTTTTCAAAATTGCCTTAAAGCGAACCATGGAAGTTTCCAAATGTTTCTGGACTTTAAAATTTGCTAGCGGAATCATCATACACTTTTGGATGAATACAATACAAGGCCTTTGGAAACTCGTACAAATGTTCTACTTTCAACAGCAATAATCAGAATCAAAGCAAAGGATGACTTATTTGTGTCATGTAGAGCATTAGTGGACAATGGCTATCAAAACTGCCTAATCTCAGAACACTGCTACTAAAACTTGGACTCAATCCAATCAAAGCCAGTTATACTCTAAAAGGAGTAAGTGATGTCATGGTTGACAAGATTACATCTCTAGTTGAACTAGAATTTTCTCCATATCATAATGAACGTGCATTTTGTACGAAGGCATTTGTTGTTAAAGGGTAACAGCAGACCTAACAAATTATCAAATTCAGCTAAAAGTTTAGAATGGTTGCATGGTTTTCCCACTATGTACCAAGTGCAATTCTCAACCTGCAACCCCAAAACACATTAATGACTGTATTGACTCATCCATTGATGAGCTCTACTCTTCCCCGGCAGACACCATCAACAAGCTTTACAAGCTTGATACCTTAATATGATTGAGTGGAGATAAGAAAGAAGAAGAAGCTAAAAGTTAGCAAACCCCGAATTTTATATTACCAAGCCCATCAACTTAATTTTAGTTGCAGACATCTTTATAGAAATCATTCTAGATCAGAAGACAGATTCCAATCATTATAGCACATAATACAAAGTTAGGTTGACTTGTTTCTGAGAAAATCAACTCAAGTATTAAGTCAAACAGGTCAGTGGTCAATTACTGTCCACTGATCTATATTACAGCATAGGAAAACTGGGAAATTTCTAAAGCCCAGTTAGGTAAAAATGATACCTGTAAAATCTTATTTAAGTCAGAGCTCAAAAAAAGTGGAAGGCAAATATTCAGTCAATCTCCCTTTCAAATCAACGCCCATTTTGAGTGATTCAAGACAAGAGAAAAAAGACTCGGAGCACTCCAGATCAAGACTAAGGAAGGCCTCTTTAATAGACCCATTATCAAGTGGACAAAAATAGTTATTTATTAGTCAGAGAATGATTATAACAATATTGCTGTATCATGTTTGATTGTCAGAAACAAAAATTTTTCGGAAGGGAGGGGGGGGGGGGAGGTAATTCCATAAAGCAGAGACCACGGGCACAGCCAGATTATCATTTATAGTAAACAGAAACAAAATTCTAAAAGCAAAACATTCACTCGAGCAGAAGACACACAAAACCAGGTCATTTCTATATATAAAATATCGCTTCTCAGCCTTTTGGCTGAGATCATAGTAGTTAATCTATATATAAATGTAAATATATATTTATATATTAAAAATAATGAAGTCATATCCTGACCAGAAGAACATGTGCATTTTAGATGGCAGAGCGCCATCTAGCGGAACAGAAATCAACTAAACATTGATTTAATCTATTCCCTGATATTTGGCCAACGTAAATTTGGCCTTAAATACCCATTTCTTGGTTCCTCAAGAAGCCTATGGGACCAAAAATATTTTTGGTCGCAGTGGTACAACTTGCTCCACGCTGGCGAGCGCGAAACGTGTTCGTGGATGGGTTTTCTTGATTTGTCAAGAAAATGGGTTGGCCAAAATTCAGGGAACAGGTTAAATCAATGTTTAGTTGATTTCTGTTCCACTAGATGGTGCTCTGCCATCTAAAAAGCACATATGCTCGTGGTCAGGATATGCCTTCATTTTTTTAAATACTAGTATCAACACCTTTTATTTTTCTAATGTTTTTTCATATCTATATATATATATATATCTTTGAAAAAAAAATTCGGCAAATATCCACTCTCTACTGAAAAGATTTTTATAAAGATATATGTCATAATATATGCTCTTCCAGGATTAATAAAACAATCCAACAGCCGACGAGAGAGAGATGGGCAGCTAAAGCTAAGAAAACTAACTTACGACCATTTTTTGGTCACATACCTGAGGGGGGCGTCACCACCTGGCGCTTATCTTTTGTTAGCCCCGCTTGTGTACACAGGGAAAAACAGTCTTTCAGCTGATAACGTTTACTCGCCACGACTTTCTCTCTCGGCTGGCTGCCTGGATGATTGCTCTAACAGCTCGTCGTGTGATTATTTCTCACCTCACCACATCATTTACCACTATATTGTCACATATATATATATATATATATGTATGTGTGTGTATGTGTAATATACCTTGTAATATAAAAGAAGAAAGGGAAGGAGAGAACGCGATAAATTGTTTGCTTGTCTTGCGGAGCTGAGTGACTTCACGAGACGCACGCGCATTGAATGAGTTGTTGTTACTTTTTGTATTTCGAATAAATAAGGCTGAAATAATCATTTTCTATATCTTATTCTTCAATTTAATGATAAATAAAGAGGAATATAACAATCAGTTTTCATGAATATCGATTCAGTGGAGAAAATGTTTGTTCGAAAAAAAAAATTAAATATTCATTAGGCAAACTTTCACTCGAGTAAAACCCGGGCGAAGCCGGGTACATCCGCTAGATATAAATGTTGTAATCGAGAGGACACGCAGGTGTGGAGAGCTTTCCAATAACTCTCTGCACCTTGGAAGACCTTTCACAATTCTCACAGAGTACAGGAAGTCATGGTCGAGGCAGAATGGAAGACTTGGGATGGTCCACACAAAGAACGAAGGACACAGTTACACTGGGAAAGTTCGGTGAACAGAAAGAGTTTCTCCAAGCAGAAGGATGGAGATGGTTAAAATGGAGATTTATTACTGTTCTATGGTGGCATCAAAGAATGAACTAACATACGCTCCCGTGGAATTGGAAGTGGCGATCCATTCCCGGGTTTTTACAGTCGCAAATGCGTAAATACTGAGCATTCGTCTAACGTAATACTTGAGTTGTCCAAGAAGATCAATGTACTCTCTTTACGACCTTCTAGAAACTTCTGACATCTTTAAGCCTCATTCCTACATGTTTGGATATCTATATTTCACTTTCTGCTATTTTGCTCAACTCTTCTTCTATTACACAGCTTTATTTTATTATCTCCAGTTGGTACAGAGTACATTACATATTTTAAAATAAAACTACAACCTTTCGCAATAAGTTTCTTTTATATAATAAAAGAAACTTATTGCGAAAGGTTGTAGTTTTATTTTAAAATTTGTAGCGCAATTTTTTCGTTTACATTACATATTGTGATGCAATGGTTCATGTATAACATGCGTATAGTTACAGAGGTGTTTCTATTATACAACACGTTTTTCATCATATAATTTTGTTATATTACACCAATAAGGGTTTGTTGTTGGTTCAAATTATCATATTTATATCCTCCTTTGACCAGAAAAAAAAAGAAAGAAAAATGTGTTGAATAAATAAATTATTTTATTGTGTTGATGTAGAAATCTTTTCACCACATAGTGTTTTCCAACCAGGAGAAGTGGATTTCTCGGTAGCCCTAACTATTTCAAATTTGAAAGATAGCGCGCGTTTTTTCTCGCGGTGAGAAGCCAGTTGAACTGCGCATGTGTTGAATGAAGCAGGTGGTTTCACACTGGGGGTCTATTCCTGAAATGAAGGCCAACAATACCTTGATGCTGAGAGCCTATCTCAGAACCGTCGAAATTAGAGAAAGTTCCAAGTTCAAGAAATCCCAAATCTCTTCAGAATCGGAGCAGAATATCGTTTCAAGACCATTTGCCTCTATAACTGATGCAACTAGAAAAAGATTCGCCGACCTCCACAATTATTCCTCCTTCAGATACATCGAGCCCTTATATAAGATACATGGTGTCCAAGAAGAATCGTCTTTCCAAGAAGATGAGGATTTCCTTGGTAATCAATCTTCAAATCATTTTGGCTTTTTACATCCCATCTTTGCCCTTGGAATAACAATAATATGCGTTTATCTTTTATTTTTCCTCTTTGGAGTTCGATACCTTAAGAGAACTAATTCGAAAAAAGAATATCTTAGTAGATTTCGACGTGGATCCTTCTTTGGTGGAGACTCCACTCCTAGAGTTGTGTTGAATTTGGAGCGTGGGGCACCTCTGGAGGACGAAGTGGTCTCTCTGCTACGTCATTTCCAGCCTTATCAGCATCCATCGGGAGCCAGTACCTACCAAAGCTACCTTTATCCCGCGAGCAACGTCATCAGCATCAAGAAATTCTGCAAGGACCTCTTTTTCCGCGAAGATACAAGCAGTTCTGATTCGGAGTATGATTCTTGCCCTCGAAGAAAATCATTTTGGCCGAGAAAAAACACGGCGATTCAAACTTCAGATAAAAATCTATCATCAATGTTGAAATCTGCCAGCCTTGTGAAGCACAGAGATTTAACTTCTTGCGGATGTATGGGAATACAGGAAATCTGCTGTGATGGACATCACAAGATTTCAGAGACCAGTTCACTGTTGGAAACCTGTAACATCACCATTCCCAACCTACCTTCGATAGAAGATGAAGAACCTCCGTTAAACATCCCAGAAATCCTTCCCAGTATCGAACCCTTCAATACTCTTTTGACTTCGTACCCAGGAGCTCTCGCACTTCCTAAGGTATCGTCCTCTTGTTTCTCTCAACCTGAAGATATGCCACTAGATCTTAAAGAGGAAGTCGAGAAAGAGCTCAACATTGTAACTCAACATCCAGAAGGACCTATCCAAGAAACCAAACTGGAAGAATCCATGTATAAAAGGAATCCTGGAGAGGATTCGCTGATGAAGACTTGCTCCGACATGAGTGGTTGGAGTTGGGACAAGAAGTCCGTGATGGAGGAAAGGCCTCGCCTCAGCTACTCCGATCCTACTTTGAGCTTGTCACCTTCTTGAAGAGCCCTAGTAGGCAAGCCTAGAATAACTGCAATATAAACTTCCAAACGCTCTTCTACTATTTTCTTGAACACGCACATTCCACAGTTAGCCGAGTTTCATTAGTTTTTTTTTTTTTTGCTTATCCCTAGTACACGTGAGTGTTGGGGCTCCTTATTGGCAAATCCTCCTTCAGGGTGATATTTCCAGAGAGCTTTCGACAACTATTGAATGGCTTCAATTCTAAGGAAATAACATCTATATATAGGAAATACAACTATAAAGCATGGCTGTTTTATACTTATATATGTAATTCTACTGTCCTAAAAGCTTATGTCCATAGTTTGCTCATATACCATTTCTAAGATTACCATATCTTGCTTAAATACCATATCTAAGATTCTATCCTTCATTGTAGCATGTTTTTTTTTTTTTGCTTATCCCTAGTATACATGGCACAGGATAATGATAATCATGGTGGGTAGAAGTAGGCGACTGCTTTCACTGTAAGCGCACCACATGTCTACACATGTGAAAAGCAGTTCAACTTTGCACTTACAAATGTGCCAGTGTCCCGTTCGGTTACTCGCACTCGCTGGTGGGGTTGGACTTTTGCAAGAATCGGGGGCCATTGGAGCATTTTTTTTATCAGAAAAAAGTGCCCAACGCGGGAATTTAACCCGGTTCGTAGCGGTCGAAAACCAACGGTTTAGACCATCCTTCCACCGACCCCCTTTATTAGTTTAAAGAAATGATTAGTGACCTTGTTTTTTTCAGCGGTATTCTCAAAATTTGATTTTTGCGCACATAAAATTGAATTTAAGGATAAAATTGAGGGCGCCCAAATACAAAGCCTCTATTGATATTTTTAAAAATTCGTTCACAATATTTTCTTAAGGAAATTAAAGAAAAAATAGGAAAAGATAAATAAAAAAATCTTGAATTACAAGGGGCGTTCTAAAAGGAATGCCTGTTTGCCCATAACTCGAACAATATTTGACCTATTTTATTTAAATTTTAATATGTTGTTATATTTAGAAATGAACTCAGTTTAGAGAGAGAGAGAGCATAGTTTTAATTGAATTATTCTCTAATATCTTGCATATTTTCATTCTAAAATATTCCTTAAAACTTTCTTCAATCTGCAAATTGTTTTCTCGAATACACACTACAATTGATTTTATTTAACAAAATTTGCATACCAATCCTTTGTACATATTTCAATTGTGTTGATATTTTTTCTCTTTTCATCTAACTAACTTACATACTAATTCTTGTACATATTTCAAATATCTTTATTTCTTTTCTTTCTATGTTTAGTTTACCTTTAAAGTGCAAGTGTCCCTAGTGGGACATAGCGTTCTAAGTCGATATTAAAAAAACAAAGTTGTGAAGTAAAGCCTATCTCCTGACCGCCCAGGAGATTCCTGGCCGTTTGGCCTTAAATACCCATTTCTTGGTTTCTCAAATAACCTCTGGGACCAAAAAAAAAATTGTGTCGTAGAAGTACAGCCTGTACCACGCTGACGAGGGTCAACAGCCCGAAACGCGTTTGATTTTTATTGATTTATCAAGAAAATGGGTTGGCCAAATAACAGAGAACAGGTTAAATCGACGTTTAGTTGATTTCTGTTCCACTATATGGCGTTCTGCCATCTAAAAAGCTCATGTGAGCGTGGTCAGGATATGACTTTTTTGATTTTAATACCAGCACCTGACTTTTTTTTTTTTTACATTTTTTCATATATATATGAAAAATGATAGAAAATATTGGTTTTTCAAGAAGCCTCTGGGACCAAAAATTCGTTTTGGTCGCAGTGATACAGCCTACTCCACGTTGACGAGCGCGAAACGCGTTCGTGGATGGCTTTTCTTGATTTATCAAGAAATTGGGTTGGCCAAATATCAGGGAACACGTTAAATCAATGTTTAGTTGATTTCTCTTCCACCAGATGGCGCTCTGCCTTCTGTAAAGCACATGTTGCTCCTGGTCAGGATATGCCATTTTTTATTTTAATATAATATTAAAATTTAAAAAGGCATTGGTTTAGCCTGTTTCCTGATATTTGGCCAGCCCGTTTTCTTGACAAATCAAGAAAAGGCAACAAGAACGCGTTTCGGGCTGTTGGCCCTCATCAGCGTGGTGTAGGCTGTGCCTCATCGACCAAAATCTTTTTATCCCAGAGGCTTCTTGAGAAATCAAGTAATAGGTATTTGAGGCCAAACTTGCGTAAATACGCTTAACATGTGAAAAAAAACGATTTAAAAAAATAATAATAAAGGTCATTGCGCTCTGTTATCTAAAAAGCTCATGTGCTCGTGGACAGGATATGCCTTTTTTGATTTTACTACCAACACCTGACCTTTTTTTAAATATTATTTTTCACATGTTTAGCGTATTTACGCAAGTTTGGCCTTAAATACCCATTTCTTGATTTCTAAAGAAGCCTCTGGGACCAAAATATTTTTGGTCGCAGAGGTAGAGCCTGCACCACGCTGACGAGGGCCAACAGCCCGGAACGCGTTCATGGTTGGCTTTTCTTGATTTATCAATAAAAATGAGCTGGCCAAATATCAGGATACAGGTTATATCAATGTTTAGTTAATTTCTGTTCCACTAGATGGCGCCCTGCCATCTAAAAAGCTCAAACTTTATTAGTGATGATAGAGAATGGTGATGAGAGTCATAGACCGAAACCATGGTATACAGGTTGGCTTGTTGTCTGAATTTGCCAAAACTGGTGTTGTGGTTCATTCTATACCACCACTAGTGAAGTATTTCTACTAGAGTGATGCACAGTGCAATCGTCTTCTTCTTTCTTATCTCCAACTGGGTGGAGTAGGATGCCTTTGTCATTAAGACTGGGAGCACTACTCAGTGGAAGGCCGACTTGTGCCTGAAGAGCTGGTATTTGGCTTTGATAAGAATCTGTTTGGTTTGGGCAGGTGAGATGTTTATTGAAACTCTGTGGCTTTCTTGCCACGTGGATATCCATCGAAGTTTATTGTAGAAACGCCTACTCTTCTTCTTTCTTATCTCCACACTGGGTGAAGTAGAATGCGTCTGCCTTTGTCATTAAGACTGAGAGCACTACTCAGTGGCAGGCTGTCTTAGCTCCAAAAGAAATGACCACCTCTGACATGAGGAACAGACGCCATGTGCAGCTGCTCCTAACATGGAGTACAAACGCTGCTCATCCTGTATACCTGGATTAGGAGCCCTTACAGGGTACTATCAGCCGGGCCAGCTGAGCCCAGGTTTTTTAGCGAGCTTCTTACTGCTCCCCCTCCTCCTTTTTCATCCGGGCTTGGGACCGGCAAAGGCGGAGTGTTGTACAATCGTTCTGATTCACAATTAAAGGGAGAGATTCCTTTTTCTAGGTACATGAATATAATTCTCTCGCAACTTTATGTGTGTGTGTTGACTATATATATACATATGTAAAATATATTCTGATCGGTTGGTTGATCGTGTGGGGCTAAAATCCTTCTCTAACACAATATTGATTTTTAAAAATTATTATTATTCCTAGTACATGTGGTACAGGCCATTATAATCATGGTGGGTAGAATTTGGTGACAGCTTTTACTGTAAGTGTACCGCATGTTTATACAAGTAGAAAGTAGTTCAGATTTTGTACTTACAAGGTGCCAGAGCCTCGTTTAATTACTTGCACGCACTGGTCGGGTTGGACTTTTGCAATAATCGGGGACCATTGGAGCAATTTTTTTTTTATTAAGAAAAAAAAAGTGACCAATCGGAATTCGATCCACGAACGTGTTTTTACTATACACTAGAGCCTTTCTTTTATTGGATACCCCGCTAGAAGATACCTCTTTATAAAGGACAGTTTTCATTTTCAAAATTACCATTTTTACTATTTAGCAACTCTCTGGTATGAGGACACCTCTCCTCATCCACATTGTCCAAGAATAAGAACAACAAAAACGTTTAATTATATTTGCGTGTAATTCTATTGTCCTCGAAGCCTATGTCCATCTAGTTGGATTAAATATCATAACATCAACAAAAGCTTTATTAAGACCTTTTAGTCCTATACAGATTCTCCAAGCAGAAATATAGGATACATGAAGGAAAAACAGTGATAGAACTTAATGGTAACATGATATTTATATACAGGGAAAATTATATAAAGACTATCAAGCTAATAGATTAGTCTGGGCAAATTGGAGGCAAAGCAAGTTCCTATACATGGATTTACCACGGATTCTCGTGTTAGGTCTTGTGGAGTTATTTGGTAGCAGCTCTGAGACTTTTCTTAGCTATGTAGAACTTTTCCTAGTCATCATCCCCGCCCTTGACATTGCCGCTTGGACTTCACTTGTAAGCATTTCGACCTGTGAGTCAATTGTGGAGTCTTCCACTAGTAAATTAGTTGAATCCCTCAAGCTGCTTTTGTAAGATGTAGCCTTGTCAGCTGCCCAGGAATACTTGCCAACAGAACGAAACTTCGTATCATCTTTTGCCTTTATATTGTTTAGACCATTAAATTTTGGGACAAGTGGTAGATGATCAAATAAGCCATGCATTCAATAGTAAGATCAACAATCAGCTCAAGTAGTGCAGGCGAAACAATAGAAAGATCTATAACTGAGGATCCTTGAGTTGAAGAATATAAAAGTAAAGTTTCCATATTCATCACTGATAGATCTGCCATCTATTACCGTGAGTGAACTCTCATCGAGGAAATAATAATTCTACAGAATCCACCTATATTCCAGGAGATCATTCTATGAGGATTGTTCCTTAGTGCTGTAACATTTTATTTTGATAATTAGAATGTTTATGCTGAGCTACAAGCACAGATTGACGACTTTTATTCGTTTTTAGAAATGAGCAATCATGTGATAGTTCTTGTCTAGGTTGACGCAAAAATCCATCCTGAGAAAGATATTTTAACTGTGAAAAATTAGGTTGGACGGTGGTACAGTATGAATTCTATCCGAAGTTTGCAATAATGCATCCCCGTTGGAGCTGACAACGCGGCCATTTAAAACAGAGTAGCTTTTGCCACGGACAATTAGCCTGTTATCTCTTAGTTTGGAAACAGTTCCCTTACTCATGAGTTCTTTTCGCTTGCTAATTAGCAATATCCTTGTTGAAAGCGTTCCTAAAAAGCAGAATTCTTTGCTTCAAATCAGCCACCTCAATAAGCAGCGGCGAGTTAGCTTTTTTTTTTTGTCAATCTTCGGCACTGTTCTATCCTAAGATCTTTAGAAATTTGCATCGTGTTTGAAAGCAGATCTTGGATCAAATCTCGAGATTCTTCAGGGGTTTCGTTTTCTGTTCCTTCCACTCCGTAAATAATCAAGTTCTTTTCCCTCTGCCTTATCTCTCCAAGCTCCAACCGTCTCTCGAGATCGGATATTCTATTTGTATTTATCGAAACAGCTCTAGAAGTGGTTTCCAATGATGACTCAAAGTGTTGTAGGCGCTGATTTATTTTTTCCAATCCTTGTTCTACCGAAACAAGTCTAGTCTCCATTTTTCTACCAAAGTCATCTATCTTAGTTGAAAGTGCTAAAATTAGATCATGCAAAACTTTATCTTTGCCTGAATCTAATGTTGTTTGCCTTGTCTGTTTGAGGCCAGGATTTGGTTCAATACCTGACATGAGCAGTATCATTAAAATAATACATCGACGGGTTCCCTTTCCAGCATGAGTAAAAGAGATAGCCTTGAAGTTATTTTCAAAACAAACAAAAGATTTAGCGCGAAAATTTACATATCTAGTGATCACAGCAGCTTCTCTTGCAAAAATGAAAATATTAATTATAGAAATAAATAAAACCAGCTTCATAATCTTCGTAGAGAATATATAAACTATAGGCCAACGACAGGATACTCACAAGAATGTATAACCCAAGTAGAAGTACAAAAAAAGCAAATAATAAGTTTAAAATATTTATCGGAAGCCGAAGAATTTCACGACCGCTCAACTTGGCCACCTAGCGGAGAATCTAAATACCCTAACAAAGATTCAAGTCTTCAGTGTTCGATATATAAACAGAATTATCTAGTACAATAGTAGATTTCTAAAAAGCGGTATGGAGATGGAGGTGGGTTGACCACTGTTGAGCCCAAATATATTTTTATATAGACGTTAAATACAACACACACACATATTTGAAAAGAAAAATTCAATCTTTAATAGTTTCATTTCTTGGGGGAAAAAACCCCAACACTCGATTTCGAACTTATGTTGTCGTTAAGCCTGAAGCTTAACATTAAGCTACGTTTTTAAAGCTTCTAAGAATAATTAGGTATGTAAAAAAATAAATACAAAAAATCCACACAATATGATTATTATTTCTTTAAGATCATTTTTAGTATATTAACACCGTACTATTCTGTAGAGATTGTCATAAGCTATAGATGTATCTAACAGAAATTTGGAAAGCAGCATTCCTACGAATAGTTTGCCAATTCCCCAACAGATGGCGTGTGTCAACTAAGATTCAACATCAACATTTTATACTAAAAATGCATGCGTTTCTATCCAGTTAATAATAGTTTATACAATTATAAGCTACACAGCGCCCTTAAGTAAAAACGGTCAACTTCTGGACGGAATAACTCCGAGTGTTTCCTCAACGCCACAAAAATATTCACTGTAGATATTGAGATAGCCTAAATCATATAGATATACTTACCGATATATGAAAAAAAAAACAATAGAAAAAATAAAAAGGTCAGGTATTGATATTAAAAATAAAAAAGGCATATCCTGACCAGGAGCACATGTGCTTTTCAGAAAGCAGAGCGCCATCTGGTGGAACAGAAATAAACTATTCATTGATTTAACCTGTTCCCTGATATTTGGCCAACCCAATTTCTTGATAAATCAAATAAGCCTACTCCACGCTGACGAGCGCCAATAGCGCGAAACGCGTTCGTGGGTGGCTTTTCTTGATTTATCAATAAATTGGATTGGCCAAATATCAGGGAACAGGTTAAATCAATGAATAGTTGATTTCTGTTCCTCCAGATGGCGCTCTTCCTTCTGAAAAGCACATGTGCTCCTGGTCAAGATATGCCTTTTTTATTTTTAATACTTATATATGAAAAAACAATAGAAAAAATAAATGTGTTAAATAAAAAAAATGCTCCTGGTCAGGAAATGCTTTCATTATTTTTAATATCAACACCCGACCCTTTTATTTATTTTATTCAGGTTTGTTTTTTCAGGTGTTAAGCGTATTTATGCAAATTATTGTCAAATTTTCCCAATTTCACTCGCAACCAGCGCCTCACCGCGGTAACTGCGAGAAGTAAAGTTGGGGAAGGATGGACCACGTGGGGCGACGGGGATTGGTGGAGCGGGACGTGTCACAAGAGTGACCTTGAGTGACGTAATGACGCGTAGAGGCAAGAAATCACTTGCTATCATCATTTTATGTATATAACAAATTTAAATTATATTCATAAACAAATCAAAATAATAGAATTTTTAATAATTGTTGTGAAAATTTACATTTTAATTTTTATATTTTAAAAACACAAAGTTTGGAGCGGGACGTTTCACAAGAATGACATTCACGGCGCCAATCTATAATTGTAAAGAATAATATTTGAATAAAAACATTTAATCTGGGCGTTCGGCTAGTATAACATAAAGTTGGGGAGGATTGTATTCATGTACCAAAACTCTCCTATTTTAACAATGCATTTTGGTTCCTCGCTCCAAAACGTTAAGGTAGTCATGAAAATACGAAAATTGTGCCACACACAGGTTTTGGAAAATTCAGACAAAAGTCAACCTGATATACTATTGTTTCTGGCTATAGCTTTCATCATTATAAGAGCGGCGTCGATTTCATAACATCCTACAGGAAGAGTTATGGAATCGATTGACTTTTTCAAAAAGGGGCCGATTTTCAGGCTAAAATACAACATAATGTTGCGGGAGTATAGTAATCGCGTGCTAAAAGAAACACACTTTATATATATATAAATATACTTTATATATATATATAAACTTTTTTTCCTTTTATATTTTAAGATATTTTACATTTTTGATTGCATTTTTTATAATATTTTTTTCATGCACAAATTTCTCCCACCTACTCTGTTTTTTAATTGATTTCAACTGTGATATTATAACACTATGCGGCGCTGAGTTTGTGTATACAAAAATGTAATGCCTCGATAAAGGTTGGCGTTCAGCCAGCCGAAATATTGGCAAAATAAATATTTTACTAAATCCAATATATGCATTTTATTATCTAATATATATATATATTAAAAATAAAGAAGACATATTCTGACCAAAAGCACATATGATTCTTAGATGGCAGGGCGCCATCTAGTGGAACAGAAACCAACTAAACATTGATTTAACCTGTTCCCTGATATTTGGCAGGCACAATTCTTGGATGGCTTATCTTGATAAAGAAATTGAGTTGGCCTAATATCAGGGAACAAGTTAAATAAATGTGTTTATAATAAAGCGTTTTTTTTTTAAAGCGTATTTACGCAAATTTGGCCTTAAATACCCATTTCTTGATTTCTCAGGAAGCCTCTGGGACCAAATTTTGGTAGCAGAGGTACAGTCTGTACCACGCTGACGAGGGCCAACAGCCCGAAACGCGTTCGTGGTTGACTTTTCTTGATTAATCAAAAAATTGTGTTGGGCAAATATCACGGAACCAAGTTAAATAAACGTTGAGTTTATTTTTGTTCCACTAGATGGCGCTCTGCCATCTAGAAATTTTCATGTGAACACGGTCAGGATATTCCTTTTTTGTTTTTAATATCAACACATGACCTTTTTATATTTTTATTATTTTATATATATAGATAATTTATAATTTTTGCGCCTTTAAAACTGATAGAACATTTGATATAAAACTGGATACACAGAAAATACCAATTCCCTATAATATTCTCCAGTTTTTTAATATATTGTGTAATTATTTGTACATTGTGTATGTATATAAAGGCTATCAATTTCTACATTTATATACGAAAAATAATAAAATAACTATAATGCACATTAACTGGAATTAACTTTTTACTTATGACCAAACATTTATTTCGCCTGGGTAGCTTGATATATTATATGAAGTTGTGTAGTTGGGTAATTGTTGGAATCTACTGGCCCAAAGTGACGTCATTGTTTGACTCTAGGCCAGGCCATTGCTGGACAAGGTTTTGAAAATTTATACGTTGTGAAAATTTACATTTTTCATTTTTATATTTTAAAAGCACCCAAAGTTTGTGCGGAAGTTTCCAAGAGTGACATCCACGGCGTCAATTTATAATTGTAACAAGTAGTATTTGAATAAAACATTTAATCAAGTAAAACCGGGCGTTTCTTAGGTCATTGGCCAATATATAATAACTAGACGAATGGCCCGGGCAACGCCCGGGGTTTACCCGAGTGCGAATATATTTTAAAAATGTTGACTTGGGTGGTCATAGCGCCCGATTTTAAATACGTAGTACGATGCGATTTACATTAAAAGTAACCTGTCTATAGCAGACCCTCTCTATAACACCCTATTTTGGTGAGTCCCAAGAGGGAGCGCTATAGACAGGTTTAACTGTATTTGATACACAGTGTCAAAGTTTTCTCACCTCTCTTAACAAACAGGGATGATAGTGTTATAAACAGAGAGCGTGTGATCTATTAATTTACATATTATACTAAAATTTCCAATTATATTTGACAATATTTAAACCTGTTATAAAACTTGTATCATTTATGCAACTATACCATCCCTGTTGGTGTTTTTGGGGGTAAAAAAAAGAGAAAAATGTTATATAATATATTTTTTAATATTATCTTTATGCATAGAAAGTACAAAAGTAAAATTTAAGGATTAAGAAGAAATACAAAAAACAAGAAAGGATCAAGAAGGCACTAACTACGTTGCCAAATTGTTAATTAACATATGCTAGCTAATATTATCATCATCAATTTATATTTATTCATATATTTACATAATTATTTACACAGAGAAAAATTATTTGAATTAATAAACCTAACAATTCCCCCCTTTTAATTCAATCTCAATTTTTCTTCAGAAATATAAACAGTTTAAAAAATCAAACATAGATGGCGTTACCTCCCCATTGCTTTCATCACCGTCTGGCGGCGCTGCTTGCGAGTTATATCTACAATTCTGCAAATAACTGTAAGGATATTCAAGATATTCAAGAAATTATTTTTCGAAAACCTTTCCGGGGATATACCTAATAATATCCCAGAATTTCATGGCGATTGGATGTATGGTTTTTGAATAACAGGGTTGTCTAGAGGGGGGCAGGGAGGACACGTGTTCCCTGGCAGCCAATGAGCGCGCATTCTATCCGTGAGCTTCAGACAAACAGACAAACAGACAAACAAACAGACAGAATAAGGCAAATATATAAGTAGATAAACATT
>CP092868.1:45379077-45435368 GCA_030710605.1 Cordylochernes scorpioides
ACCAGCTCAATTTTTCTTGGGTCACTGCTGTTGGTGGTCGACCTGAACGAGTTCATCTTCAAGGTTTGTTTTTCCCAAATTTAGATTAATTAAACCGATTAAAAACTGTTCTAATAGAAGGAACTTTATCTCATAAAGCTTTCATCAATCTTTTATGGGATTATTTAGAAGTTAAATTACTTTCATAATAATAAAAGATCATGGCGCGTAAACTTTCTCTGTCAACTCCTTTGTGTCTGATGCAATATTTAGAAATTGCCTGCCGCTGTAAACAAAATCGCGCCCTCTATGCTTATTGTTGTAACTATTTTATGGAAATGTTTAGTGTAAGAGAATCAGAGGCTGAATCTCAAAAGTATTGTTTAATTAACAATAATATTATATTAAGATGACAAGGAACAAAGAGAGTCAAAAAAGGCAAGCGTAGGGGCAGACAACAAAAGCAAACTGAAACTTATACAGGTACGGCCAGTCTGAGTGGCGCCAGGTCACGTGATGTCTGGGGGAAGGTGGCGTTGCTAAGCAACAGCCGACGTGCGAAGTTACACTCTACAACACTCCCACCTAACAAGCACTTTGTTGTTTCAAACAGTCCAAGTTGGCTTCTTAGTCTTCTATACCTTTCTGGAGGTAGAGCTTTCGTAAATATGTCTGCAGCTTGATCATTGGAGCAGACACAAAGAAGGTCAATTGCATGTTTTTGAAATTGATCTCTGATAAAGTGATACGAAATATCAATATGTTTAGTTCTTTTGTGGTATTCTGGGTTGTGAACAAGTCTTATGCAGCTTTGATTGTCGCAAAAAATTATTGTAGGCTTTACTTGTTCTTGATGTAGCTCGCGTAGAAGTTGTCTCAGCCAAATTGCTTCTTTCGTTGCTTTGGAAGCAGCAATATATTCATATTCTGTTGTTGACAGAGACACACAATTCTGTTTTTGACTGCACCAAGAAATAGGTCCATTATTCAACATGAACACATATTCGGTGGTTGATTTTCTTGTGTCTAGGTCTCCAGCAAAATCAGTATCGGAAAAACCTATCAGAGATGTAGTACAGGAACTCCCACCAAAACAAATACCGATGTTTTTCGTAGCTTTTAAGTATCCAAATATTTTCTTTACTGCGGTCTAATGTGAAGGTCCTGGGTTGTTCATAAATTGGCTAACCCTGCTGACTGCGTAGGCAATATCAGGTCTAGTTCCAGCCATGAGGTACATTAAACTACCAATTGTCTGTCTGTATGGAATCTTGTTCATTTCTTCAATTTCCTGATTATCCTTTGGGCACATCTCTTTTGTTAGTTTTGAGTAAGGATCAGAAGGTACAGATTTTACATCTAATTGAATCATTTCCATATCAAGTGATGCACAAAGTGATAAGATTGTTCTAATTGAATCGAATTTTACTACTGGAGAAAAAGTTTCACCATAATCAAGTCCTGATTTTTGTGAATAACCTTTCGCAACTAGTCTAGCCTTAAACATTTTATTTGATCCATCTGCATTTTGCTTTATTTTGTATACCCACTTGCATGCAATAGCTTTTCTGTCTGATGGTAGTGTCACATAAGTCCATGTTTGTTTTTCATCAAGGAATTGAATTCATCGTCCATAGCTAGTTTCCACTTTTTTGAGTTTTGTCCTACAATTGCATCTTCATAGTTCAATGGTTCTTGGTCATGGACATAACAAGCATATGAAATAGCTCTTGTACAGTTGGTTGATGATTGTTCCTTTTCTCTGATTCTATTCCTGAGAGGGTATCGACATGATTCTTCTGGTTTGGAACTAGTATTTGTGCTATCAACACTTTCTTCACTATATATAGTTACCTGCTCTTGTTGGTTATCCTGAATATTTTCTGATGTATTAGCTTCAGTAAATATTACATCTCTGCTTATGATAATTTTTCTAGCAATAGGATCCCACATTCTATTGACACGTTTCTGAATTTTTAAATTAATTTTGTAATTGGTTTTTCATTGATTTTTAATGTGTGATCAATAACTCTTATCATCATTGAAAAAAAAGAACAATTAATAAACAAAAGAACAACAACATGGTAAATTTGCCTCTTTATTTAAAACAAACAAATTAGATAAAGATTTAAAATAAAACATTTCTTTAAAAGTAAAAGCAAAAATAAAACGTTACATAAAATATTTGGCGCAGCTATGAAAGGATTAAAATATAAATCAAAAAAGGCTTCGACGAAAGAAAAAGTAAGTACAATGGCAGTAAATGTAAACAAATTAGAGAAATTTAGCGGTGATAAAGGTTCAATTCGGCCTGAATCATGGCTTAAACTATATGAATTGGAAACTAGTAAACTAGATGAAGTCGATAGAATCAATAATCTAATTTATTATTTATCAAAAGATGCTTTAGAATGGTTTGCTGATGAAATATTGAGCAACGCATCCATTAAAAAATGGGATACTGTTAAACTCAAATTAAATCAGCGCTTTGGTTATAAAGTTGAAAGCCCTCTAGTTGCAGCATCAAAAAGAAGACTTAAAAAAGAAGAAACCGTGGAAGAGATTATTTTAGAGATAAAATTAGATTATTAAATCAAACAAGCCTCAATAATGTCGAGAAGCTAAAAATGTTAACGGATGGATTGTCATTAGATTGGAAAAATTATCTAGTAACAGCCCAGCCTAAAGATCCATCACATTGGATGCAGATTGCCATGGAGATTGAACAAAACAATAATCAAATAAGGCAACAACAGAGAAGTAAAACCAAGGTTTTTAATATAACTACACCTACAATCTCAAAAAATTGCCCATATTGGTGTCCTATTTGTAAGAAAAAAGGATTGTATTTTAAACATTGGATAAGTGATTGCAAAGATTATGATCCTAATTATAAAGACAAGCTTAAACACCAAGCAACTAATATCACCACAGATGTTAAACAAACCATAGCTGATTCACTTTGCATAGCAAATACCAATTTTCCTTATAGATTTGTTAATGTTGAAGTTTTACTTAATAATATTCCAGTTTCATCTTTTATTGATACCGGGTCAACTATTTCATTAATGAGCTGTTCGCTTTTAAAACAACATAAGTTAAAATTGAATGTAAACGATAGAATCAAAATTAAACAAGTAGATAGTTTTGCATATACTTTAGGATCAGTAGAAGTATTTTTGAAAATCCATTCTGAACTTGTCGGGTGTAAGCTTCATGTAGTGAAAAACTTTAGCTATCCATTGCTTATTGGACTTGATGTATCAGGAAAAATTGGATTAATAATTGACACAAAAGACAAAGCGGTGTATGTTAAAGGAAATGAATGTTTTTATATATCTCCTGAAACGCATCTTCCATCTGTTCAGCAAAAAGAGCTTAATCAATTACTTAAAGAAAATCAAGCATTTTCAGCCAGCATGAAACTGACATCGGAAGGATTGCTGTTCAACACAAGATCCATACAATTGAACATCCACCCATCAGTTGTAGACCATATAGAAGACCACTTGCCGAATATGATGAAATAAAAAGACAAGTTGAAGAATTGAGTAAAAAGGGACTAATAAGAGAATCTCAGTCACCTTGGGCCTTCCCCGTAGTGTTGGTCTCTAAAAAGGATGGTTCACAAAGGATGTGCATAGATTACCGAAAACTGAATGCATTTACAATTGATGACAAGCAGCCTCTTCCATACATCCAAGATATGTTTGATCGCTTACATAATGCGAAATACTTCACAACACTTGACATAGCATGGGGCTATTGGCATGTTGAAATACATCCAGACTCTGTTGAGAAAACTGCTTTCATTACAAATGACGGGCATTATGAATTTTTGGTTATGCCATTTGGCTTGAAAAATGCTCCAAGTACTTTTCAGCGAATAATTCAGCATATTATTGGAAATCTTCTTTGGAACGGTGTTTGTAATTATCAAGATGATATTCTAATTTACAGCAGTACTTTTAAAGATCATATTGAACTCATGAAGAAAATATTTGACAAGCTTAAAGAAAACAATATCAAACTCAAGTTGAAGAAATGCTCCTTTGCAAAACAAGAAATAAGATATTTAGGTCATATCATAGGACATAACAAGATTAAACCTGACCCTGAAAAAACAAAGGCAATAAATGAGTTCCCTCAACCTAAAACAGTGAAGCAAGTAAGGCAGTTTTTGGGTTTAGCAGGTTACTACAGGAAATTTATTCCTAAGATTTAGTGAAATTTGCAGATCCTTTACAAGCCTCACAAGAAATAAAAAGTTATTCAAATGGACTACTGAAGTTAACAAATCATTTCAGGAACTAAAGTCTCATTTATCCACAGTTCCAGTTCTTTCTACATATGATCCTTCATTACCATGTAAGCTTTATACAGATGCATCTAAACTGGGAATTGGTGCTATTTAGCTCAATTGGAAATGATAATCAAGAACATGTAATTTCCTATTATTCAGGGAACACTTCTACCACATCACAGAACTATTCTGCATTTGAGTTGGAATGCTTTGCTGTAGTTTCAATCAGTTGAAACTTTGAAGTTATCTTGAGAACAATACATTTGAGTCATTTACAGATCATTTCGGCTTTGGGAATGGCTCTTCAACGGAAAGAGAACCAAAGGCAAAGATATCTCCGATGATAATTGAATTATCAACCAAGTCAATGAAAATAGTTCAACAGATCAGGATCAAAGCAAACGCATGTTGATGCATTGTCAAGATCACCAGTGTCATTTCATATATCAATCCCCAAATCTTCGAGCTACACCAGACAAAAAGCGGATCTCAGTTTTGTAAAGAACTCTCATATTCATCGAGATCTTATTATGGTGAAACATAATGGAGTTCTAAAACAGTTGTTCCAGAATCATTCCAAGAAGAAATTCTCAAAGAATACCACGATATTCATTCTCTACCTCCTCAATTAACAAGACAGGAAGATTGATAACAACCATTTTATTGGTGGCCGAAATGCTATCAGATGCATCAAAGACTATGTTCGCTCATGTAAAATATGTCAAATAACTAAATGCAGTCATAAACCATTTATTGGAGAATATGTTGCACCAAACTCTGATCTGAAACCACTGGAATTAATATCAATGGATACTATTGTGCTAGGCTCTGCAGCAAATGAAACCAAGCACAAATACATTCAAGTAATAATTGACCACCTAACAAGATTTGGTTTGGGCTTTCCCTACTGTCACCAACACTTCTCAAGCAGTAATTCAATGTTTAGACAAAATCAACAAAACTGTTCCCCAAATCAAATGTATTTTAAACCGACAACGGAAAGAATTTTACATCAAAAGAATTTAACAAGTTTTTGAATGAGCATCAAGTTCAACACACCTATTCGACGTCATATCATCCGCAGAGTAATGGACTGTGTGAAAAGATGAATGACACTATACTCACCAAATTAAGAACAAACCTTCAAGAGAATCCAAGACTAAAATGGTCATCATTACTTGCCAAAATTGTGAAAGATTATAATAGCACACCCCATGATGTCACTGGGTTTTCTCCAAATTTCCTACTTTTTGGTGATTGTGCAATACCAGAATTTTCTGAATCACCACATTTCACCATAGAAAATGCAAGGAAGAAAGCAATAGAAAATAGCGCAAAGCATAGAGAAAAGTGGAAAGCACGACACGATGCAAAAACATCCGCAGTCGTCATTCAAAGTTGGTGATCTGGTCCTTCGTAAAATAGCTAGTATTGATCCAAGTATGGTCAAAACATCCCCAAAGTATGAGGGTCCTTTTCAAATAACAAGAATAATATCTAGTGTTACGTGTGAATTATTGAAAGATGATTCCTCCTTGTTAAAGTTCATGTGTCACAATTGAAACCATTTATTTTTGCGAAAATAAATCCTTCAAGCCGAGGGATATGACACGTTTCTGAATTTGTAATTAATTTTGTAATTGGTTTTTCATTGATTTTTAATGTGTGATCAATAACTCTTATCATCATTGAAAAAAAAGAACAATTAATAAACAAAAGAACAACAACATGGTAAATTTGCCTCTTTATTTAAAACAAACAAATTAGATAAAGATTTAAAATAAAACATTTCTTTAAAAGTAAAAAGCAAAAATAAAACGTTACACTAGAATTTTTGTTAGTTTCAGTATATCCAACAAAAAATGTATGAATACTCTTTTTGTCTAATTTCTTTCTGTTATCTTTGGTATATGCTCATAAGCGTTACATCCAAAAGTTTTCAAATGAAAGATGGAGGGTTTTCTCTTGTACCATATTTCATAAGGTGTAGAATTTCCCAACACTTTAGTAGTACATCTATTTAAGAGATAGACTGCTGTGTTTACGGCTTCAGCCCACAGTTCAAGCGGCATTTTTCTTCCATGTAACAAGCATCTAGCTGATTCAACTATTGTTCTGTTATCTCTTTCAGAAATTCCATTCTGTTCTGGGGTATATGGAGCAGTGAGTTCATGAACAATTCCTAGAGATTTTAGATAATCAGAAAAATTCTTATTTAAGAATTTGTTGGGGCACGTTTTTGTACCATACCCCAACAGAAGATGTATGTATGATCAACATCAAATGGATACATGGCTTCCCTCCCTCATAGACTTATAGACCACCTTTTTGCCAGAAACCTAGACACTTGATGACACCAGACTTCCATGCCGAAAGCTGATGCCTGGTGGAGAAGAAGACACCAGTGACATCCAGAGACATCCGCGCTGGAAGCTGTTGTACCATATGTACATATATGCCCCTCATTTAAAATTTAGGTAGAGGTGACCAGAAGAGATGGAGATGGAAGATTTCTAAGGACGGGGGGGGGGGGTTTAAATATCTTTCCCGAGAAAGGGAAGCATCGCATTACAGCCCAAATGAAAGGGGCCTGGGTCGATTTTAGCTAAAGACGGGGTGGGCTTTATATATATCTTTCCCGAGAAAGGGGAGTGTTGTATTACAGTTCAGGTGGAGGGGGCTTGGGTCGTCTGTGAAATTGTATACTGGAGCCGTTGGCCATTTTCATTGGTGTTTTCTTTCGACGAATGAAAATGCCAACCAATAGAAACTTTGGCGCGAGCAGCGAATGAAAATGGAGAGAGACAAGGATAAAAGAGGGTCTCTTTGCCAAAGGACGAGATCCAATCAGAGTCGTTCAGTGAGAAGGACAGTCTACAGTCGGGCTCGAGACGCAGAAAGGAGGAGACCAGACTTTCGCCGGCTTTCAGAAAAGGTAAGCCTCTTTGCCATTATGGCTTAGTACCCCCTTTTTGAGTAGAAACTAACTTAGATTTCGCATGGGCCCTAAAGGGCTTTAAGTAACTTAAAAAGAATGATAGGGTTTTTATATTTTGTCTCGCTAGAATAGATGGAGATCTAGGCTTTCCCCTTTATAAAGGCAAATTCGTAACGTCAGGTCACCTCTATCTAGATCACTATATAAATGGCACATCCCACCAGTATAGAAATGTCCCTAACTTTACTTGTTTTTTAAATAAATGTCTAGTATATAACTTATATGGAGAATTTTTTTGTTTCCTCTCATACATATTTCATTCTTTTGTTTTATGGTGCTACCCCCCCCCCCCCCCACATCTTATTATTACAAATTGTACTGAAATATAGAACTACCGGCTCTAATGGAATGGAGTTGTGTATTGTACCTTATTGTGATACTTTAATACAGAAACAGCGGTAAATACGATTTTACCCGCCTTGAGGGTATCTCTTTGTCAGGTTTTAGTAATATTTGTATTTTCATATGAGGAATTTGCCCTTCTTCCACTGTTTATATGAAATATTGTATGATTCTTACCTATTTGGAGGGAATGTTACTAATAATCAAGTCTTCTAATAATTGCTGGCCAACATACATTGTCGAACGTGCCTGCCAAAGAAGCCAGTTCTCCTGTCTGTGATTCAGTATGTTTTTCCATCATATCTACCATTATACTATTCGTTGATTTATTTTAGTAAGATCCATGCTGCCTTATACTCATTAGATTGTTCTCTTCGCGATATTTATTGAAATCCCTTTGTTTCAAATATATTAGAAATGTTAATGTTAATAGTATAGGTTTATAGTTTTTGCTTGTTCTCATTGCCTATTTTGTTAGGTTTTGGTGTAATCTTTATAAATAGAGTCTTTCCATACATCCAGATAGTGACCTAATTCAACACATTTGTTGAATCTTTGCTATAAAATCGGAATTAAGGGTTGTACCTACACGTTTGATCATATTATTACTGGTAAAATCTGGACCTGGTACTTCCTTGATATTTAAATTTGAAATAATATTTTCAACACCTTATATTTCTATTAAAAAATGTTAATTTGGTCTTATATTCATGTTCATAGTTTCTAATAATAACATGCTCTGTACAAATTGCATTACATGTGATGATGTAAAGACACATGTCGATAGGGCATCATGGAAAGCTGTGTTTCTATTATACAACATTAAGGTCTTGTTACGGGTTATATACATGGGGTTGTTGGCCTAAATTACCATATATATATATACTTAAGTAAGGAAATTTTAATAAGTCACATCATATATCCTCCCTTTCCATTTATCCAAAACGGGAACGCAACAATGTTGCCCGCCGCGGGGCTCGAATTTAGTATATATTTCATCTCCTATACTTTAGAAATATATACCTAATGAAAAGCCATACTATTTTTAAGTATTGGTGAAGTATTCCACACATCCTGAGATTAAGAGTCTATATCTAAAGTGACCTATAAAAATTTCCAGTGGTCTTATTTAGGAATGTCATGTTGTTGCATTGTGATTTTCCGCTAATTTTAAGAGCTATTCATAGCGCCCTTTCAGTTTTCTAACCACACTTACTGTTATGATTTTAAATCGTGAATTTTAATTTATGCTTTCCGTCTCACTGGCATTTTATCAGGCAATGAAAGTTAAGTTGAGGCGGTGTCTACCGCATCACTCGCCGCGGTCATTTACGATTCACATTGTTTGTGACAAAGCCTTAATAATTTATTGATTACATTCCAGGCAATGAAAGTTAAAGTGAGGCGGTGTCCTCCGCATCACTCGCCGCGGTCATTTACGATTCACATTGTTTGTGACAAAGCCTTAATAATTTATTGATTACATTCCAGGCAATGAAAGTTAAAGTGAGGCGGTGTCTACCGCATCACTCGCCGCGGTCATTTACGATTCACATTGTTTGTGACAAAGCCTTAATAATTTATTGATTACATTTTTTATTTTTTAAATTATTTTATACAGTATGAGAAATGAGGTTGGATTACCATGGTTCAAATTTAGAACGGTGATCAGTGTTTTACAGTAGTCTACTGAAATGACTTAGCATTTTTTTTTTCATCATAGCTCTGATATAATTTTTCTCACAGCAGAGGTGAGTTCTGATAATTATTGCTGGCTACAATTTTCTTATCTTTATTTTTATAGCGCTTTCTATCAAGTCATACTAGCCTGTGCATTCAGATTAGGGCTAACATGCTGAATGATAGTTAATCGATTTTATTTTTTTTTAGCGCATAGTGGATTGGGAGAGTGACAAATATATGAGCTTTAAGATAAAAATAGAATTGAAGATCCAGTTAGCGTACCCGTGAAGAGAGAAGTTTGATCACCATAGAAAAGACGCATTTTTTTTCGTAAACCTTTTTTTAAATTTTTTATTTGAAATCAATAAAATCTGGTTATAACATTCCAATGGCAGAATCTCAAGGAATAGATCTGGTAACCAATTTGCGCGAGTACTTTTAATCACTGTGGAACTATTTATTAACTTATGACAACTACCTGGGATAATCTTTAAAAATATTCAAAGGAAAGGAGATGACTGGAGCTTGTGTCTGCAAGACAGCTGAGATATCCCGAGGCGTGCTTGGACAGCTTTGAGTTGATGACAAGGCAGCAAAAGCCACCTGTGTTAGAGACAGGATCTATCTAATAATGGGGGTATAGGAGACAGGAGAGTTTATCGAGGCTCGATTTGACACTTGTATATAATGAGAAAGTTAGCGGAATGCGAGTCTCCAGTGCGGAGTAATATCACCTAAAAGGCTGTGAATAAGGATTGATAAAGTCGGGACACACGAGCAAAGATATTACATTGAATGTAATTCGGAACCTGTAGGCGTGAGGCGGTATCGTGATTGGTTAGATGGCTAGACACGCGAGGAGGGCGGCCCCTTTGACGATGTTTTCTGCCAAGTATGATCACTGGATGCCGATAGACCGCTTAAAGGGTGTGTCCCCCCCACATAGGAAATGTCATTGAAGATGTGCCAGCATGAAGAGAAGAAAGGTCTAGGACGAGATGACGTTTCCTAAAATTGACACTCAAGGTGATACGCCTGAACTATAGATGAGGCAGTGAAGTCCATCTAGAATATGGCGCTAAATTCCAGAACAAAAATGTGGACAGATCGAGCTGAGGTGACGACTCCATATTAGATATACTTCTGTAAATTCTTAAATGTCCACATATATTTCCACAGTGAATTATAGAAGTTGCACACCTATCTCATGAGCCAGGAATGTAATTATCAGACTGACAATAATAAGGAATAATATAAAATTTCTAACCCAGGAACAAACAAAACCCCTGATATGCAACACAATCCTACAAAATAATTTCCCTACCAAATTCACAGTGTATCATCATAACTCAACAGAAAACTCAGTCACAATTAGAATCTTAAAGGGCGAAATAACTTTGTCATTTCCCAGTCCAATATGCACCTGTTACTCCATAGACAGTGATCTAATAACCACATTTGATTTCGTTTCAGCATGTTGTAAGAGAGATGAACTCATGGAAATGCAGCCTTTAACTACTATTCCCTCATACTGTATAAATACGAGAAGGAAATTTCTAATAACAGCCGCTAAGTGACAACCAGAGCGAACTCAGAAGTAATGAGACGAGGGGAAATTGACAGCGTTAGTGTGGACAGTTTAACTTTACGCAGGTCTACAAGGGTGAAAAGGCCCACACAGTGTAAATTCTGCTCAGACTGTCGCCACTAACTAGGATTTTGGAGTGTGTACGGAGAATCATCTCAATAGAATGAGAAGTTTAGAGATTTCAACCTTTTTTTTTTTCTTTTAAAACCTTTTTTTTTTAAGTAAAACTTCATTAGGATTCTTTTTTTTTCTATACAAACTATTTCTTGTTAAAACCCGAGTTTCAAAGACTAGTGAGAATAATGTATACCATTGTGAATTAACTATTTAGTGTAAATCTGATATTTTTGGTTATTATCGGGAGTAATAGATGAAGGAAGGTGTAGGAAATCACAACTTAGAGGGGGGCTATGTCTAAAACAACAAACCTAATAGGCATCCTATGGCTTGTGTTGGGTAATTCAGAAACCCTATAATCCCTGGCCTTCAGGTAGTAGCTTTGAAATAGGTTTCTAATGAGGACATGAAAGGTCAATCTCTCAGAGTGAAGTTGTGAAGTATAGGGACCCTAAGCCAGGGGTAGAAGTTAAGTAGGCCCAGACTGTAGTCGATCCTTGGAAAGCACTTGAGAATGTTAGTGTTGGGTAGTGAATCGTAAACCCTATAAATCCATCTTTCAATAGAGTGCTGAGGTCGGGCTACTGCAAAGGGGGCAGACGCACGACGAGGTAAGAAGATAGTGACTTCACCCACGGTGGCTAGGGGAGTGACTCAATCCGCTCTTATGAGGTGTCACGTTTAATGGTCCTTTATTCGCCATTATAATTTGTGTATGTCTTTATAGAATTGTCGTGAAAAGTCGCTTAGTGTCAAGGCAAGGGCAGTTTTTGAAGTTACTCTGATTCTTTTTTTTTGGTAGGTTAGCTTCCAGATTATTTAGAATTGTTAACAATTATTGTTAACAATCATTTATCGAGTATAAAGTATTAGTATATATAGAGCTTGTACAGAGGCATTTTCTTTTGAGTAACCTAGGGCTTTAGTTCCCAATTTGTTTTAATTTTATTATTTTATTTGATTTCACATTGTGTCCTGAAAGATGTTATTATTTGTTAGGATCTATTGATATTGATAAATGAGTATTTTGGCCTTTGTAGCAGCTTTTAACTTTAGTTTGAGTGCATTCCGCGAATGATAGGGGGGAGGGTGTATGAAAGAATTGGAATAATGAATGTGTAGAAGGTTAAAAACTATTATATTGTGAGCCCAAAATACATTAGAATAGGGTTAAGGACTTTAATAGGATCGATTTATTTTATTTTATTTTTTATTTCGAATTTTGTTAGGACCGAGAAGCCTCAAACAGGACAACTACAACTCTACCCAGATAGAAAATATTCGCTCCCTTTTGTTAGGTCCCTCGTTAGGGGGTATAATTTTCCTTTGATTTCTTTTATTTTTAGGTTAGCTTGAATTCTAAGGATCGTGGATAAATGATCCCTATCCCGACCCTCAGACTTGGAGATAGTGGGAGGCAAGGATCAAGCCGAAATGCCCACTCATCTCCTCCTCGCAAGAGGAAACGAAGAGGTATAGATTGAATTTTATACAGGATGGGGGATTTGTTTTAGCCATGCCGTATAGCCTGGGGCATAACGGTGCGACCTTGAGTAACTGATCTGACACCGTAGTTTTCGACGCTTTTAGCGTGGCTGGAGCGAGGGTGTTTCAGACGGGAGGTCCTGTAAGATTGGCATGTAGGCAGAGATTGCCCAGTTATTCTAGACGAAGTAGTTTCCGTCTATTGATTTTTTTTTTTGGTACCAGTTTGATCCCCCATAGCTAGCGGAAGTTTCTTCTAATAAAGGATTCGCCCTGCCATACGTTTTGTTGGAATGAATTCGAGCATAAGACCGATTCGAGAGGCAGAATAAGTAATTAATAGGACCTTCAACGAGTTTAAACTCGTTCCATGTTAGGATAAGACTTTAAAGTATTAGTTAACTATAAGAACCGAGAACGAGACGCCAGAACGAGCCAATGAGTCAAAGTTTTAGAAGTGTTGTAATGAGGATAGTAGAATTAAGTGCAGTTATACGGGGAGTAGAATTCTGAAGGAACTTGTAAACGAACCAAAATTTCAGATCGATAAAATTCAAATTGATAAGAGGTAGAGGATAAAGAGTGTATTAGTAGATTAAAGTAATATGAATTTCTTGGAAGGGAGAGGTAGCTGAACTGTACACACCCCAGAGGCAAGGTAAACGGAGTCGCAAACAAAATAGGAGAAATTGATTAGTTGCTCTGTCAAACAGAGAACTTTCTTCATACGGTTGTCACCCTAGATTTAAAAGGACTGTGTAGTTTAATAGAGGTCTGGGCTATGTTCCATTTGACCAAGATTCTGAATGACGTTCCCATCTGGGTTGAGAGAGTATTGTAATTTGAGGAATCTAACACACAAGAGAGAACCCCCCCTCCAGTAGGATCGGGATAGACGAATATTACCCAGTGACCAACTCGTGATTCCAGATTGGATAAGATTGAAAACTTAACTGAGATACTAAACCTTGAACCTTCAGCGCACAAATATATATTATGTTTACATTTTCTTATTGAATATGTTATTATTTTTATATCATATATATTATATTATAATCATATACCATTCATTTCAACAATTTTATTTCTTTTGATATTCATGATATTAATAATATTTACCTACCATGTTGCTATTTTTTTTTAACATGTTGTCATGGCTTATTCTTCCCTCAAGGCATGATCTATTTTATCCTTATTGTCTTTTATCCGCCTTACTTGTATATGTATATATATTTTGTCATCATATATAATTTTGTAGTAGTTTTCTTTGTCATCTATCATGGGATGATTTTTATCACTTATATCCTAACATATTTAATCACTATCTGCATGATATGTTTACTTCAATATATATATATTATACTCATCATATAACATGGAAGGATTCATTTTATCATTACATATTTCATGCCTTATTTAATAATTACTTTCATAATTTTGTTTTCTGTAATTTTTTTAATTTAGCAAAAGTCATCATGTCATAGGCTAATCATTATGTACCAAGATATTTCTTTCAGCTAACTGTAATTATCCTTTCCTTTGATTGTATATATATAACTATACCACACGAATGTCTTGATTGGTAATTAAATAAAGATGCTGGCATGTTTTAGGAGTTGGACTAGTCAGTTATTTCTAAACGACTTCTTGGCGCCCAATTTTTTATATATAATATGTAATAGGGAAATGTTCTAACTGTATTGTTAACAGAAAGAAGGTAGCAATGAGTCCAGCACCTCAAGAGGCAAGGATGGGGTGAGAGGACTTACCACAAGGATGGCCTACTCCTCAAGGCCAAAGAAGAAAGTGGAAGGGTGGTATATATACCCATGAATGGTAAGACAGATGACCTTGCTTGCTTCCATACATATGATATGACTGTCCCCAAATGGCCTGTGTTGATAACAGTGTGCTGACAGAATAATAACACATAAAATAAGAAACCCTTTGCCAGGATGCACGATGCCCACTAATACTCAGAATAATAAACATCTAGAATGACATACCATCATTTTGATTAGCCTTATTTTCCCTATAGGTTTCGGTACATCTGGCTTCACCTAGTAATGGAAAATGCATTTTGCTAGAAATGGGCCTGCTTTCATAATAACTGATGAAAGGCAGATGAATAATGAGTAGCACAAACGCATTTGTCCATTACTTGGCAGGGGAGGAATGTTGGGGCACGTTTTTTGTAACCATACCCCAACAGAAGATGTATGTATGATCAACATCAAATGGATACATGGCTTCCCTCCCACATAGACTTATAGACCACCTTTTTGCCCAGAAACCTAGACACTTGATGACACCAGACTTCCATGCCGAAAGCTGATGCCTGGTGGAGAAGAAGACACCAGTGACATCCAGAGACATCCGCGCTGGAAGCTGTTGTACCATATGTACATATATGCCCCTCATTTAAAATTTAGGTAGAGGTGACCAGAAGAGATGGAGATGGAAGATTTCTAAGGACGGGGGGGGGGGGGGAGTTTAAATATCTTTCCCGAGAAAGGGAAGCATCGCATTACAGCCCAAGTGAAAGGGGCCTGGGTCGATTTTAGCTAAAGACGGGGGGGCTTTATATATATCTTTCCCGAGAAAGGGGAGTGTTGTATTACAGTTCAGGTGGAGGGGGCTTGGGTCGTCTGTGAAATTGTATACTGGAGCCGTTGGCCATTTTCATTGGTGTTTTCTTTCGACGAATGAAAATGCCAACCAATAGAAACTTTGGCGCGAGCAGCGAATGAAAATGGAGAGAGACAAGGATAAAAGAGGGTCTCTTTGCCAAAAGAGGGATTCATTCAGAGTCGATCTGTAAGAAGGGCAGCCTACAGTCGGGCTCGAGACGCAGAAAGGAGGAGACCAGACTTTCGCCGGCTTTCAGAAAAAGGTAAGCCTTTTTGCCATTATGGCTTAGTACCCCCCTTTTTGAGTAGAAACTAACTTAGATTTCGCATGGGCCCTAAAGGGCTTTAAGTAACTTAAAAAGAATGATAGGGTTCT
Organism: Cordylochernes scorpioides; assembly: GCA_030710605.1. Classification (NCBI taxonomy): domain Eukaryota; kingdom Metazoa; phylum Arthropoda; class Arachnida; order Pseudoscorpiones; family Chernetidae; genus Cordylochernes; species Cordylochernes scorpioides. The sequence goes on from CP092868.1 coordinate 45,394,579, forward strand.
TATATTTTGTCTCGCTATAATAGTTGGAGATCTAGGCTTTCCCCTTTATAAAGGCAAATTCGTAACTTCAGGTCACCTCTATCTAGATCACTATATAAATGGCACATCCCACCAGTATAGAAATGGTCCCTAACTTTACTTGTTTTTTAAATAAATGTCTAGTATATAACTTATATGGAGAATTTTTTTGTTTCCTCTCATACATATTTCATTCTTTTGTTTTATGGTGCTACCCCCCCCCCCCCACATCTTATTATTACAAATTGTACTGAAATATAGAACTACCGGCTCTAATGGAATGGAGTTGTGTATTGTACCTTATTATGATACTTTAATACAGAAACAGCGGTAAATACGATTTTACCCGCCTTGAGGGTATCTCTTTGTCAGGTTTTAGTAATATTTGTATTATCATATGAGGAATTTGCCCTTCTTTCACTGTTTAAATGAAATATTGTATGATTCTTACCTATTTGGAGGGAATGTTACTAATAATCAAGTCTTCTAATAATTGCTGGCCAACATACATTGTCGAACGTGCCTGCCAAAGAAGCCAGTTCTCCTGTCTGTGATTCAGTATGTTTTTCCATCATATCTACCATTATACTATTCGTTGATTTATTTTAGTAAGATCCATGCTGCCTTATACTCATTAGATTGTTCTCTTCGTGATATTTATTGAAACCCCTTTGTTTCAAATATATTAGAAATGTTAATGTTAATAGTATAGGTTTATAGCTTTTGCTTGTTCTCATTGCCTATTTTGTTAGGTTTTGGTATAATCTTTATAAATAAAGTCTTTCCATACATCCAGATAGCGACCTAATTCAACACATTTGTTGAATCTTTGCTATAAAATCGGAATTAAAGGTGTACCTACACGTTTGATCATATTATTACTGGTAAAATCTGGACCTGGTACTTCCTTGATATTTAAATTTGAGGGGGCCTAGGTTGTCTGGTGAAATTTCATACTAGTTCCATGGCTGTTTCCATCTTTAGACCTTTATTCTGGCAATATTATATGCTCGATCTCTGCTTTAGCTCAACTCTTAATCAATTACAGAGTTTTTTTTATTCTTTTATTTTATTTATCCTGTTTGTACAAATTGCATTACATGTGATGATGTAAAGACACATGTCGATAGTGCATCATTGACAGCTGTGTTTCTATTATACAACATTAAGGTCTTGTTACGGGTTATATACATGGGGTTGTTGGCCTAAATTACCATATATATATATACTTAAGTAAGGAAATTTTAATAAGTCACATCGTATATCCTCCCTTTCCATTTATCCAAAACGGGAACACAACAAATTCTGTGCCATTAACTGTTCTGAATCTTTTTATTTTATTTCCAGTTTCAGTCCTAACTATTTTTACAAATTCTTTAAATTTCTCAAGTACATCTGATTTATGCCTAATGAAGTAGGCCACTCTAAATCTTGAAAAATCATCCTTGAATGATGATACGTTTCTATTAAATGTTGAATATTAATGGTGAAAATTATTTTTATAAGAAATTGCACTTTATATATATTTAAAGATAAATGAAAGATACACCATTTTTATGCTACTATAATTATTTTATTCTTTTTACAATTCTTACACACGTGCTCATTATATATCGAACATTTTGTTGTCCACAAGATGATGATAAAAACAAGATGATCAAAACAGAGTAAAGTAATAATATATCACTGATATATTATCTTTAAACAAAACAGATCATTCCTCCTTCCTTATATTGTACATAGTTGGAGAAAACTGGCAAGGAGGGCATCGAGGTCGAGTAGATCTCCTAGGCGGAGGTGACGTGGAAATTTGAGGGTCTTGTTCCAGTCGGTGAGGTCCTGCTCCAGCGTTGTCCAAGGTCCAATCAGAATCTTCAGCATATTTGGTATCTGAACCTGTCCTCATCTGATTGACATGCACTTTAAATGTGCCTTTTAGGTTCTTTACTAGATAAACATTGTAACCTAGTCGTCGTATCACCTGGGCCTTGAACCATTTGCGCCTATTTTGTATTACTCTTGTAAACAGCACTTCATCTCCAACTTGAAAATGTCGCCTTCCACACTCATTCCTCCCAAAATTCCTCTGGATAAATTCAGAGTTCAAGCAATTTACAAATGTTCTAGGCACATAACTTAGGAGACGTTCTACAGGAGGCTTATCTAAAGAGGTAGGCGTATTTCTATAATTAAACAGAACATTTTGTAAAATACAGTCCATATTTGAATTTGGAGATTCCACTAACGACTTTTCCAGAGATTTTTTTATTATTCTTACCGAAACTTCAGCAATTCCGTTAGACGAGGGATTATATGCTGGCGAGGTTAAGTGGTATACATTATTTTTCCGTAAGAACTCCTTAAATTCCAGCGAATTGAAGGGGGGGCCATTGTCAGACACTAAGCATTGCGGTAATCCATACCTGGCGAAACACTCCTGTAGAAGCTTAATATTTTCTTGCGAAGTAGTACCTCTAACTGGGAATACTTCAATCCAATTTGAATTTGCATCTACTACCAATAAATAACAATCACCTCTGAAATAGAAATGGTCAACATGAACTCGCTGCCACGGTTGGTTAGTCCTGGGCCAAGGTGTGTTCTCAGCAGGAGGAGCTGTCTGATGATGCATACAGGGAGAACATTCCTTCACAAACTCTTCAATTTGACTATCCATTTTTGGCCACCAAACCGAAGATCTGGCTAGAGATTTCATGGGATTGATTCCTATATGACCTTGATGAAGTAACTTCAACATTTGATCTTGACAGGTTCTTGGAATCACTGCCCTAGAATCAACAAAAATGCATCCCTGCAGTATAGAAAAATTGTCCAATTTTGAAAGGAATGGTTCCATTGTTTCATCCTTTTTTGCTAACTGAGGGTCTTCTAATAGATATTCCTTGAGCTTATTTAAAACTGGATCTTTATTGGTTTCTTCTTCAATAATGAGGTGGTCCAATGGATTTACATTTAAAAATGATATATCATGTGTCACCAAATCAATGTTGTCTTCCCTTGAATTTATTTCCTCAAGTGGAAGTCTTGAAAATGCATCCGCACAGAGCATGGTATCTTTATTTGTATATCTAAAATCGAAATCGAAATTTGACAACTCTAAAGCCCACCTATGCAAGCGATTTGCAATTAATGGCGGAAGAAGTCTTTTGTTTCCAAAAACAGTCGTTAAAGCTTTATGATCACTCTTTAACACAAATTTTCTCCCAAACAAGTATTGTCTCAGTTTGGAAGTTGCAAACACAATAGCAAGTGCTTCTTTCTCAGTCTGAGAGTATTTGGCTTCTGCACTTGACAATGTTCTGGAAACAAAGGTGATTGGCTTCTCTTCCCCTTCCACAATATGACACAAGACCCCACTTATGCCATAGGCAGATGCATCGCAGGTTAAAGTTAATGGAAGCTTCATTGAATAGTGAATAAGCGCCTGGGAATTTAATAGAGTTAACTTCAAATTCAGAAATGCCTTTTCGCATTGGCTAGACCATTTCCAACGACTGTCCTTCTTTAGGAGTTGATAAAGAGGACCAGCCAAGGTTGACATATTAGGTATGTATTTTGAATAGAAGCTCAACATCCCTAGAAAACTCTTCAATGATGTTTTGTCGAAAGGCTTTTTACACCTTTCTAATGCTTCCAATTTCTTTGAATCTGGTCTAACACCATCTTCATTTATAATATGACCTAGAAAACAAATGTCTTTTTTTTAAAATAAGCATTTTTTCTTTATTAAGGGTGAAATTTAGCTCTTTCAATTTATCGAAGATTATTTTTAAAATTCTGTAATGTTCTTGTTAATCTTTAGAACCAATGAAAATATCATCTAAGTATATCACCGTGTTGGGAACATCATGAAAAAGGCTGTCCATACACCTCTGGAAAATGGCTGAAGCTGGACTGATGCCAAAAGGCAATCTATTATATCGGTAAAGTCCTCTATGGGTAGATACCACTAGCAGATTTTTTAATGCTTCATCCATTTCAATTTGATGATATGCGGAGGAGAGATCCAATTTGGTAAAAATCTTGTTTCCTCCTAGATTTCCCAACATAGTTTCTATAGTAGGTAACGGATATTTCTCATCTTCAATGCAATTATTCAAAGTATTTTTAAAATCACCACACAAACGTAGTTCTCCATTTGACTTTATTACCGTTACTAAAGGCGTGGACCAATCACTAGCATTTACCTTTTCAATTATTTGACTTTGTTCAAGTCTGTCTAGTTCTTTATCTATCTTCTCTTTAATGGAAAAGGGTACTGGTCTAAATTTAAAAAATTTGGGCTTTGCATTTGGCCTCAATGATATTGAACCTTTAATGCCCTGAATTGGTAAATCTTTATTTTCAAATACTCTTTTATATGCTTCTAAAAACAGTTCTAAATTTGAAATTACATTTATATTATTACAGATATCAAAAACGCAATTGGGCCAATCAGCTTTTAAAATTCTTATCCAATTTCTGCCCAGTAACGGCGTTTGGTTATTAAACTGGCCTGTCACAATTAGAGGTAGTTTTTCCTGATAGTTTTTGTAACTAACATTTACCAAGCATTTTCCAAAAACTGGAATCAAATTTCCCGAAAAACTTTTCAAATGTCCTCTGTATTTCTATAGAGTGACATTTTTGAGATTTGTAAGAAAAAATTTCTTTGAAACTACAGACACGTCTGTACCAGTGTCAACCTCCATTATAGTGTCTGCATCTTCAATTTTAACGTTTACCAATATTTTTGGTGCGTTTTCTAATGTGTTGCACTGAATAGTATTCAATTTATTCAGATTGGGTTTATTCATTCCAGAATTTTGGGCTGATTTTTTATTCCAACATACTGGAGCAATGTGCCCTTTCTTATTGCAAATATAACATTGAGCATTTTTAAATTTGCATAACTTCGTATCGTGGTTAGAATTTCCACAAATTTTGCAAGGATTATTGTATTTACATGGGAATTTAAAATTATTAGATCTGGCTTTCAACTTATCAATATCATGACCAGGATTTTTCATCAAATTTACTTGTGACTTCGCTGCGCGCGCCTCTACAGAATTTGCAATATTTATTGCACTATCAAACGTTAAAAAAGGTTCACTTAGCAGCCTTTTAAGCGTAGCTTCATCGTAGCAACCACTTACAAATTGGTCACACAAATTTTCATTTATGTCAGTAAATTTGTACTTGTCTGCCTGAGATTTAAGCCTCAAAACAAATTTTCCCACAGGCTCATTTTCTTTTTGTACAATCTTGTGAAATAAATATCTTTCATAGTGCTTATTTTTTATTGGATATAAATGGTTGGTTAAAACCTCTACTAAATCTTTATATTTAAGGTCACTTGGCCTACTGGGTACCAACAAATCGCGCAAAGTCTTATAAACATTAACATCAATAGACGTTAATAACACAGATACTTTGTCTGCTTCTAATGTTTTGTTCAATTTAAAACATTCTTCTAATTGTTCCAAATAACAATTTAGATCTTCACCTTCACGAAACCTTGGATAATTTGAATTAGTGGTGGCCATACTTACATTAATTCTTCGTCGCCATTTGATACGTTTCTATTAAATGTTGAATATTAATGGTGAAAATTATTTTATAAGAAATTGCACTTTATATATATTTAAAGATAAATGAAAGATACACCATTTTTATGCTACCATAATTATTTTATTCTTTTTACAATTCTTACACACGTGCTCATTATATATCGAACATTTTGTTGTCCACAAGATGATGATAAAACAAGATGATCAAAACAGAGTAAAGTAATAATATATCACTGATATATTATCTTTAAACAAAACAGATCAAATGATACAAAATATAATGATCCACCTGGTGATCTTTTACTCATTGGTCCACAAACATCTGAATAGATCAGCTCTCCTGGATAGGTCGAATTTGGACTTGTTGACGCGTGAAAAACTTTTCTATTTTGTTTTCCATAGATGCATGCTTCACATAGTAAAGAATCAGGCTTTTCTCTAATTTGAATGTTTTCTTCAAAAACATTATTTTCAAACATTTGGGTTAATTTTATAGGATTTACATGACCCATTCTTTGATGCCATATATCTAGACTTAACTGAGCAACATGAGTTTGTGAAGATTGCTTTGCTTTAATGAAATTCTATAAATATTTGAATTGTCCTTTATTCCAGTAACTAGCACTTTCGAATTTTTTGTCAATTTTATATGATTTCCTTTACAAATGAGCGTCAAACCATGTTTTGTTGCAGTAGATATTGAAAAAAAAAAGATTGGTCTCCAATTCAGGTATATAGAGAACATCCAAAAGAGTTGCATTAATTTCCTGACTATCAACATAAGAGAGAATATCAATATTTCCCTTACCTTTTGCATAGATCTTCTTTCCATCTCCAAGGCACACAGGATGAACACCTTCTGGTATTTCTTCGAAGAGAACCATTCTCTTCTGAAAGTCATGTGATTCGTTGCTCCAGAATCTGCAATCCAGGAATCCTTTGTTTCAGCGAGGAAGGCACTTGTCTCAGCTGAAAAAGCACAGCTATCATCTCTGGCTGAAGAACTTGGCTGTTGTCCTTTTTGTTCTTCCTTTCTTTCATAGCATTCTTTCCACCAATGTCCTTTCTTCTTGCAATACCCACAGTGTGTTCTTCTTTTTATCTTTAATGGATTGTTGATGCTGCTGTTGTTTGTTGAAAGCTGTTGAATTTCTGTTGAACTTTGAAAAAGTCATCAAGGCATTATCTGGTTTAAAATTTCCTGAAGAATCCCAATGATCCTGAAAGCTTTCTTCTTTCAGTAATCTTGCCGTCAAGTTTTCTAGAGTCTTTTCTTCTGATGAAACTGAATCCCACGTTGTTATGAAATTCTTGTATTTATCAGGCAAGCTGCAAATTATCTTTGTAATTAGGGCAACATCAGAGATTGGCTCACCTAGATCTTTCATTTGTTGTGCCTGAGTTTCAACTTTGGAAATGTGAGAAGCAATGTTATCATTTGGATTCATTTTATATTCGAAAAATCTTTGTTGCAGCAAATATTTGTTTGTTTTTCAGATTTCAGTTCATATATTGTTGATAATTTTTTCCGCATTTCTGCTGAAGTCTGGCAATTAACAATCTGTTGAAGATATTTAAACTCTAGAGCAGTAGTGATCAACATTTTGGATTTTGCATCTTTCTTTTTCCATTCAGAGAATTTTGCAATATCCTCTATTTCAGGTTTTACTTCAGAGCCATAAGTTATACTGAGTAGATCTTTTGCTTCTAGAATAATCTTCATTTGAAATTTCCATAGATGAAAATTATCGCCGTTGAATTTTTGAATTTGTGGAAGTTCAGTTGTCATCTTGAGCAAGCAAACGATTTTCAGCTTAGATAAACAAAAATATTTGATACCAACCAAGCTCTGCTGCCATGTAAGAGAATCAGAGGCTGGATCTCAAAAGTATTGTTTAATTAACAATAATATTATATTAAGATGACAAGGAACAAAAAGAGTCACAAAAGGCAAGCGCAGTAGCAGGAAGAAAACCAAAACTTAAACTAATACAGGTACAGCCAGTCGGAGTGGCGCCAGGTCACGTGATGTCTGGGGGAAGGTGGCGTTGCTAAGCAACAGCCGACGTGCGAAGTTACACTCTCCAACATTTAGGTTAGTTAAAAAATGCATGTAGATTTTAATGGTATAATTTATTTTTCAATATTTTAATTATTTAATATTGATTGCAAAAACTTTTGGGGTGACCCTTGTATCCTGCTTGGACTGACCCACGTAAATCTTACATCTATGGCCAGGCCTCCCAGACTCACCTTAACATAGAAATTTCTGGTCAACCAGTTAACTCAGCAATTAAAACAGGACGTGAGTAAAAGCGCATAGCACTAGTCCATACTAGTGAGCTGGACTTCCCAGGTAGTTGGCGTTCTGCGCTCCAGGAACCTGGGTTATAAATATCTCTCTCTATAAAACTTTATCTTTATTTTATTCAATAAAGGACTTGTGTGGAAGTTGTGTGCGTGTTGGTGTGGCTTGTGGAAAGGCCGCTGATAAAATTATAATTAAAATTAATTTATTTAAAGCCAGAAATATATAAAGAGAAAAGAAGTAACGGCCGTTGGGAGCAAGCCTTTTTGTTTACCGCGCGCGTGGCCAGAGTGTTCCGGATGCTCGCGCATGCGTAGTCAGGTCACCACACTACCGCCCGTATGTGTAGTGAAGCTTTGTCACAGTTCGCGCTCGCTGAAGCAAAGTGTGGTCGCCACACTACTCCCCCACCAGTAGGATCCTTAAAGATCCTATGTAGTCGTAGAGGGAACTCTTGGTAGGGTGCCTTGTTGGGTTGGGATCTGGTCTTGGGAGCTTGAGGGAGGCAACTGTCCTTTTTAAATGTTGGCCAGATGTAATGGATGGCGACCATCTTGTTAGCTTGCAGGGACACGATGGGTTTCTCAGCGATAGGTATAGTCGCCGTGAGTACCGGAGGAGCTGTTGGTATTGGGGAAGTAGTGACTCTTGCTTCAATGGGAGGTAATTACTGTTGGAGAGAGTTTTGAGGTTGGAGAGGTTGTGGTACCGAAGTTTGGGCGGGCTGCAAGTGGAGAGGAGTCCTTTCAGCCGCGTTATTGGTTTCTTTCAAGAAGAGTGGATGTTTCTGCACGCAGATTTAGATTGGCCAATCAGTTGTCTTCCGCTTTTCTACATTATTCTTAAACGTTCTAGAAAATTTTCTCTCCATTATTGAATGAGCTTTTCTTTCTATGTAACAATATTATTTAATATTGTATTTTAGCAATTTTAGTATGTGCTTATGCCTTAAATAAAGTTATGTGTCATCATGAAGTTTGTCTTTCCTAATTTCTACCTTACATTTGGGGGAGATGCTAGGTAGATTAGAAGACAAACTGAAGACCGTCGAGAAGTCCTGGGGCCCCATGGGTGCTATGATCTACATTTTCAGAGACTTGCTCCGGGATTTCACCGCCAAAGCCAAGACTTTCTTCCAAAATGACGATGTCCCTATAGATGATATGACGACAAACCGCTCTACAGGCCGCAAGAAAAAGGACGTAAAGCTACTAGGGACAAAGTTCCAGGACTCTGAGGGAATCCTTGGTAGAAGCACGTCAGATCCATGACAGTATCTACAATATTTACAAGCTGTAGTTTACAGCTCCAATAAGGAAGGAGATATGTAGAAAAGTATTTATTATTTTACTAACAGATTATTAATTATTATAAGTAAATAAAACAAAGCATCAAGGGCTGCGTTTCTTTATATATTAAATAAAGAAACGCAGCCCTTGATGCTTTGTTTTATTTACTTATAAATCGTACAGGGCTTTTTCAATTGATATTAATTATTATGTTTATATATTTTATTACTCTGCTTAAACTTCCCTCATTGCTTCTCTTGTATTTTATCAATTTAAATTTGTGCTTGTACCTTTAATAAATTGCCGTGTCATCCTGAAGTTTGTCTTTCCTAATTTATACGTTACAATATTATTGATGTAGAAAATAATGTAATAAATAAATATTTATATGAGCGTGCAAATCTGTTATAAGAAATTTTAACTATTTTTGGCCTATGATTCTTATGATTCTCAACTGCCCTTACTGCAATAATAAAAGATGGGAGGGCTTGTCTCATCAGTGGTTAACTCTCCCAGCGGTTTAACCAGTTTAATCCACCATACCGCTGTAATATTGATTTTTTTGGTTTTCTTTTTATACTGATGCTAAACTTTTGGAATGGGTATTTAAAATAAACTATGTACATAAGCTTTGAGGACAGTAGAAATACATATAATAATAAATATATATTATGCTTCGAGCATTGCTTATTGACAAAATATAACTAAATTTATTTCAAATTTTGTCTAAAGAAGCTACAAAACTAGCAACACCATGAATGAGAGGGTCAAAACTAATTAAAACCACCTAACGAGAATAACAATGAAGAAACCTATGCGACACAATATTTCGAGAGGCTAAACATCACTCTTTTTCAATCTTTATTTACGATTTGGATTCGCACCAGTAAAGTACTGTCAAAGAAAACTCTGAATATTCATATCCATAACTGAAATAATAGCAAAAATGTAGGGACTATTATGGACTCTGACCCAACAATGAAACATTATAAGAGTGTAAATATGATTAAACAAGGTTCTCGGCGGGATGATGGATGTGCAGGATAGCCTTTGGACGTATCCTGCAGACTATCATGGCACATCATGTTGAATCATCCTGTGGCCTAAAAAACACATCCTGTGGCCTGAAGGGCATCCTGTGGCTTGAATAACATCCTGTAGCCTGAAAGACAAATCCTATAGCCTAAAGGACATCCTGTGGCTTGAATAACATCCTGTAGCCTGAAAGACACATCCTGTGGCCTGAAGGGCATCCCGTGGCTTGAATAACATCCTGTAGCCTGAAAGACAAATTCTATAGCCTTAAGGGCATCCTGTGGCTTCAATAACATCCTGTAGCCCGAAAGACAAATCCTATAGCCTAAAGGGCATCCTGTGGCTTGAATAACATCCTGTAGCCTGAAAGACAAATCCTATAGCCTAAAGGGCATCCTGTGGCTTGAATAACATCCTGTAGCCTGAAAGACAAATCCTATAGCCTAAAGGGCATCCTGTGGCTTCAATAACATCCTGTAGCCTGAAAGACACATCTTGTAGCCTGAAAAACATCCAGCAGCCCAATTTAGTTAAAATCCGGCACATTTGTATGATCTGTATTCTTTGCTGACCTCAATTAACTGGAACCCCACATTAGGAATTATAGAATTGGAATAAGAAGACAATGATCTTTGATTTCTATTTATTGATTCATTATAGCATATATATAGAGAGAAAGAGGATTCAGTAAAGACCTGAATTTATTCTCTTAAATTTTATATTTATTAATTTGGGTTTTCAATTTTTTGCATAATTTTATATTATAATTATTTATAAGAAGAATTGCAGGGACTCTTACCAGTAAATTATTAAGATGGACAACACGTGAGGTAAGATAAGTTTCTTTTAATTAAGCGAAATGCAAGCTTTCGGGACGAACGCCCTTCTACAGGCAATTATGAATACGCGCAAAGATACAAATGGTAGGTAGGAGCGAATATTGATATATGCTAGTGTTTAACATATTTACAAGAATTTTGCTGTAAAATTAGTATAGTAAGCTAAACCAAAGAATGCAAATATCTAACTATTATTTCAATTATTAACTTAATGACGGGAACTATTGTATATTTAATATTTTATGAAAAACTAAGATGTTACAGATGTTTCTGCCAAGAAAACACCATAGATGTCGGGAATTTCGATCTTTCTATTAATGCTATTGTGTTTGTGTGAGACTATGGATTCCAACACCAATCGTTGGTGTTGGTTGTGGATATGTCTATAGTGGATTACTGGATGGTTAATATCGAATGTGTGTCCTGTAGATGCTATATGTTGGTGGATGAGGGATTTGGGGTCTTTGTTGGTTATATAACGGGAATGCTCTGTCATTCTGATGGCCACAGTTCTACCTGTCTCACCCACATATGTGGCAGAGCACTGCTCACATGAGACAGAGTAGACTGCTCCTGTACTTTGAAGGGGGCTGGGAGGAGTGTCTGCTTTGGTTATGGGATGTCTGAGGTGTGTGGATATGTTATTGGTGTTGCTGAAAAAGGTCTGGATGCCATGGGTTTTAAGAAGTCTGGATATGTTGACTGTGCAAGGTGAATAAGGTAAAATACAAGTGAATCTATGAGCTGTTGGGGGTTTGTAAGGGCTGGGTACGTAAGTGTGTCTATTAATAAAGGTAAGGGGGAAAGCTGAGGCAGTAAGATGGGAAATTACTAATTCTTTTTCTATGGTTTTGAATATGGGGAGGGAACAATGGGTATGTATTCGTTTTGTTAAAGTTTTAACTAAATCCATCAAGATAAGTGCTCCATCAGGAATGCAGTGTCTCAAGCATTGCAAAAACCTTTCACCTTACCCTCAAACACCCACCTTGATCTCAAAACACTTAATAGGTTAAAGAACGCGAAATCCATAGTTATCAGTAGATCAGACAAAGGATCCAATACCGTAGTCATGGATAAAGATACTTACCACTCAAAAATGCTATCATTATTACAGGATGCCTCAACCTTCTCTCCTATATCGAATCAAGACAGTGTCACAGCAGTTAGGGATTTCAAGATCTCCCTTAATAAGTTGAAAAAATCCAAGCATATCTCCATAGAAGATTTCAGATCCTTCACCTCCAACCTTTGTGGCAATGCCTACATCTACGGCCTCCCCAAGATCCATAAACCTTCCAAACCTCTCCGTCCTATCATATCCTACCACCTCTCGCCAGCATATCCTCTAGCTAAGTTCCTTTCTAATTATCTCTCCCCCCTCATGAATGCACACAGAGAAAATTATTCCATTGCCAGCACCCCCTCATTCATCAATGAAATAACCACACTACATCCCACACCTGATTATATAATGTGCTCCTTCGATGTAACATCCATGTACCTTAGCCTCCCACACACCTTAATAACAGACAGTATACACCAGTTCCTTACCTCCATTAATATAGATCCCCAAATAGTCACCACAATAACACAACTTTCAGAAATATGCCTTAAAATGAACACTTTTACCTATAATCGTGAACACTTCAAACAGACCAAGGGATCCCCTATGGGAAGTCCCCTCTCCTCCATAGCAGCAGAAATAGTGATGACAAAAATTGATGCGTGGATTAACCAAATACATGCATCAAGCATCTCCATGTGGCGGCGTTACATAGATGATGTTTTTTGCATTTGCAAAATCAGCCAAGAGGGCACCATCCTAACAGACCTCAACAATTATCACCCTGATATCTCATTCACTTTAGAACAAGAACACAAGAATGTCATCCCCTTCCTAGACATACTGATTATACGTACTCCAAATTCCTTCCATACCACAGCCTATTACAAGAAAAACTCCCCCCCCCCCCAACTATACCCACTTCAATTCATACTGCCCCTTAGTCCATAAAATTAACATAGTTAAAACTTTAACAAAACGAATACATACCCATTGTTCCCTCCCCATATTCAAAACCATAGAAAAAGAATTAGTAATTTCCCATCTTACTGCCTCAGCTTTCCCCCTTACCTTTATTAATAGACACACTTACGTACCCAGCCCTTACAAACCCCCAACAGCTCATAGATCCACTTGTATTTTACCTTATTCACCCTGCACAGTCAACATATCCAGACTTCTTAAAACCCATGGCATCCAGACCTTTTTCAGCAACACCAATAACATATCCACACACCTCAGACATCCCATAACCAAAGCAGACACTCCTCCCAGTCCCCTTCAAAGTACAGGAGCAGTCTACTCTGTCTCATGTGAGCAGTGCTCTGCCACATATGTGGGTGAGACAGGTAGAACTGTGGCCATCAGAATGACAGAGCATTCCCGTTATATAACCAACAAAGACCCCAAATCCCTCATCCACCAACATATAGCATCTACAGGACACACATTCGATATTAACCATCCAGTAATCCACTATAGACATATCCACAACCAACACCAACGATTGGTGTTGGAATCCATAGTCTCACACAAACACAATAGCATTAATAGAAAGATCGAAATTCCCGACATCTAAGGTGTTTTCTTGGCAGAAACATCTGTAACATCTTAGTTTTTCATTAAATATTAAATATACAATAGTTCCCGTCATTAAGTTAATAATTGAAATAATAGTTAGATATTTGCATTCTTTGGTTTAGCTTACTATACTAATTTTACAGCAAAATTCTTGTAAATATGTTAAACACTAGCATATATCAATATTCGCTCCTACCTACCATTTGTATCTTTGCGCGTATTCATAATTGCCTGTAGAAGGGCGTTCGTCCCGAAAGCTTGCATTTCGCTCAATTAAAAGAAACTTATCTTACCTCACGTGTTGTCCATCTTTATAATTATTTATATTAGTTAATTATCCTTCCTTCTTATATATATAAAAATGAAATGCGAAATCGATGTTTGTTATCGCATCACGCAAAATCTACTGACTCAATCATTATGGAATTTCGCATGTAGGTAGCTGAAGATTTCGTTTAACATATAGGCTATTCAAAAAACTAAAAAAGTTAATGTGCTTTTTTTTTTAAATAAAAAACCAAAAAGCGTTAGTTCCAGTCTTTTACCGCTAGGGCGCAGCACTGGTCGCGACGATAAATGAATTTGATTTTTTTTAAAGCATCGGTGGTTCAGTGGTAGAATGCTCGCCTGCCACGCGGGCGGCCAGGGTTCGATTCCCGGCCGATGCATTTTTTTTTAAACAATTTTTAAAACTCATTTATATTATATCTATATTAATAAAATGCAAATTTCATAAGTGGTGTTCGCTAAAAACTTTCGTTACAATGCATCAATTTCGACCAAATTTTCAACATTTATGTAAAACGAGATGGAGCAGGTTTTGCTTAACATCAAAATATTTTTCCTAACTTTAAAATACATAACTTTGCTGTTATCGATAAAATACAAAAAATTCAACAGAGTTAATTTTATTTATATATAAATACAAAAAAAAAATTCAGCAATTCATTCAACTCAATCTAAAAAAATATTAAAAACAAGCAATTTTAAGATAACACCATATGTAAAACAGTCGGCCAAGAAAACAACAACGATATTACATCTTTCTCACATATTCACACACAATCTTGATTAATAATTAAAACTAATCTTTAACATTGTTTATTATACTTCATAATATATAATATTCGTTAGGCAAACTTTCAGTCGGATAAAACCCGGGCGAAGCCGGGTACACATCCGCTAGTAAATATATATATATATATGATTTTTGAATAATTTCAAATTTTATATAATTTTGAAATATTTATTTTAGAATATTTATATTCGTACATAGTGTGATCAATAATTTCCAGGAATGCTAAATATTTAAAGAAATACAAAAGTATAATAAAGTTTTATTTAAAATTTCTCAAAATATTCACCATTACTATCTACACACTTGTTCCATATTTTTTTCCAGATATCAAAACACCTCTGAAAATCCTCATCTTTCAGGCTTTTCAAAATATTCTTCGTATTCTCCTTTATTTCAGTTATTGAGTCAAATCGACGTCCTTTTAAAACTTTTTAATTTTAGGGTAAAGGAAAAAGTCGTTGGGAGCAAGTCAGGAGAATAGGGTGGCTGGGGTAGTAAAGCAATTCCGTGTTTAGCCAAATAGTGTTGTACAGTGACGTATGTGGCCGTGCCTTGTCGATGTATGTGGCCGTGCCTTGTCATGATGCAAGAGCCAACTTTTCTGATGCCATTTTTCAGGTCGTTTCTGACGCACAGCCTCCCTTAAACGTCGCAATACATCAAGATAGTAATGTTGATTAATGGTCCGACCCTCGGGCACGAATTCATAGCGTACCAATCCCTTTAATCAAAGAAAGTGATAAAAAGACACTCAAGCTTCGATTTGATCATCCTTGCTTTCTTGGATCTTGGTTCTCCAGGCTCTATCCACTGGCTTGATTGCCTCTTAGTCTCGGGATCATATCCGTACACCCATGTTTCATCTCCCGTGATAACATTTTTGAGCCAATGGGGATCAGAATTAAACATTTCGACCATGTTTTTGCACGTTTCTTTGCGATGCTATTTCTGCTCATTCGTCAAGAGATGTGGGACAAATTTAGCCGGGATCGTTTAAGATGCAGAACATTCTTAATGATGATTTGGCATGTTCCAAAAGAGATATACAAGTCTTCTGAAAGCTCTCTGATAGTTATTCTTGGATTTTCTTTGATAGATGACTTTATTTTGACTGCATTTTCGGGGTTTCTTATCGATAAAGGTCTGCCAGTGTGTAGATCATTCTTGAGGCTTGTTCGACCAGCTTTAAATCGTGCAAATCATTCAAATATCCTCAAATGTGATAGGGCATCTTTTTTAAAAGCCTGCTTCAACATTTGAAATGATTCGGAAGCTGTTTTTCCTAATTTAAAGCAAACTCTATGCAGACTCTCTGTTTTTCAATACAGCCCATTCTGAAGTTAGAAAATGTTCTGATATACTCGAGCTTATAAATTCGAAAAAACGTGAGCGTGTACGTCTGTGTGATCAATTTTTTATACGTGTTGATAAATGTTTTATCTAAAAGGTCCTTATAAAATTATTTCATCATTTTGAATATTTTCCGTGATCCAGTCTCATTCCTGGAAATTATTGATCACACGTTATATTGCATGAGAGAGAGAGAGAGAGAGAGAAAGAAAAGAATGTAAATATAAAAGGATAGATATATGGTGTTGTGTGTGGAGGTGCTAAAGGGAGAAAGTTGATTTTGTCAAAATAAAAACTTATATTTTATGGTGTCTGAGATTAGAGGCAACCTATAGGTAGAAAACACGACAACATGGCACAACCGACAGGATTCGAATCTAGGCGGGGAAACCCCATTGAATTTCGAATGACTAATTATTAATGTTGTATAAGTGCTATACAATAAGTTGTATATTACTTATTTTTATAGTTTTATTTTTTATCTATGAATATTTTACAGTAAAAACTAATCTGAGGAAGTCAGCCAGATTAATAATATATTTTTGACGTTATATTATATGATATTATATGACGTTTATTTTGACGGGAGAAGCGCCCATTGCTTCTATGGATTTATACATATATATATATAGAATAAAGTTTAATTATTATAATTTTGAAAAAAATATTTTTAATATTTTGTTTTTCAGAGAGAGGGGGATGATAGCTTTGGGGTGATTTCGGTAACATGGGAAAAGAAAAAATAAATATGGAAAATAATAGATATTAAAAAATATTTAATAATTCGATAAAATAATCCCTTGAATTAATATATTAAAATAAAAACATAAAACTTCCAGGGAAAAGTTTCTTTTAAAATATTTTTTATTTAAAAAATACCTTGAGCTTTCGGGCAAGAACAAAGAACAATACCATTGATTATCCTTCCAATATTAAGAATGCCATATACTCCATAGAATGCAACGAATGCAAAACCAAATATGTCGGCGAAACTGGCAGACATTTGAATATTAGAGTATCAGAACATAAACGAAATATCGATCATCAAGACAGTAGATCTTTAGTATACCAACATATAAGAGAAACAGGCCATTCCTTCTCCCTATCAGAACCAAAGACCCATTACTCCAACATCCCCAATAGACTACAGAGACTTGTAATAGAATCCATCATATCCAGAAAGCACAATAGCATTAACAGAAGAATAGATATTCCAGAAATTTATAACATTATATTCCCTGAGCCCAGCCCATAACCCCCAGGTGAAGCACGCGCAATAGAAGCCCGCGTTGATCATGCTTTAAAACAAATGTAAACAGTGAATAGACTTTATTTAATTTTAAATCATATTTTTTTGGCGTATTAATCATATAATGCAATTTCTCCCGTAGAAGGGCGTACTTGCCCGAAAGCTCGAGGTATTTTTTAAATAAAAAATATTTTAAAAGAAACTTTTCCCTGGAAGTTTTATGTTTTTATTTTTAAAATATTTAATAAATAATGAACATTAGATGCGAGAAAATTGCAATTATTATATACAGTTATCAGCGTCATGCACAATTCTTTCTTAATTCTGTCACCGTTTGCTTTTGGTTCAGTGGTAGAATGCTCGCCTGCCACGCGGGCGCCCCCCGCCCCATATTATAGTGGCGGGCGCCCGGGTTCGATTCCCGGCAGATGCATTTTTTTTTTTTACAATTTTTAAAACTCATTTATATTATTAAAATATATGTGCTTTTACTGTCTATGTACATATTTATGGTCTATGTACACAAGTATACAAGTATGTATACAAGTTATTTGCAAATTGCGTTGCAAATTTCCCTTTCGCTCGCAAGCAGCGCCTCTAGCGGTGAAGATGGGAGGTAATATCAGCTGACCTAATGGACATGTAAAACGTGTTTTAACAGGACATAGAGAAAAATCTGGAAAATATATTTTTCGGATTTTTAGTCAAGAAAAATAAATTGACAGGTTCTGGGAAAAAAGTAGTTGTTTTTTATTCAGAAAATGATGATGACAATATTGCTGTATCATATTTGATTATCAGATACAAAATTATATCCGGAAAAATTCCAAAAAGTAGAGACCACGGGTGAAGCCAGTTCATTTTTAGTATGCAGGAACAAAATTCTAACAGAAAAACATTCATTCGAGCAGAAGACACAAAGCCAAATCATCTCTTTATAAAAATATTGCTTCTCAGGCACAAAGTTTGGAGCGGGACGTTTCACAAGAATGACATCCACGGCGCCAATTTATATTTGTAACGAATAGTATTTAAATAAGAGCATTTAATCAGGTAAAACCCAGGCATTGCCCTTTCTTAATCAATTCTGTCACCGTTTGCTTTTGTGAATGGAATAAATACCCAAAAATGGCCATTTCTCATAACCATCGGTGGTTCAGTGGTAGAATGCTCGCCTGCTACGCGGGCGGCCCGGGTTCGATTCCCGGCCGATGCAATTTTTTTTTTTTTTTACAATTTTTAAAACTCATTTATATATTATACAAGAATGACTTCCACGGCGCCAATTTATAATTGTAACGAATAGTATTTGAATAAAAGCATTTAATCGGGTAAAACCGGGGCGTTGCCCGGGTCATTCGGCTAGTATCTATATATATATAAATCAATGTTTGTATGTTTGTTTGTTTGTATGTCTGGTATACAAATTCGCAGTAGTTCATTAATTCAAACCAAAATTTCCATACATAGGTAAAAAAAAAAATACGGGGAAGACGATAGGCTATTTTAAAAAATATATAAATCAATTATTAAAACTATATATTCAAATTATTCTACTTAGCTCATGAACAGCGCACTCTATCAAAGATTAGATTAAATTATGCTGATGCAAACAAATAGATAATGCTAATAACAAACAATTATAAAAAATCTTATCTAAATATATATCACTCGGGTAAATATGCACACGAGTCAATCCCGGGGCGAAGCCCGGGTCACCCGTCTAGTACTTTTATAAAAATAATGAACCTGATGAGACCTGGGGATCTTGGGAAAGGTTTAGGGAAAGTTGTGGAACTTAGTGTTCCACCTGAATATGGTGACGTTATCAGCCACCATGGGTCTGTGGCTTGCCAATAGGAATAGGGCATTCAGGCAGAGTCATGCTGAATTCTAGCATGGTGCTGGTGAGCTCAAGTCAGCCACCATAGATGAGGTGACTTGACCACAAGGAAGAAGTGTATGAGTCAATATTAAACGCTAGCTGGTGTTGTCAAGGCTGAAAGCTTCAGGCTACATCTATCCAGGTCACCAGAGCTTTGCAGCTTTGAGGAAGGAAGGGTGGGACATAAATTAATTTAGGTCGGACTTTAGGTGAAATGTAGCATACTATTGTACAAAATTCATGAGGGTGTCCTATAGAACTTTCAAGAGATATTTTTTTTTGTCTTGAGTAGAAATTTATTATTTTAATACCCACTATTTTCTCAATGTTTTAAGGGGATAATTGCAAAAATATAAAGTAAACTAGCGGATGTACCCGGCTTCGCCCGGGTTTTACCTGAATAAAGGTTTGTCTAACGAACATTTGTTAAAACAATTCTCTATAAACTTATAAAAAAATTAATAGATATATTTTGATAATTTGAAACTCGTAAATTTGAATCTCTCGATAAAGTGAACATTTTTCCCCCTCCCTTGAAAAATACTCGATAAGTTGAATAAAATCAATATTAATTGGTTCCCTCGGTAATTGGAAGTTAAAGGAATAGTATCTTTGCTTTGGAATCGTATCATTATTCTTGTCTCAAATAAATTGCCGTGTCATCCTGAATTTTTTCTCTCCTAATTTTCTACATTACAAAATCATCGTTTTATCTAGTGAACATTTTTTTCTGGTCCCTTGAAAAATACTCGATAAATTGAATAAAATCAATATTAATTAGTTCCCTCGGTAATTGAAAGTTAAAGGAATAGTATCTTTGCCTTGGAATTGTTTCATTATTCTTGTCTCAAATAAATTGCCGTGTCATCCTGAGATAATTTTACTTTTGATGAATAATCTTTAAGATAATAAACTTAGTGATAATAAAAATTATAGATAAAAACTTATTATTATCGTCGCAATGGTGGCGCTGCTTGCGAGTTTAATCTACAAATCTGCAAATAACTCTAAGGATATTCAAGATATTCAAGAAATTATTTTTCAGAAACCTTCCCAGTACTATACTAAATAACTTCCCCAAGTTTCATGGCGTTCCAATGAGTGGTTTGGTCAGGCATAAAGGACAGACACACACACACACATACATTAATTTATATATATAGATAGATATATAGATAGATAAATGCACAATGTACTAGTAGAGCAAAAAGTTCTTTAGCCCCGGAAAAGCCAAATAAAAATACAACAGAAGAAGACAAATAAGATTTAATTGAAACTATTTATTAAGGCTAATGAAAATCATTCTTCAAAATACAGGCCATCATTATCCAAGATGGTTTGCCACCTAACTGCAAGCAACCCGATTTATCCAAGGCACCATGACTCAGGCTTAGAGGCTAAGAAGTCACGACAGGCAGCTCCAACCTGTCTATAGTGTCAGAACGACGTCAGCGAAATGCATGTTCCATCTAACGGAGCGGGGCGCTGCATCAGGGCTGTACACAGGGTGTGGCAGTACTCCAACATCATCAAGCGCTGCAAGCTTATCCCGCGTCTTCTTTGCTTTATGTGGCCTAGCATTATCTGCCTGAAGCACTACGCGTTTATGGACAATAAGTGCTGGATATTTCTCTGTAAACATGGTGTAGACTGGTTCCAGCTGCTTACAGTACAGATTGGCGTCTGCTCGAAATGGAGGAAATCCTTGAAGATCCACCTATATCACCACCTTCTTGGCAAAGCAATATTGGTTGACGACTCTTGGTCTCGTGCAACCCATATTTGTGATGGTTGTTGTTCACAAGGTAGTCGCATTTCTCGTCCTTTATATCGTGACCAGGGATCTTCAGTTTTCAGTTTGGCTTCTGTATTTAAAGCTTTCGTACCAATTTCGTACCAATTTGATAGGTCTATTGGGTCATTGTTCCCTCGCCTTCACAAATACCGTTTGCGTTATCTCTTGTTGAAAGGTGTCTCTTCCAACAGTAGCGTATTAGGACCCTTAGGACCAGGAGTTCCTATTTGTCCAGTGGCATCCTTCAGGTAGAAGTGTTTTGTTTGAGACTTGGGACTACTATTAGTATATATTCAAACTAGACGCGCATCCGCTTTGCTTATTTCGCAGGTGTTAGAAAAATTTGCTCAAAATTGTATATATTTTAAAATCTTGTTTTTGAAGTCTGTATAGATCTACTCTCCACTCAAAACGGCATGGATATGCTTGGTCCTTAAATATCTTTTTTTTTTCAGAATAAAATTTATGTATAAAAATATTAAACATTTTAAAAATCAAATTTAAAGGAAAAGCGCTCGGAAATATATAACTATTTTTGCTTAGTTGAGAGTGAACTATTTTTTTTTAAATCAAGCCTTTCTTTGAATAAGGTCAAATAACTATCAATTATATGTTTATTTTTAGGTTATAAAATTCTCTTTTAATTTTGGAAAAACTTCCATGTTTTAGAGCAAAATTCTAAATTTGTTAAAATATAAAGTCAGAATATATTTGGTTTAGGAACCCGTTTTTAAAAAGGCGTCATTGATTTTGTCTGTGTTTTATATTTGAACCTTGACCATAATTTTTGGCTTCTGGTTAAATGGCGATCTGGTTTTAAAGTTATATTAAATTGCGGTTTTACCACCTTCCTGAAACCTTAGATATCTCTAGATAATCCTTTATTTTATAATTTATCAGTTTTTATTAGTTCATAGATAGAGTGCTATTTAAAATTACACTAAATATGCACAAGAGATTCATACCAAGGTATCCACATTTGCAAGTTTACATATTTGGTACCCATGCCTTTGAATTAGAAGATATATTATCACATTTTTCAACATTTGGGTACATAGATGATTTTAGGTATGATAGTAACACGGATAAATTACACAATTTTGCATTTATAACGTTTCGTGACCCTTGTACAGTTGATAACGTTATTGAAAGATCGCCACATTATATTAAGGACTCCCCAATACCAATAACGGTAGAATATTTGTCAACCAAAAAAGAAGATTCGATTATAAAGTGTTATAATGTATCTACTGATTTGGAAAAAGATGATATAAAGAAATATTTTGAAAAATTTGGATTAGTTGAAGTTGTCCTTTTATCCATTGATAAGTTTTCATTAGAACGTGGACCTACATGTATTGTTCATTTTAAAAATGCAGATTCTGCAACAGAGGCTCTGATATGTGAAAAACATGAAATTAAAGGCATACATATTTCAGTGTCAAAGCCTAAAATGGTTAATACACCGCTGAAAAAAGAAGGCACTTCTCAACAAAATCAAGGCATGTTACAACCCCAAATGAATAGAAATCTGATTATTGAGGAAGAAAGGTCTATTTTCTGCAAAAACATACAACTCTTCAGTAATATGACAGTAACAAGTTATTTTTATTCTAAATGTGGTGAAATCTCTAATTTCATTAGACCATCACCATATAGTTGCATCATTGAGTTCAAAAATGCAGGATCAAAGGTGAAAGCATTTCATGGTTTGTGTCTCATTAATAATATGCTAATCAAAGTTGAGGCAGTAAACATTGATATTCTTCCTATATATTATCAAAAAATGATTTATAAGAAATTTGGCCAACTTGAAAATTTCAACCATCCTTCAATTGAGAATAATTGGTTAAATGTATCTCATCCTCGAAACAAATTCCTAAGATATGAACCATATAATAAACAACATGCCAATATGCCGCCAGCATGTAAAATTGGTAAATTCCAACCTGAAATGGTTGAAGAGGTGCAAGAAGAAGAATATGAATTCGAGTAAACATTCTTTAAAAAAAGTATTAAATTCAAAATTACTTTTACATACTGACATTTATATATCCTCAGAGCATATATACTTTGTGAACAATTTAAGCTCCTTCCTTACAACTAAAAAAATAACCATATAAACTTTTATCTCTCTTTAAATATAAACATGAAATTTATATATTACTAAAACATCATATTTCACATCTTTAAAAAGCTATTAAGATTTTCTCATGTGATTTATTTTGCATAATATATGTGATGGAAAAGAATTTTAGAATATGCTAATTGAAACTACATATATATACATGCATAAAATGTAATTTATATTATTAAATATAATATATATATAGATTGTAATTATGCAAATTAAAAGATGCACCATGACTTAAAATACAATGTGAGTATTAATCATTTTTGCTATTATAATTTCTGGATTAATATTATTTATTTCATTTTAGCCTTTTTTTTTTTTTCAAAATCATCTTTGTTTTTGCTTACAACAACTTTTGACATTTACAGTTTTGAAAAAAAAAAAATACAAAAGTGAAATTATACTTCCATTTATAAAATGCTTTTCTCTTAATTTAATTTTTTGTCAAGTTTGTGAAAAGAGTATATTGAATTTTTAATATATCTCACTGTACAGGCATTTTGAAAGTAAACCACAGTGAAAAATTGAAATATTTCTATTTGTCAATTGTGGATAATATGTATATTGGAATGAATATGTAAAATATTGACTTTATATATATATACTTTTACATAGATACTCTTATATTTTCCACCTCATTATAAGAAAAATTATAAACTTGCAGGCATAAATAATTCATTTTAAATATTTAAAAAAAAAATCCAAATGCATAAAAATTAATTTTACAGAAAAGTGGTTCCTATATGCACGCCCCATTGCTTAGAAGAGAATTGTCTGAAGAAAAAATGGGGGAGCTATATTGATAGAGTTTAAAAACATTTCTATATACAAAGTTTATATACAAGAAAGTTACAAAGAAAGACAATGCATGTGGAAATAAGATGCAGCAAAACTTTTACAAATATATGGCTAAACAGGAATTATTACGCAGTTTTTTTTAAATTTCAATTTAAAGCGCTATGTCCCCCTAGGGACACTTGCGCTGTCATGCATGTACGCCATTTTGTTTATTTAAATCTTCTAAAGATTCGATTCTACTTTTTGCATGATTTATCATAGACGACAAATAAGATATTTTTTTGTGAGATTCTTTTGATTGGTTTTAAACTTGTTATCGAAATAAATTATTAAGCAGTTAAAAAGTTAAATGACAGAAAGAGTTTGTTAAAATGATCATGCTTATATCGCGATTCTTCCTATTACACTATTTTTTGGTCTCAAATTATCAATGTGTAGATTTGTCTTTTATGATCTTCTCAGCCAAAATTCCACAATGGTTATATATAATACATTATTTTCTCTATATAGTTGCATATCCAGATTTTCTATAATAGCACCGATGTTCAGCATAACATTTCACCTTAAAGTAAGGCAACTTTCCATGATGCTATATCATCTGCCAGACACAAATACACATTAAGAAAAGGTCTTGTTTAGAATTTGGTTTAGAGTAGCTCCATAAACATTTTTTTGTTGTTGTAATTTCCCCTCCTTCTTTTTCATTTATGATTTCTTTTCCTCAATCTTAAGATTATGATTCCAATAAAGGAAATAAGACCATATAAGTATTTATAATGCAATATTTGTAGATAACAATGATGTTTTACCTTATTTACATGGAATTGATTTCCATTTTGGTGTCAACGTTGTAAAGGTATTTATGGATTTGCATATAAAGGAAATAAGATTCATCAATATAATATCAGATTTAAGAAACTAATATCATATTAGGTGATCTGATTTTGTGATTCAGATACTTTATATCCGTGTTTTTTAAAGGGATTTTTAATCCTAATTTTGTATATTTCTTTCTTTTTTTTTCTTAAGTGTGCCTAACACAGTGCCCTAAAGGAAGTCTTGTTGCTTTAAATAGGATTTGCAGGTAGTCATCTACTTCAGTCCGTGAGATCATCTATTTTCTTTCTTTTTTTTTTCCATCAATCTCTTTCCAGGTCAATCTATATTGTGGGTACTTTCATATGTACAGAGAAATTTGATAAGATAGGGTTTGTAACTTTTCTTTCAAACTTATCCATTTAATTTGTTGTTGTTTCTTATCCCCTTAAGTAAAGATGACACAAATTCCATGAGTTCATGCTTCTCAAGCTGTTTTATGATAACAGTAGCCTCTCCTGTAATGTGTTCTGGAGCTGCAGGTGCCAAGCTACATTTTGGGCAAGTGGGTTAGACTTTGTTATTATTTTCAATCTTCAATGGCTTGAGATGCCCTGTTTTAAATCTTGTTAGCGTTGTTTGTGATGCTCTATTTCTGAGGTTCAGAGCTCCTCCCCCGGGTCAATTCCACTGTACCAGCTGTTCTTAATCCTTTTAATTTATTTATAACAATTGTCTTTACAAATTTTTTTTTTGGAAGGTTTCTTACTAAGTGCAGTTGTTTGGTAAAAAAAAAATTGAAAAAAAAAAGATTATCAAATAAATTACTCTTGAGTAAATCTTACGGTTAATATAGATTTTGTTAAGTTAGTTCAAAATATTGTGATATAAGGACTATAATTTACAGATAATGCTCATAAGAACCAACTAAACACATTTTAAAAATGGCTTCTTAAAAAAAAAATGGTCAGAATTAAAAAAAAAATGAATAAAATATTTTAAGAAATCATTTAATATATATATATATATATATATATATATAGACCCAACCAGACACAGTCTAGTCATAAAGCCTGTTGCAAACATTTTCATAAATTAAACTAACAAGAACAAAGCAGAAAATATAAATACAGTAGAACCTCCATGAGAGGACACTCCAGCTAGAGGACATATCTCTACAAAGGACAGTTTTCATTTTGTCAGAATTACCATTTTTACTATTTAACAACTTTCTAGTAAGGGGACACCCTCTTCATAAAGGACACTTTTGCTCTTCATCTAGGTGTCCTTTACAGAGAGGTTTTACTGTATATACTTTATCAGGTAATAAGAAATGAATTTTAAATATATATAGTCATTCAAATTTTCCCTCCTTTGCTATTGACACTGGATCATTTAGGCCACTGATTCTCTTCTACTTGGAGCATTTCTTTCATTAACCTCACCGATGCTAATTTTCAAATAATCCAAATTCTGATACATTTTTCAGAGCACACCTTTTTCCTTTAAATTTTCCAACAATATGAAAATGAGGTGGTTTGAATCAAAGTTTCCTGAGGGGACATTCTTTATTTTTATGAACATTTGTCTCCAACCTTTGTTGAGTTGCAAGCTGAGGAACCAAATAATCCAATGTTTTCCTTTAAACATTTTTGTACTCAGATGTTCCAAAAAATATCTTCTTGATATTGTTTTCAGCTTTAGTTTTTACTGCTTTGGAACAGAAGTTGAGATTATACCTTTGGTAGCAAGCTTCCTACCAAATCATGCCAAATGGTGACACTTGACAATTCTTCTGAATTTCAAAGAAGCTTCCAGAGAGCTAAAAGCATATATCGTACAATTCTGGAAATTAATCTTCTCATTTAGAGCAAACATTTTTTAGGTTTGTGAAAGAGATTCTCTCGAGCCAATGATCATCATGCCATATCAACAAGATATCCTTTTAATTTCTTTAAGAGCAGAATAACAATTGCATCATTCAAATGTTCTCACCCCAAGTCTTCATTGATTTTAATGGAAATGGTTCTTGGAGCTAAATTTCACCTCTTTGAGTCAAGATTTTTTGTTTGAAGAATGTATTTCAATTAATTTTCTTGCTAATGGCTCTTATAGCTACTTGCATTCATGGTTGACAAGATCTTTCTTAGTGCCAGCCTTTTTGTACCTTTTAGAAACAAAATGTCACACAGTTTTCAATTTTTTTTTAGTTTAAAAATGGATGATGTATTTGTCTCCATATGTGGTTTTCTTTAAAATCCAACTCCATTATCAAACCAAATTTATTCAGATTTTTTTCCCAACTACATGAGTACCAAGTATTCAAATATCACCACTTTATTTTAGAAAAAACTTCACACTGGTAAATTTTTTACCAGTGATTTGTGTGTGGTGTTGTAAGGGCTAGACTATATATGATGATAAATTCAAAGCCATTTCGATTTTCTTTAGGATTTTTTTTTGCTTCATTCAGCACAGACTAATTTCAATAAAGCTACATAAATATTGTGCATAGTTTTGGTCTGGTTTCCATTTGACAGCCAAAAAAAACTAATAACACAGAATCATTTCTGAAGGAGAGGGTCAGTCTTCATAGAATTTTATCAATTTTGATTTAGTGCAAAAGTAAGTGGTTGATACTCAGGGAGGTCCTGGAGAGGTTATCCAAATTGTGCCATTCCCACAATTGACCAATGTGTCAATAAGGGGGCTCGAAAAAACAAACGAAAAAAAAAAGCGGGTATCTCTATACTTCCAAATTGAAAACTAAAATAATTAGCACCTTGCTGACGAGGGCCAACAGCCCGAAACGCATATGTGGTTAGCTTTTCTTTATTAATCAGAATGGGTATTTGGCCAATTCTGGAATAATTAAGAATCAATGAACAGTTGATATCATCAGCAGCAAGCCATCAGCAACTTTCACTTGCATGATAAGGAGATGCTTTTTTTTTTTCTTAACAGAATTTTATTTTACACTTTCTTCCTCTCTCTGTGGACATTGGATACTATCTACTGGGGAGCTCATCGATGGATGATGTAGTTGGAGGTTGATTGTCCAGATGCCTTTTCAAATCTGAGAGAGTAGTTTATATTCTTTCAGCATCCAAAAATATACCTAGTAATGTTATTGCATTTGTTTTCTCAGTTTCTTTCAACAGTGATTTACTTTATTTTGGTTAGAAGCTGATCTGATGTCACTTGTCTCTACATTTTGGCAATACTGTGGTTAGTCCTGCCATTCTTTACAAGAGATGATTTCCCAGTCTACACAGGTATGGTAAAGTAGAGCACACTGACAATGCATGTAGAAGCATGCCACTTATATCCTCACCCTTAATAGGTTTAAATGGATATATGGAATATTTTGTTATCCTTAAACTGATTGGCTCCAGCACCATTTGGTTAGTTTAATTTTTACCACTGTTTTGAGAACACAGGCATATTGGTCTCATAAATTCAGCCATTTTTATTGGCATTTTTTAAAGGTGCTTTTTAATTTTTCTTTGGAAAGTTCAGTATAGATTTTAAACAGTAGCATTTTATTTTTGGTGGTATAGTTTGTTTCTATTATATAGAATATTTTAAAAAGACTTTATAAAATTTGTAAAACTTGTTTTTTGTAGATTTTGGGTTTAGTCTTGATACTTTTTTTAGCATATTTTTCTCAACTTGTTCAAGCATTATTTAGATAAGGCTGGCTCTCCTTTTCAAGTGTAATGATATGGTACAATTTTTTTTTTTGGATTATAGATTATAAACACAAAAAAAAAAAGGTAATAAGACCAAATCCAAAAAAATAGTGTGTGATGTTTCAGGAACAGTATTATTAGACAATGATGATAGTAACAATGCTGTTACCTAAACGTTTCTACACACTATTTATTAATTTGGATTTGAATTTATCAAACTTGTGTTTTATCAAGTGTGACATATGCAGCGTACACATTATTCCACTCTATATACATGCAGTATAGTGAAATAGCTGGAAATCACAGAAGTAGATATCATTTCACCTTAAAGTAAGGCAACTTTCCATGATGCTATATCATCTGCCACACACAAATACACATTAATGATAAAGCACAATTTGGATTATAGATTATAATACAAGAAAATAAGACCTAATCCAAATAGTTTATTATAATATACAGTTAAACCTGTCTATAGCGCCCCCTCCCTATCTATACATAGTACAATGCGATTTACATTAAAAGTGACCTGTCTATAGCATCCCCTCTCTATAGCACCCTAATTTGGTGAGTCCCAAGAGGGGGCGCTATAGACAGGTTTAACTGTATATAAAATCTATAATATTAAATTATTTGGATTAGGTCTTATTTTCTTGTATTAAATACACATTAAGAAAAGGTCTTGTTTAGAATTTGGTTGGAGTAGCTCCATAAACATTTTTTTGTTGTTGTAATTTCCCCTCCTTTTTCATTTATGATTTCTTTTCCTCAATCTTAAGATTATGATTTAAATAAAGGAAATGGTAAGGAAATAAGACCATATAATATTTATAATGCGATATTTGTAGATAACAATGATGTTTTACCTTAATGACACAAAATTCAAACTTATGTAGTAGGTTTAGTCATATTACCCTGTAAGATATCTATATATATATCAAATAAGCTCCTTATCTGCCTATTTTGATTTTTTTTTTTATCTGAAAATTCAATCTTTAGTTCTAACAAATACAGTAAACCTCTCTATAGTGAACCATGCTGGGACTTAACCTGTGGTCCACTATAGCCATGGTTCATTATAGCCATAGTTCACTCTATTATAAAATAAAAATGGGGATTATATTTCAGGATCATTATAAAAGAAGGTTTGCTATATCCTAGGTTCATTTTAGTGGCGTAAAATGTTGTAAAAAAAGACTGTTTTAAAAAAAAATGGCTAAACAAAATGTGAGCGCTAACTGAAATAGTACTATGAATAGAGTTAGCATTGTTGAAGTATCCAGCCAACTCTCTCTGTACAGGTTTCCACTTCTTTCCCTGTCACCAGTAAGGTAAAGGCATTTTTTCCCTTTGTAACTTTCATACTGAAATACATCGATCATCAAATCTTTATGCAGGTCTTAAAAACATATCTTTATGAGATAATACGATTTTTTTTTAAAGCACAGCTTTCTATCATTTGAGGGGATCTAAAAAAAAAAAAAAGATTTATGGATATATTAAGTTGAAGGCAATCCACCCAACTTGTACATTCGAAATCTTTTAGAATAATGACAGGAATAAAAATCAACATATATATATATAATAAAAATTAAGACATCAATATAGGGATGGTGATATAGTTAGCCTTAGTAATCAGGTGTGGTTGTGGCAGGAAGGGATTTTCTTTCTTCATCACAACAATCTTCTCCATTCTGAAATCACAACAGTATAATAGTTAACATACATATTTACATATTGTATATATATATACATATGTGCATAAATAACTTTTAAAAATAAAAAAAGGTCAGGTGTTGGTATTAATATTAAATAAATTGAAAAGCCCATGTTCTCGTGGTCAGGATATGCATTCGTTAATTTCAATATATATAAGTATATGTGTGGTATTTTTTCACAGGAGGGAGATATTTATTTGGCATGAAGATAGCTAGCTTTCTCTCTCTTTATAATTTTAACTAGAAGTTTACGAGCTAAAACATGTCGGGTTTACATTCCCAGAGGATGTTCAAAGCCTACTGTACTGATGAGGGTCATCGTTTGAAACCATGGTATAGAAAGCTTGTTGTTTGGCTTATTTGTCTGAATTGGCCAGAGCTGGCGTATTCACTCTTAAGGAATTATGCAAAGAGGATATAAAGAGAATATATAGTTTTGCTTCATTTTCAAAAGGAAGAAGCAGTTACTCTTCTATATATAAATCAACATCATGTAATGCCATCTCAAATATGGAGGTTGGTCCATCATCAAGCACCACCATTTATTTCTGCCTCGCCTCTTCTTCGAATTTCAGACAACTCTATCAGATTATCCGACCAGCAGTCTTCCCCGTGATATGTCTCTCCGTTCATTCTTCAAGATGTATCTCTCCTCTCTTTTTTTGAAGATCCAAATATACTCATGATCTTTAACCATTTCTCCTATATGACTCCATTACTTTTCATTTAGAGGCTATATAGAACTCTATATATATTTTTATTGTTAAAAAAAAAAATTATTGACATTCCAATTTTGGCATTCATCTATCTATTTGATATCTTGAGAATATATACAACAACAACAACAAAAAAGCCTTTATTTAGGGTCACTGACCCTATACAGGATTCACCAGAGGTATGCATAAGAACAAAGCAGTGAGACAAATCTTGAGAATATATATAGTATTCAAGATATATATTTTTGGAATTCTATGGTACATATTATATATATAGTAGATTTGTGCATGCGAATGATTAGTATAATCTATATAACTAGATATATATGTATAGAATTGATCGTAGTTGGTTTTTCGTGATATATCAAGAAATTGTGTTGGCCAATTATCAGGGAACAGTCTAAATCAATGTTTAGTTGATTTCTGTTCTATTAGACTCTGCTATCTAAAAAACACATGTTTTTTTAAAGCCCCTGTAGTAGTAGTTGTAGAAAACCTTTTTAACAAAAGTTTGTAGTAGATTTTTTATCCATATTTAGATATAGTGGAACCCTAATATCTTTAATACAAATAAAATCAATATTATGTATTTATACACACTTATAGACACAAACTTTAAAAATTGATTGATTTTATACTTGTTTAAACACATTCTTAAAGTTTATTTTGCTTAGAAAAAAAATTTTTTTTTCATATATTTAATTTGTGTACCACATATATATATATTTAAAATGAAATATGTATATTTATTTGTACAGAGCACAAAGTTCTATTTGACACACACACCTTAGGTAATCATATTATCACTATTTAGCACACTTTTTTTTATATTAGTAATGCATTTGAGAAAATTTATGAATTGCTAATAAAGAAAATTTTTGGTTATAACCACTTTTTATAAGTTTATATTTTTAAAAATTATTATTGTTTTTGTGCACACTAAAAAAATTGAATTCTTTATAAATGAAATTGAAAAGCCTAAAAAAATTGAATACAAATAACATGTATTTATATTTCTTTTTTTTTTATATATATATATAATTTTAAAAAGTACTTTTTTTCCCTTAAAATGCATATTTTCTTATTTATTTATTTTCAATTTAAAGCGCTATGCTCCCCTAGGGACGCTTGCGCTGTCATACATGTATGCCTTTAAAATTGTCTATACATATATATTTACAATAATTGTAGGCTGTATAGAAAAAAAATCAGGTGTTGATATTTAAAAAAAAAAAAGGGGGGGGGGGTCGGTGGAAGGCTGGTTAAACCGTTTGGTTTACGACCACTACAACCCGGGTTCGATCCCCGCATTGGACACTTTTTTCTGTTTAAAAAAAAAAAAAATGCTCCAATGGCCCCCCAATTCTTGCAAAAGTCCAACCCCACCAGCGAGTGCAAGTAACCAAATGGGGCTCTGGCACATTTGTAAGTGCAAAGTCGAACTGCTTTCACATGTGTAGACATGTGGTGCGCTTATAGTAAAAAGCAGTCGCTGACTACCCCACCATGATTATCATGGCCTGTACCACGTGTACTAGGGATAAGCAAAAAAAAAAAAAAGAGAGGCATATCCTGACCACTTGCATGAGCATTTTAGATGTCAGAACACCACCTAGTGGAACAAAAATCAACTAAATGTTGATTTAAATTGATATTTGATCAACATTTAGTTGATTTTTGTTCCACTAGGTGGCCTTCTGCTACTTAAAATTCTCATGCGAGCTGTCAGGATATGCCTAACCTGACCTTTTTTCTTATTTTTTTCACATGAACAGCATATTTATGCAACTTTTGCCTTAAAAATATCCCTTTCTTGATTTCTAAGGAGGTCTCTTGGAACACATTTCTGGTCGTCGTGGTACAGCCTGCACCACACTGACGAGGCCAATTATCCCCAAAATGTGTTTGTGGTTGGCTTTTCTTGATTTATCAAGAAAATGGGTTGGCCAAATATCACAGAAAAGTTAAATCAAGGTTAAATTTTGTTCCACTAGGTAGCACTCTGCCATCTAAAATGTTCATGTTAGCAGTCAGGATATGACTTTTTTTTGGGGGGGTGTTAATATATATATATATATATATTAAAATCAAAAAAGGCATATCCTGACAACGTCAACATGAACTTTTAGATGGCAGAAGGGCATCTAGTATAGCAGAAATCAATTGAACGTTGATTTAACTTTGTTTTTATTATATATATATATTTTTTTTTTTTGTCACAAAATTTGAACTATAACATTGACATAAATGAGAAATAATGTACTTAAAATGATCTTTTATAAAAATTTTATATTATATTTTTAAATTGAATATTTTTTTTATAATTTTTCGCATGCGCATGAAATAAATGTAAATGAATATTTAAAGCAAGCATTGTATATATAATATTGTATATTCTTTTTATTTATTAAAAAAAATATATTTTTTATCATTTATTTTTTAATTTCACATTTTATTATTATCATCACAATTGTTTTAATAATGTATATTATGATTTTAAACATCACTCTTTTTTATCTATTCAATTTTATATATATATATTGCATATATGCCTATTTTCAGAACATTTTTTTCAGAAAAAAAACATAATCTATATATTGTAACTAAAATTTTAAAGAAAATATATTTACATATAACCTTATATAACCCAAGCTTTTAATCTGTGAATAAATGGTTTAGTGTATCATTTTAATGCTATTATTTTTGTCTACATTATATATTATAATCAATATATATCTGTGTGTGTTTAAATGGTATTCTATATCAAATAGTCAAGAAATAAAAAATTTAAAAAATAAATGTGGTTTATTCTGAATTTTTTTTTTTTTTTTTTTTAAAGGTGAATCTTTGGGTTAAAGGTAACTACTTCCCCATCTATCTGAACATAAAATACTTTGTTCTATTTGTATATTATATAGAGATTGTGCCCATCATGGACAGTCATTTTAACTTCAAGGAAGACAATTTTACAGTAGAACCTCCCTTTAGCGGACACCCCACTAGCGAATACCTCTCTACAAATGACAGTTTTCATTTGCAAAATTACCATTTTTACTATTTAGCAACTCTCTGGTAAGAAGACACCTCTCCCTAAAGGACACTTTGGCTCTGCAATTAGGTGTTGTCCTTTACAGGGAGGTTCTACTGTATAACTTTAATGTGGATCAGGGTTTTTTTTTTTTTCTGATTAAATTGTCTGTTTCAGATGAGTCACTGATCTATGAATCTTGCTTTGAAAGCAAAAGTTTTCCTTCTTCTAGATGAACTGTCAGTTTTAAGGAGAGCTCCATCACTAACTACCCAACATGATTATCATAGCTGTACCACGTGTACTAGGGATAAACATAAAAAAAAGGAGAGCTCCACCTTGTTATAGTATCAAATATGAAAAATAGTACAAAAGTGAATTTTATTTGGATCAGGTGGATAAATTAAGAAAAAAGGCATTTCCTGATCGTGCAACTAAAAGTTGCTGATGGCTTGCGCCATCTATCAGAATAAATATCAACTAATCGTTGATTTTTAATTATTTCAGAATTGGCCAAATACCGTTTCTTGATTATTAAAGAAAAGCTAACCACATACACGTTTTGGGCTGTTGGCCCTCCTCAGCGTGGTGCAATTTGTACCTCAACAACCAAAAAGGTGGTCTTTGGGGCATCTTGAAAAACCATGAAACAGGTATTTAGGCCGGAAGGGTGTGTGAATGCTTTGAGGTACAGCTTGCACCACCCTGATGAGGGCCAACAGCCCGAAATGCGTACGTGGTTAGCTTTTCCTGAACAATCAAGAAACGGTATTTGGCCAATTCTGGAATAATTAAAAAATCAATGATTAGTTGATATTTATTCCGATAGATGGCACAAGCCATCAGCAACTTTTAGTTGCACGATCAGGAGATGCCTTTTTTCTTAAAGTATCAAATGTTTTTTTTTTTTTGACATTTTATAGGAATAATGGTGCAGATTTACAAAAAAAGTATAAGATACTGTGCACAATTATTTTTCTATGTACTTGATTTTAAAGGAAATTTTTGGGCTGGTCCTTCAGCTAACTAAAATGTGTATACAAGGCAATGGAGAGAAATTATATAACATTTTAAAAGGTAAATTTATGTAAACATAGATCATAAGAATTTACATAATAGAATAAATTTGAAGAATTTAACTATGAAAAGGT
The DNA here is from genome assembly GCA_030710605.1 of Cordylochernes scorpioides. Taxonomy (NCBI): domain Eukaryota; kingdom Metazoa; phylum Arthropoda; class Arachnida; order Pseudoscorpiones; family Chernetidae; genus Cordylochernes; species Cordylochernes scorpioides. The sequence continues at coordinate 45,429,695 of CP092868.1, forward strand.
TAATGAACTTAGTTTTTTTTTTCTTTAATTATACTTAGTACACCTGGTACAGGCCATCATAATCAAGTTTGAGACTGCTTTTACTGTAAGTGCACCACATGTCTACACATGTGAAAAGCAGTTCAACTTTTTCAATTACAAATGTGCCAGAGTCTCGTTTTGATTACTTGCACACGCCGGTGGGGTTGGATTTTTGCAAGAATCAGGGGCCATTGGAGCTTTTTTTTTTTTTTTCAGAAAAAAGTGCCCAATGTAGGATTTGATCCCGGGTCGTAGTGGCCAAAAACCAACAGTTTGGACCATCCTTCCACCGAACCTAAATGAACATAGTTAATATAGAGAAATAGAATGACTTTTATTTTATTCGTATATTTATATCTATTTAAAGGTTTTAAGATAGGAGGGGAACATATTGTGATGGTAGTAGGGGGCCCGACCCAGGTTCGATTCCTGCATTGGGCACTTTTTTATGTTTAAAAAAAAAAAATGCTTCAATGGCCCCCGATTCTTGCAAAAGTCCAACCCCACCAGCGAGTGCAAGTAACCAAACGGGGCTCTGGCACATTTGTAAGTGCAAAGTCAAACTGCTTTTCACATGTGTAGACATGTGGTGCACTTACAGTAAAAGCAGCAGCCTACTTCTACCCACCATGATTATCATGGCCTGTACCACATGTACTAGGAATAAGCAAAAAAGAAAAGATAGGAGGGGAACATAATGTGATGGTAGCTGTATACGTTTGTTCATATAATGCATCTGTTCAAATTTCTTATAAAATATGGCGCGGTAAGCCATCGTGTAAATATTGTGTTTTATCATTGCAGGCAGTTGATTTATTTTTAGAAGAATCATACATGCCTCAAAAATAATTCAAATTTCTTATACTTTTTTATAAATCACAATTTGGATTATAGCTACAAGAAAATAAGAGGACCTAATCCAAATAATTTAATAAATGTGTGACATTTCGGTAACAGCATTGTTACCATCATCAGACAAAAGAATAAAAAAAAAAAGAATAAATATTTTAATTATTTTGTCTGATGATGGTAACAATGCTGTTACTGAAACGTCACACACTATTAACACAAGGTAATAAGACCAAATAAATAAATAGTGTGTGACGTTTCGGTAACAGCGTTGTTACCATCTTCAGACAAAAGTACTGAAAACTACTGAAAAGTACATTCAGTACTTTTGTCTGAAGATGGTAACAACGCTGTTACCGAAACGTCGCACACTATTTATTTATTTGGATTTGGTCTTATTACCATGTGTCTATAATCTAAATTGTGCCTTATCAGTCACACACTATTGAATTATTCAGATTAGGTCTTATTTTCTTGTATCTTATACTTTTGTTTATTGTTTTAGGGTTCTTCATGGTTTCTATTACTTTGAGGGGAATGAGTCTTTGGGTTTTAGTTGTGGTGTTTTTATGAAGGATTCTGGTGTTATTGAAGTCTGGCCTGTTACCCTTATGTGGTTAACTATTAATGAGTTTGGGTTCCGCTTCAAAATAGTTCACCACATAAACAGGACATACTCCAGACTTCAATAATACCAGAATCCTTTATAGAACTGCCACAACTAAAACCCAAGCAAGAACCCCGAAGCAAACACAAGATAATAAGACCAAATCCAAATAAATAAATAGTGTGTGACGTTTCAGTAACAAGTGTTGTTACCGAAAGTCACACACTATTTACTTATTAGGATTTGGTCTTATTATCTTGTGTTTATAATGTATAATCCAAATTCTGACTTAGCTTCTTCAGAACTAGTGTTTTATAGAATTATAGAATATTTTTACTTTTGTTATTATTTATATATTTTTTTAATATTTCATTTAGAAACATAAGATAACAAGACCAAATAAATAACCTCCATGTGATGTTTCGGAAACATTGTTACCATCTTCAAAATGAAGAAAGAATATTGAATCAGAAAAAAAAAAATTCACAGCATAATTTTAAATAGTTGGTCCTTGTTGGTATTGTGTAAACAAGAATATTATTTTATTCTATAATGGTAAAAAAGCTCTTCCCAATGTTACATACAGTTGGTCTTGTTACTAAATTGTACCTTTACTATATTTCATATAAATGGAGTTTTTTCTACAAATGGAGATTATGATTTACAAAAGTATATGGTGGCTCTCCCATCAAAATAAACGTCACACTAAATGCCATCTTTTTTTTTTTTTGCTTATTCCTAGTACACGTGGTACAAACCATTATAATCATGGTGGGTAGAATACAAGAAAATAAGATCTAATTCAAATAATTTATTAGTGTGTGACGTTTCGGCAACAACAATGTCACCATCATCAGACAAAAGAATAAAAAAATATATATATATATATTTTTTATTATTCTTTTGTCTGATGATGGTGACAATGTTGTTGTCGAAACGTCACACACTAATAAATTATTTTGATTAGGTCTTATTTTCTTGTATTATAATCTATAATCCAAATTGTGCTTTACCATGGTGGGTAGAAGTAGGAGACTGTTTTTATTGTAAATACACCACATGTCTACACATGTGAAAAGCAGTTAGACTTTGCATTTACAAATGTGCCAGTGCCCCATTTGGTTACTTGCACTCGCTGGTGGGGTTGGACTTTTGCAAGAATAGGGGACCATTGGAGCATTTTTTTTTTTTTATCAGAAAAAAATGCCAAATAATGGATTCGAACCTGGTTGAAGTTGAAAACCAACAGTTTAGACCACCCTTCCACCGACCCCGTAGACTCCATCATATACAGTAGAACCTCCATGAGAGGACACTCGCTGTAGAGGACACCTCTCTATAAAGGACGATTTTTATTTGTAAAATTACTGTTTTTACTATTTAGCAACTCTCTGGAAAGAGGACACCTCTCCTTAAAGGACACTTTGGCTCTGCAATTAGGTGTCCTTTACAGGGAGGTTCTACTGTACAACATAAATTTGATGGGAGGATTATATTCATATATCTAGAGAGTCACCTCTTCCTTTAATTATACATCAGAATAATACATCACCCTATGAACATTTAAAGGGAGAGATGTCTCTCCAAGTACATGAATATGATCCTTCCACAACTCTATGTTGTATTCTTGTCTGAAAATCTGCCTGTGCTACTTCACCAGCTTGAACACTTTTTGGTAAATATTGTCATGGTAGAGAAGACAAGTATTCCAAAAGCTTAATTAAAAATAATTTATTAATTAATCAAACTTATATGTTGCAAAAATGTGTCAAAGGAATTTTCAAGTGGTAATTTTCCAGCATGGTAAGGGGTGATGCCTATGCAAATATTTATGATGGTAAACAACAGAATATTTAAAATAATTATTCAGTGACAATATGGCAAAACCCCTATTGTAGGATGTTATGAAATCAAAGCCGCCCCTGTACTGATTGGGTCCAAAGCCTGAAACCAAGGTGTACAGATTGTTGTCTGAATTTGCCAAAACTGGTGTTGGGGCTCATCATGACTAGTAAAGTCAGGTTAGGTCAGTGATCTAGACTGTTGGTTTTCCATCGCTATGACCCAGGTTTGAACCCGCTTTGGGCACTTTTTTCTAATAAAAAAAAAAAAATTGCTCCAATGGATCCCGATTTCTTGCAAAAATCCAACCCCACCAGCAAGTGCAAGTAACCAAAAAGGGCTCTGGTACATTTGTAAGCGCAAAAGTTGAACTGCTTTTCACATGTGTAGACATGTGGTGCACTTAGAGTAAAAGAAGTCACTAACTACCCACCTTTTCTTCTTCTTTATTATCTCCACACTGGGTGAAGTGGAATGTGTCTGCCTTTGTCATCAAGACTGGGAGCACTACTCAGTAGCAGGCCAACTTATCTCCAAAAGAAATGGCCGCTTCTGACATGAGGAACAGATGCCATGTGCAGCCGCTCCTAACATGGAGTACAAACGTTGCTCATCCTGTGTCCCTTACAGGGTACTATCAGCCAGGCCAGCTGAGCCCAGGTTTTTTAGTGAGCTTGTTACCGCTCCCCCTCCTTCTTTTTCATCCGGGCTTGGGACCGGCAAAGGCAGAGTTAACTACCCACAATGATTATCATGGCCTGTACCATGTGCACTAAGGATAATAATTGAAAAATAAAAAAAAAACTAGTAAAGTTGCAGCGATGCAGGGTGCATCATTTTGATGCACAATTAAAAGTACAGATGCTTCTCTAGGTACATATATACATATGTATGACAAATTTTAGTATTCTTGTGAAAGCTTTCGTCTCAATAGTGGGTGAGGTAAATTTCCCACAAGCCATCCATCCGAGGAACGGCCATCTTTGTTCAACCAAAACTGACTTCTGGGTTGTTGGATCTACAATGACAGTCATATATGTCAAAATACATTATATTTTTCCATATGTAACATAATTATAAATAGTGTAACAGCTCCAAAATATAAATACAATTCAACGCACCAGCTTGGCCATCATGTAAAATACAAAACAAGATAATAAAGTTTCATTGAGAGTCAGACACATCCATTTTGACTCATCCATTGATGAGCTCTACTCTTCCCCGGCAGACACCATCAACAAGCTTTACAAGCTTGATACCTTAGTGTGATTGAGTGGAGATAAGAAAGAAGAAGAGACACATCCAAGACTGGACAAGGAACCAGAAGTTGTTAGTTTGTCAGACAACAATCAGTTGATCACTGCCTTTCATGTAGATCACACTCTACTTGACCTTGTCACGTCTTCTCTCTCTGAGGTGACATCCAACCTGCCTCATCCTTTGTGTTACCGATTGATGCCAGAAACCACTCTGACCACGAACTCCAAGACTGCAACAACATGCCTCCCACAACAACCAGCCAAAGAATAACCTACCTTACCATATATACATGTATGTTATATTAAAATATTATTATATTTCATAGATTCAAATACTCTGTTAAATCGACCGCCAGAGGTCACGTTTCCCCTATAAAAAAATTATTGTTGTTGTTTCCCGATGGACGGCTAAAAACTTTGTAATTATGTAAATAATCTTTTGTTTTCCTTGTTCTACTTGCCTTAAGACAGGCAGTACTTTTATCAAATTATGTCTTATATATGTTCTTTTGGCTCAATTAAAGCTATTTCTAATCTTCATTATTTTATTATAGTTTCAAGATTTTAACCACAATTGCATTACCATAGCATAACCCTAAATATATTCAAAAATTAACAGAAATCTCTTTTTTTTAATAACATATATATATAAAGCAGAACGGCTGTTTGTGTCACTATAGTCAAACCTAGCTATAATAACATCGCTTTGGGACAATGAGAAGAGATTTATGTTGTTTTAACTATTCTTAAAAACAATTGGAACTTCATATTTTGATTCCTCAAAATTACATTTTTTACAAACGATAATGAAGAGTAAGGAGAAAAGATTTTTATTCAATTAAACTTGTGACAAGCTTTCGGGCAGTCACGCCCTTCAACAGGTAATAAAAAGAATAATTGACTATTAAAATAGGAAACAAACTGAGAGAGAGCTTTAAACAAAAATGATACAACTGCAGCCTGGCCGCGAGAAAACGTGAATTCGGGAAAGTAATGTGAGGTGGGGGGGGGGGGGAGGGGGGTTTATCCGGTTTTTAAGTTAATATATATATCATGATATTGGTTAGGTAAATCTATATGTCGATTATTAATTACG
>CP092868.1:45441384-45469149 GCA_030710605.1 Cordylochernes scorpioides
CAAAACAGAGCGCGGCACATTTGTAAGTGAAAAAGTCGAACTGCTTTTCACATGTGTTACATTTAGAGTAAAAGCAGTCTCAAACTTGATTATCATGGCCTACCCACCATGATGGTGGCCTGTACCACATGTACTAAGTATAATTAAAGAAGAAAAAAAAAACTAAGTTCATTAACCTTTTCATAGTTAAATTCTTCAAATTTATTCATTATGTAAATTCTTATGTTCTATGTTTACATAAATTTACCTTTTAAAATGTTACATAATCTCTCTCCATTGCACATTTTAGTTAGCTGAAGAAGGACTAGCCTAAAAATTTCCTTTATAATCAAATAAACAAAAATATTTGTGCACAGCATCTTATACTTTTTTTTTTTTTGTAAATCTGCACCATTATTCTTATGAAATGTCAAAAAAAAAAAAAAAAAACATTTGATACTTTGAGAAAAAGGGCATTTCCTGATTGTGCAACTAAAAGTTGCTGATGGCTTGCGCCATCTATCGGAATAAATATCAACTAATCGTTGATTTTTAATTATTCCTGAATTGGCCAAATACCATTTCTTGATTGTTCAAGAAAAGCTAACCACGTACGCATTTCGGGCTGTTGGCCCTCATCAGGGTGGTGCAAGCTGTACCCCAATTCACACACCCTTCTGGCCTAAATACCTGTTTCATGGTTTTCAAGATGCCCCAAAGACCACCTTTTTTGGTTGTTAAGGTACAGCTTGCACCACGCTGACGAGGGCCAACAGCCCAAAACATGTATGTGGTTAGCTTTTCTTGAATAATCAAGAAACAGTATTTGGCCAATTCTGAAATAATTAAAAATCAACGATTAGTTGCTATTTATTCTGATAGAAATATTCCGCCATCAGCAACTTTTAGTTGCACGATCAGGAAATGCCATTTTTCTCAATTTATCCCCCTTATCCAAGTAAAATTCACTTTTGTACTATTTTTCATATTTGATACTATAACAAGGTGGAGCTCTCCTTTTTTTTTATGTTTATCCCTAGTACACGTGGTACAGCTATGATGATCATGTTGGGTAGTTAGTGATGGAGCTCTCCTTAAAACTGACAGTTCATCTAGAAGAAGGAAAACTTTTGCTCTCAAAGCAAGATTCATAGATCAGTCACTCATCTGAAACAGACAATTTAATAAAAAAAAAAAAAACCCTGATCCACATTAAAGTTATACAGTAGAACCTTCCTGTAAAGGACAACACCTAATTGCAGAGCCAAAGTGTCCTTTAGGGAGAGGTGTCTTCTTACCAGAGAGTTGCTAAATAGTAAAAATGGTAATTTTGCAAATGAAAACTGTCATTTGTAGAGAGGTATTCGCTAGTGGGGTGTCCGCTAAAGGGAGGTTCTACTGTAAAATTGTCTTCCTTGAAGTTAAAATGACTGTCCATGATGGGCACAATCTCTATATAATATACAAATAGAACAAAGTATTTTATGTTCAGATAGATGGGGAAGTAGTTACCTTTAACCCAAAGATTCACCTTTAAAAAAAAAAAAAAAAAATTCAGAATAAACCACATTTATTTTTTAAATTTTTTATTTCTTGACTATTTGATATAGAATACCATTTAAACACACACAGATATATATTGATTATAATATATAATGTAGACAAAAATAATAGCATTAAAATGATACACTAAACCATTTATTCACAGATTAAAAGCTTGGGTTATATAAGGTTATATGTAAATATATTTTCTTTAAAATTTTAGTTACAATATATAGATTATGTTTTTTTCTGAAAAATATGTTCTGAAAATAGGCATATATGCAATATATATATAAAATTGAATAGATAAAAAAAGAGTGATGTTTAAAATCATAATATACATTATTAAAACAATTGTGATGATAATAATAAAATGTGAAATTGAAAAATAAATGATAAAAAATAGATTTTTTTTAATAAATAAAAATAATATACAATATTATATATACAATGCTTGCTTTAAATATTCATTTATATTTATTTCATGCGCATGCGAAAAATTAAAAAAAATATATTCAATTTAAAAATATAATATAAAATTTTTATAAAAGATCATTTTAAGTACATTATTTCTCATTTATGTCAATGTTATAGTTCAAATTTTGTGACAAAAAAAAAAAAAATATATATATATATATATAATAAAAACAAAGTAGGCATATCCTGAGCAGGAGCACATGTGCTTTTTAGAAGGCAGAGCACCATCTGGTGGAACAAAAATCAACTAAACATTGATTTAGCCTGTTCCCTGATATTTGGCTAACCCAATTTCTTGATAAACCAAGAAAAGCCATCCACGAACGCTTTTCGCGCTGTTGGCGCTTGTCAGCGTGGAGTAGGCTGTACCACTGCGACCAAAAAGAATTTTGGTTCCAGTGGCTTCTTGAGAAACCTAATATATAAATATATGAAAAAAAAAAAAAAGTCAGGTATTTGGTTGGCCAGGGAACAGGTTAAATCAACGTTCAATTGATTTCTGCCATACTAGATGCCCTTCTGCCATCTAAAAGTTCATGTTGACGTTGTCAGGATATGCCTTTTTTGATTTTAATATATATATATATATATATATATATATAAAAAGTCATATCCTGACTGTTAACATGAACATTTTAGATGGCAGAGTGCTACCTAGTGGAACAAAAATTAACCTTGATTTAACTTTTCTGTGATATTTGGCCAACCCATTTTCTTGATAAATCAAGAAAAGCCAACCACAAACACATTTTGGGGATAATTGGCCTCGTCAGTGTGGTGCAGGCTGTACCACGACGACCAGAAATGTATTCCAAGAGACCTCCTTAGAAATCAAGAAAGGGGTATTTTTAAGGCAAAAGTTGCATAAATATGCTGTTCATGTGAAAAAAATAAGAAAAAAGGTCAGGTTAGGCATATCCTGACAGCTCGCATGAGAATTTTAGGTAGAAGAAGGCCACCTAGTGGAACAAAAATCAACTAAATGTTGATCAAATATCAATTTAAATCAACATTTAGTTGATTTTTGTTCCACTAGGTGGTGTTCTGACATTTAAAATGCTCATGCAAGTGGTCAGGATATGCCTTTTTTTTTAAAATATCAACACCCGATTTTTTTTTCTATTTTTCACACACATATATATATATATATTTTGTATAAAGATATAGGCATTTCTTTACAGCCTACAATTATTGTAAATATGTATAGACAAATGTAAAGGCATACATGTTTGACAGCGCAAGTGTCCCTAGGGGAGCATAGCGCTTTAAATTGAAATAAATAAATAAGAAAATATGCATTTTGAGGGAAAAAAAGAACTTTGAAAAAATTATATATATATAAAAAAAAAGAAATATATATACATGTTATTTGTATTCAATTTTTTTAGGCTTTTTAATTTCATTTATAAAGAACTAGCGGACCCGCCCGGCTTCGCCCGGGTTTTACCCGAGTAAAGGTTTGTTTAACGAATATCTCGATAAAGTGAACATTTTTTCCCGGTCCCTTAAAAAAATACTCGATAAGTTGAATAAAATCAATATTAATTGGTTCCCTCGGTAATTGGAAGTTAAAGGAATAGTATCTTGCCTTTGAATTGTATCATTATTCTTGTCTCAAATAAATTGCCGTGTCATCCTGAATTTTGTCTTTCCTAATTTTCTACATTACAAAATCATCGTATCATCATGATAATATTTAGAGCAGATTGTTGAATTATAACAGATAAATTAGAATATTTATCTTGATTATTTCTAGGCGAAAAGTTATTTCAAAAATTTTATTTGCTAGAAACCTTCCCAGTACTATACTAAATAACTTCCCAAAGTTTCATGGCGATCCAATGAGTGGTTTGGTCAGGCATAAAGGACAAACAGACATACATTCATTTTTATATATATAGATTTAATTTTTTTAGTGTGCAAAAACAATAATAATTTTTAAAAATATAAACTTATAAAAAGTGGTTATAACCAAAAATTTTCTTTATTAGCAATTCATAAATTTTCTCAAATGCATTACTAATATAAAAAAAAAAAGTGTGCTAAATAGTGATAATATCATTACCTAAGGTGTGTGTGTCAAATAGAACTTTGTGCTCTGTACAAATAAATATACATATTTCATTTTAAATATACATATATGTGGTACACAAATTAAATATATGAAAAAAAAAAAATTTTTTTCTAAGCAAAATAAACTTTAAGAATGTGTTTAAACAAGTATAAAATCAATCAATTTTTAAAGTTTGTGTCTATAAGTGTGTATAAATACATTGATTTTATTTGTATTAAAGATATTAGGGTTCCACTATATCTAAATATGGATAAAAAATCTACTACAAACTTTTGTTAAAAAGGTTTTCTACAACTACTACTACAGGGGCTTTAAAAAAACATGTTTTTTAGATAGCAGAGTCTAATAGAACAGAAATCAACTAAACATTGATTTAGACTGTTCCCTGATAATTGGCCAACACAATTTCTTGATATATCACGAAAAACCAACTACGATCAATTCTATACATATATATCTAGTTATATAGATTATACTAATCATTCGCATGCACAAATCTACTATATATATAATATGTACCATAGAATTCCAAAAATATATATCTTGAATACTATATATATTCTCAAGATTTGTCTCACTGCTTTGTTCTTATGCATACCTCTGGTGAATCCTGTATAGGGTCAGTGACCCTAAATAAAGGCTTTTTTGTTGTTGTTGTTGTTGTATATATTCTCAAGATATCAAATAGATAGATGAATGCCAAAATTGGAATGTCAATAATTTTTTTTTTTAATAATAAAAATATATAATTGAGTTCTATATAGCCTCTAAATGAAAAGTAATGGAGTCATATAGGAGAAATGGTTAAAGATCATGAGTATATTTGGATCTTCAAAAAAAGAGAGGAGAGATACATCTTGAAGAATGAACGGAGAGACATATCACGGGGAAGACTGCTGGTCGGATAATCTGATAGAGTTGTCTGAAATTCGAAGAAGAGGCGAGGCAGAAATAAATGGTGGTGCTTGATGATGACCAACCTTCATATTTGAGATGGCATTACATGATGTTGATTTATATATAGAAGAGTAACTGCTTCTTCCTTTTGAAAATGAAGCAAAACTATATATTCTCTTTATATCCTCTTTGCATAATTCCTTAAGAGTGAATACGCCAGCTCTGGCCAATTCAGACAAATAAGCCAAACAACAAGCTTTCTATACCATGGTTTCAAACGATGACCCTCATCAGTACAGTAGGCTTTGAACATCCTCTGGGAATGTAAACCCGACATGTTTTAGCTCGTTAACTTCTAGCTAAAATTATAAAGAGAGAGAAAGCTAGCTATCTTCATGCCAAATAAATATCTCCCTCCTGTGAAAAAATACCACACATATACTTATATATATTGAAATTAACGAATGCATATCCTGACCACGAGAACATGGGCTTTTCAATTTATTTAATTTTAATACCAACACCTGACCCCTTTTTTATTTTTAAAAGTTATTTATTCACATATGTATATATATATATATATATACAATATGTAAATATGTATGTTAACTATTATACTGTTGTGATTTCAGAATGGAGAAGATTGTTGTGATGAAGAAAGAAAATCCCTTCCTGCCACAACCACACCTGATTACTAAGGCTAACTATATCACCATCCCTATATTGATGTCTTAATTTTTATTATATATATATATTTTGATTTTTATTCCTGTCATTATTCTAAAAGATTTCGAATGTACAAGTTGGGTGGATTGCCTTCAACTTAATATATCCATAAATCTTTTTTTTTTTAGATCCCCTCAAATGATAGAAAGCTGTGCTTTTAAAAAAAAATCGTATTATCTCATAAAGATATGTTTTTAAGACCTGCATAAAGATTTGATGATCGATGTATTTCAGTATGAAAGTTACAAAGGGAAAAAATGCCTTTACCTTACTGGTGACAGGGAAAGAAGTGGAAACCTGTACAGAGAGAGTTGGCTGGATACTTCAACAATGCTAACTCTATTCATAGTACTATTTCAGTTAGCGCTCACATTTTGTTTAGCCATTTTTTTTAAAAACAGTCTTTTTTTACAACATTTTACGCCACTAAAATGAACCTAGGATATAGCAAACCTTCTTTTATAATGATCCTGAAATATAATCCCCATTTTTATTTTATAATAGAGTGAACTATGGCTATAATGAACCATGGCTATAGTGAACCACAGGTTAAGTCCCAGCATGGTTCACTATAGAGAGGTTTACTGTATTTGTTAGAACTAAAGATTGAATTTTCAGATAAAAAAAAAAATCAAAATAGGCAGATAAGGAGCTTATTTGATATATATATAGATATCTTACAGGGTAATATGACTAAACCTACTACATAAGTTTGAATTTTGTGTCATTATGGTAAAACATCATTGTTATCTACAAATATCGCATTATAAATAATTATATGGTCTTATTTCCTTACCATTTCCTTTATTTAAATCATAATCTTAAGATTGAGGAAAAGAAATCATAAATGAAAAAGGAGGGGAAATTACAACAACAAAAAAATGTTTATGGAGCTACTCCAACCAAATTCTAAACAAGACCTTTTCTTAATGTGTATTTAATACAAGAAAATAAGACCTAATCCAAATAATTTAATATTATAGATTTTATATACAGTTAAACCTGTCTATAGCGCCCCCTCTTGGGACTCACCAAATTAGGGTGCTATAGAGAGGGGATGCTATAGACAGGTCACTTTTAATGTAAATCGCATTGTACTATGTATAGAGAGGGAGAGGGCGCTATAGACAGGTTTAACTGTATATTATAATAAACTATTTGGATTAGGTCTTATTTTCTTGTATTATAATCTATAATCCAAATTGTGCTTTATCATTAATGTGTATTTGTGTGTGGCAGATGATATAGCATCATGGAAAGTTGCCTTACTTTAAGGTGAAATGATATCTACTTCTGTGATTTCCAGCTATTTCACTATACTGCATGTATATAGAGTGGAATAATGTGTACGCTGCATATGTCACACTTGATAAAACACAAGTTTGATAAATTCAAATCCAAATTAATAAATAGTGTGTAGAAACGTTTAGGTAACAGCATTGTTGCTATCATCATTGTCTAATAATACTGTTCCTGAAACATCACACACTATTTTTTTGGATTTGGTCTTATTACCTTTTTTTTTTTTGTGTTTATAATCTATAATCCAAAAAAAAAATTGTACCATATCATTACACTTGAAAAGGAGAGCCAGCCTTATCTAAATAATGCTTGAACAAGTTGAGAAAAATATGCTAAAAAAAGTATCAAGACTAAACCCAAAATCTACAAAAAACAAGTTTTACAAATTTTATAAAGTCTTTTTAAAATATTCTATATAATAGAAACAAACTATACCACCAAAAATAAAATGCTACTGTTTAAAATCTATACTGAACTTTCCAAAGAAAAATTAAAAAGCACCTTTAAAAAATGCCAATAAAAATGGCTGAATTTATGAGACCAATATGCCTGTGTTCTCAAAACAGTGGTAAAAATTAAACTAACCAAATGGTGCTGGAGCCAATCAGTTTAAGGATAACAAAATATTCCATATATCCATTTAAACCTATTAAGGGTGAGGATATAAGTGGCATGCTTCTACATGCATTGTCAGTGAGCTCTACTTTACCATACCTGTGTAGACTGGGAAATCATCTCTTGTAAAGAATGGCAGGACTAACCACAGTATTGCCAAAATGTAGAGACAAGTGACATCAGAACAGCTTCTAACCAGAATAAAGTAAATCACTGTTGAAAGAAACTGAGAAAACAAATGCAATAACATTACTAGGTATATTTTGGATGCTGAAAGAATATAAACTACTCTCTCAGATTTGAAAAGGCATCTGGACAATCAACCTCCAACTACATCATCCATCAATGAGCTCCCCAGTAGATAGTATCCAATGTCCACAGATAGAGGAAGAAAGTGTAAAATAAAATTCTGTTAAGAAAAAAAAAAAAAGCATCTCCTTATCGTGCAACTGAAAGTTGCTGATGGCTTGCTGCTGATGATATCAACTGTTCATTGATTCTTAATTATTCCAGAATTGGCCAAATACCCATTCTTGATTAATAAAGAAAAGCTAACCACATATGCATTTCGGGCTGTTGGCCCTCGTCAGCAAGGTGCTAATTATTTTAGTTTTCAATTTGGAAGTATAGAGATACCCGCTTTTTTTTTTCGTTTATTTTTTCGAGCCCCTTATTGACACATTGGTCAATTGTGGGAATGGCACAATTTGGATAACCTCTCCAGGACCTCCCTGAGTATCAACCACTTACTTTTGCACTAAATCAAAATTGATAAAATTCTATGAAGACTGACCCTCTCCTTCAGAAATGATTCTGTGTTATTAGTTTTTTTTGGCTGTCAAATGGAAACCAGACCAAAACTATGCACAATATTTATGTAGCTTTATTGAAATTAGTCTGTGCTGAATGAAGCAAAAAAAAATCCAAAAGAAAATTGAAATGGCTTTGAATTTATCATCATATATAGTCTAGCCCTTACACACAACACCACACACAAATCACTGGTAAAAATTTACCAGTGTGAAGTTTTTTCTAAAATAAAGTGGTTGATATTTGAATACTTGGTACTCATGTAGTTGGGAAAAAAATCTGAATAAATTTGGTTTGATAATGGAGTTGGATTTTAAAGAAAACCACATATGGAGACAAATACATCATCCATTTTTAAACTAAAAAAAAAAAAATTGAAAACTGTGTGACATTTTGTTTCTAAAAGGTACAAAAAGGCTGGCACTAAGAAAGATCTTGTCAACCATGAATGCAAGTAGCTATAAGAGCCATTAGCAAGAAAATTAATTGAAATACATTCTTCAAACAAAAAATCTTGACTCAAAGAGGTGAAATTTAGCTCCAAGAACCATTTCCATTAAAATCAATGAAGACCTTGGGGTGAGAACATTTGAATGATGCAATTGTTATTCTGCTCTTAAAGAAATTAAAAGGATATCTTGTTGATATGGCATGATGATCATTGGCTCGAGAGAATCTCTTTCACAAACCTAAAAAATGTTTGCTCTAAATGAGAAGATTAATTTCCAGAATTGTACGATATATGCTTTTAGCTCTCTGGAAGCTTCTTTGAAATTCAGAAGAATTGTCAAGTGTCACCATTTGGCATGATTTGGTAGGAAGCTTGCTACCAAAGGTATAATCTCAACTTCTGTTCCAAAGCAGTAAAAACTAAAGCTGAAAACAATATCAAGAAGATATTTTTTGGAACATCTGAGTACAAAAATGTTTAAAGGAAAACATTGGATTATTTGGTTCCTCAGCTTGCAACTCAACAAAGGTTGGAGACAAATGTTCATAAAAATAAAGAATGTCCCCTCAGGAAACTTTGATTCAAACCACCTCATTTTCATATTGTTGGAAAATTTAAAGGAAAAAGGTGTGCTCTGAAAAATGTATCAGAATTTGGATTATTTGAAAATTAGCATCGGTGAGGTTAATGAAAGAAATGCTCCAAGTAGAAGAGAATCAGTGGCCTAAATGATCCAGTGTCAATAGCAAAGGAGGGAAAATTTGAATGACTATATATATTTAAAATTCATTTCTTATTACCTGATAAAGTATATACAGTAAAACCTCTCTGTAAAGGACACCTAGATGAAGAGCAAAAGTGTCCTTTATGAAGAGGTGTCCCCTTACTAGAAAGTTGTTAAATAGTAAAAATGGTAATTCTGACAAAATGAAAACTGTCCTTTGTAGAGATATGGCCTCTAGCTGGAGTGTCCTCTCATGGAGGTTCTACTGTATTTATATTTTCTGCTTGTTCTTGTTAGTTTAATTTATGAAAATGTTTGCAACAGGCTTTATGACTAGACTGTGTCTGGTTGGGTCTATATATATATATATATATATTAAATGATTTCTTAAAGTATTTTATTCATTTTTTTTTAATCCTGACCATTTTTTTTTTTTAAGAAGCCATTTTTTAAAATGTGTTTAGTTGGTTCTTATGAGCATTATCTGTAAATTATAGTCCTTATATCACAATATTTTGAACTAACTTAACAAAATCTATATTAACCGTAAGATTTACTCAAGAGTAATTTATTTGATAATCTTTTTTTTTTTCATTTTTTTTTTTACCAAACAACTGCACTTAGTAAGAAACCTTCCAAAAAAAAAATTGTAAAGACAATTATTATAAATAAATTAAAAGAATTAAGAACAGCTGGTACAGTGGAATGGACCCGGGGGAGGAGCTCTGAACCTCAGAAATAGAGCATCACAAACAACGCTAACAAGATTTAGAACAGGGCATCTCAAGCCATTGAAGATTGAAAATAATAACAAAGTCTAACCCACTTGCCCAAAATGTAGCTTGGCACCTGCAGCTCCAGAACACATTACAAGAGAGGCTACTGTTATCATAAAACAGCTTGAGAAGCATGAACTCATGGAATTTGTGTCATCTTTACTCAAGGGGATAAGAAACAACAACAAATTAAATGGATAAGTTTGAAAGAAAAGTTACAAACCCTATCTTATCAAATTTCTCTGTACATATTAAAGTACCCACAATATAGCTTGAGCTGGAAAGAGATTGATGGAAAAAAAAAAAAAAAAAATAGATGATCTCACTGACTGAAGTAGATGACTACATGCAAATCCTATTTAAAGCAACAAGACTTCCTTTAGGGCACTGTGTTAGGCACACAAGAAAAAAAAAGAAAGAAATATACAAAATTAGGATTAAAAATCCCTTTAAAAAACACGGATATAAAGTATCTGAATCACAAAATCAGATCACCTAATATGATATTAGTTTCTTAAATCTGATATTATATTGATGAATCTTATTTCCTTTATATGCAAATCCATAAATACCTTTACAACGTTGACACCAATATGGAAATCAATTCCATGTAAATAAGGTAAAACATCATTGTTATCTACAAATATTGCATTATAAATACTTATATGGTCTTATTTCCTTACCATTTCCTTTATTGGAATCATAATCTTAAGATTGAGGAAAAGAAATCATAAATGAAAAAGAAGGAGGGGAAATTACAACAACAAAAAAATGTTTATGGAGCTACTCCAAACCAAATTCTAAACAAGACCATTTCTTAATGTGTATTTGTGTGTGGTAGATGATATAGCATCATGGAAAGTTGCCTTACTTTAAGGTGAAATGTTATGCTGAACATCGGCGCTATTATAGAAAATCTGGATATGCAACTATATAGAGAAAATAATGTATTATATATAACCATTGTGGAATTTTGGCTGAGAAGATCATAAAAGACAAATCTACACATTGATAATTTGAGACCAAAAAATAGTGTAATAGGAAGAATCGCGATATATGCATGATCATTTTAACAAACTCTTTCTGTCATTTAACTTTTTAACTGCTTAATAATTTTATTTCGATAACAAGTTTAAAACCAATCAAAAGAATCTCACAAAAAAATATCTTATTTGTCGTCTATGATAAATCATGCAAAAAGTAGAATCGAATCTTTAGAAGATTTAAATAAACAAAATGGCATACATGCATGACAGCGCAAGTGTCCCTAGGGGGACATAGCGCTTTAAATTGAAATTTAAAAAAAAACTGCGTAATAATTCCTGTTTAGCCATATATTTGTAAAAGTTTTGCTGCATCTTATTTCCACATGCAGTGTCTTTCTTTGTAACTTTCTTGTATATAAACTTTGTATATAGAAATGTTTTTAAACTCTATCAATATAGTTCCCCCATTTTTTTCTTCAGACAATTCTCTTCTAAGCAATGGGGCGTGCATATAGGAACCACTTTTCTGTAAAATTAATTTTTATGCATTTGGATTTTTTTTTAAATATTTAAAATGAATTATTTATGCCTGCAAAAGTTTATAATTTTTCTTATAATGAGGTGGAAAATATAAGAGTATCTATGTAAAAGTATATATTTAAAGTCAATATTTTACATATTCATTCCAATATACATATTATCCACAATTGACAAATAGAAATATTTCAATTTTTCACTGTGGTTTACTTTCAAAATGCCTGTACAGTGAAATATATTAAAAATTCAATATGCTCTTTTCACAAACTTGACAAAAAATTAAATTAAGAGAAAAGCATTTTATAAATGGAAGTATAATTTCACTTTTGTATTATTTTTTTTCCAAACTGTAAATGTCAAAAGTTGTTGTAAGCAAAAACAAAGATGATTTTGAAAAAAAAAAGGCTAAAATGAAATAAATAATATTAATCCAGAAATTATAATAGCAAAAATGATTAATACTCACATTGTATTTTAAGTCATGGTGCATCTTTTAATTTGCATAATTACAATCTATATATATATTATATTTAATAATATAAATTACATTTTATGCATGTATATATATGTAGTTTCAATTAGCATATTCTAAAATTCTTTTCCATCACATATATTATGCAAAATAAATCACATGAGAAAATCTTAATAGCTTTTTAAAGATGTGAAATATGATGTTTTAGTAATATATAAATTTCATGTTTATATTTAAAGAGAGATAAAAGTTTATATGGTTATTTTTTTAGTTGTAAGGAAGGAGCTTAAATTGTTCACAAAGTATATATGCTCTGAGGATATATAAATGTCAGTATGTAAAAGTAATTTTGAATTTAATACTTTTTTTTAAAGAATGTTTACTCGAATTCATATTCTTCTTCTTGCACCTCTTCAACCATTTCAGGTTGGAATTTACCAATTTTACATGCTGGCGGCATATTGGCATGTTGTTTATTATATGGTTCATATCTTAGGAATTTGTTTCGAGGATGAGATACATTTAACCAATTATTCTCAATTGAAGGATGGTTGAAATTTTCAAGTTGGCCAAATTTCTTATAAATCATTTTTTGATAATATATAGGAAGAATATCAATGTTTACTGCCTCAACTTTGATTAGCATATTATTAATGAGACACAAACCATGAAATGCTTTCACCTTTGATCCTGCATTTTTGAACTCAATGATGCAACTATATGGTGATGGTCTAATGAAATTAGAGATTTCACCACATTTAGAATAAAAATAACTTGTTACTGTCATATTACTGAAGAGTTGTATGTTTTTGCAGAAAATAGACCTTTCTTCCTCAATAATCAGATTTCTATTCATTTGGGGTTGTAACATGCCTTGATTTTGTTGAGAAGTGCCTTCTTTTTTCAGCGGTGTATTAACCATTTTAGGCTTTGACACTGAAATATGTATGCCTTTAATTTCATGTTTTTCACATATCAGAGCCTCTGTTGCAGAATCTGCATTTTTAAAATGAACAATACATGTAGGTCCACGTTCTAATGAAAACTTATCAATGGATAAAAGGACAACTTCAACTAATCCAAATTTTTCAAAATATTTCTTTATATCATCTTTTTCCAAATCAGTAGATACATTATAGCACTTTATAATCGAATCTTCTTTTTTGGTTGACAAATATTCTACCGTTATTGGTATTGGGGAGTCCTTAATATAATGTGGCGATCTTTCAATAACGTTATCAACTGTACAAGGGTCACGAAACGTTATAAATGCAAAATTGTGTAATTTATCCGTGTTACTATCATACCTAAAATCATCTATGTACCCAAATGTTGAAAAATGTGATAATATATCTTCTAATTCAAAGGCATGGGTACCAAATATGTAAACTTGCAAATGTGGATACCTTGGTATGAATCTCTTGTGCATATTTAGTGTAATTTTAAATAGCACTCTATCTATGAACTAATAAAAACTGATAAATTATAAAATAAAGGATTATCTAGAGATATCTAAGGTTTCAGGAAGGTGGTAAAACCGCAATTTAATATAACTTTAAAACCAGATCGCCATTTAACCAGAAGCCAAAAATTATGGTCAAGGTTCAAATATAAAACACAGACAAAATCAATGACGCCTTTTTAAAAACGGGTTCCTATAAACCAAATATATTCTGACTTTATATTTTAACAAATTTAGAATTTTGCTCTAAAACATGGAAGTTTTTCCAAAATTAAAAGAGAATTTTACAACCTAAAAATAAACATATAATTGATAGTTATTTGACCTTATTCAAAGAAAGGCTTAATTTAAAAAAAAAATAGTTCACTCTCAACTAAGCAAAAATAGTTATATATTTCCGAGCGCTTTTCCTTTAAATTTGATTTTTAAAATGTTTAATATTTTTATACATAAATTTTATTCTGAAAAAAAAAAAGATATTTAAGGACCAAGCATATCCATGCCGTTTTGAGTGGAGAGTAGATCTATACAGACTTCAAAAACAAGATTTTAAAATATATACAATTTTGAGCAAATTTTTCTAACACCTGCGAAATAAGCAAAGCGGATGCGCGTCTAGTTTGAATATATACTAATAGTAGTCCCAAGTCTCAAACAAAACACTTCTACCTGAAGGATGCCACTGGACAAATAGGAACTCCTGGTCCTAAGGGTCCTAATAGGCTACTGTTGGAAGAGACACCTTTCAACAAGAGATAACGCAAACGGTATTTGTGAAGGCGAGGGAACAATGACCCAATAGACCTATCAAATTGGTACGAAAGCTTTAAATACAGAAGCCAAACTGAAAACTGAAGATCCCTGGTCACGATATAAAGGACGAGAAATGCGACTACCTTGTGAACAACAGCCATCACAAATATGGGTTGCACGAGACCAAGAGTCGTCAACCAATATTGCTTTGCCAAGAAGGTGGTGATATAGGTGGATCTTCAAGGATTTCCTCCATTTCCGCCAATCTGTACTGTAAGCAGCTGGAACCAGTCTACACCATGTTTACAGAGAAATATCCAGCACTTATTGTCCATAAACGCGTAGTGCTTCAGGCAGATAATGCTAGGCCACATAAAGCAAAGAAGACGCGGGATAAGCTTGCAGCGCTTGATGACGTTGGAGTACTGCCACACCCTGTGTACAGCCCTGATGCAGCGCCCCGCTCCGTTAGATGGAACATGCATTTCGCTGACGTCGTTCTGACACTATAGACAGGTTGGAGCTGCCTGTCGTGACTTCTTAGCCTCTAAGCCTGAGTCATGGTGCCTTGGATAAATCGGGTTGCTTGCAGTTAGGTGGCAAACCATCTTGGATAATGATGGCCTGTATTTTGAAGAATGATTTTCATTAGCCTTAATAAATAGTTTCAATTAAATCTTATTTGTCTTCTTCTGTTGTATTTTTATTTGGCTTTTCCGGGGCTAAAGAACTTTTTGCTCTACTAGTACATTGTGCATTTATCTATCTATATATCTATCTATATATATATAAATTAATGTATGTGTGTGTGTGTCTGTCCTTTATGCCTGACCAAACCACTCATTGGAACGCCATGAAACTTGGGGAAGTTATTTAGTATAGTACTGGGAAGGTTTCTGAAAAATAATTTTTCGAATATCTTGAATATCCTTAGAGTTATTTGCAGATTTGTAGATTTAACTCGCAAGCAGCGCCACCATTGCGACGATAATAATAAGTTTTTATCTATAATTTTTATTATCACTAAGTTTATTATCTTAAAGATTATTCATCAAAAGTAAAATTATCTCAGGATGACACGGCAATTTATTTGAGACAAGAATAATGATACAATTCCAAGGCAAAGATACTATTCCTTTAACTTTCAATTACCGAGGGAACTAATTAATATTGATTTTATTCAACTTATCGAGTATTTTTCAAGGGACCAGGAAAAAATGTTCACTAGATAAAACGATGATTTTGTAATGTAGAAAATTAGGAGAGAAAAAATTCAGGATGACACGGCAATTTATTTGAGACAAGAATAATGATACGATTCCAAGGCAAAGATACTATTCCTTTAACTTCCAATTACCGAGGGAACCAATTAATATTGATTTTATTCAACTTATCGAGTATTTTTCAAGGGAGGGGGAAAAATGTTCACTTTATCGAGAGATTCAAATTTACGAGTTTCAAATTATCAAAATATATCTAATAATTTTTTTATAAGTTTATAGAGAATTGTTTTAACAAATGTTCGTTAGACAAACCTTTATTCAGGTAAAACCCGGGCGAAGCCGGGTACATCCGCTAGTTTACTTTATATTTTTGTAATTATCCCCTTAAAACATTGAGAAAATAGTGGGTATTAAAATAATAAATTTCTACTCAAGACAAAAAAAATATCTCTTGAAAGTTCTATAGGACACCCTCATGAATTTTGTACAATAGTATGCTACATTTCACCTAAAGTCCGACCTAAATTAATTTATGTCCCACCCTTCCTTCCTCAAAGCTGCAAAGCTCTGGTGACCTGGATAGATGTAGCCTGAAGCTTTCAGCCTTGACAACACCAGCTAGCGTTTAATATTGACTCATACACTTCTTCCTTGTGGTCAAGTCACCTCACCTATGGTGGCTGACTTGAGCTCACCAGCACCATGCTAGAATTCAGCATGAACTCTGCCTGAATGCCCTATTCCTATTGGCAAGCCACAGACCCATGGTGGCTGATAACGTCACCATATTCAGGTGGAACACTAAGTTCCACAACTTTCCCTAAACCTTTCCCAAGATCCCCAGGTCTCATCAGGTTCATTATTTTTATAAAAGTACTAGACGGGTGACCCGGGCTTCGCCCCGGGATTGACCCGTGTGCATATTTACCCGAGTGATATATATTTAGATAAGATTTTTTTTATAATTGTTTGTTATTAGCATTATCTATTTGTTTGCATCAGCATAATTTAATCTAATCTTTGATAGAGTGCGCTGTTCGTGAGCTAAGTAGAATAATTTGAATATATAGTTTTAATAATTGATTTATATATTTTTTAAAATAGCCTATCGTCTTCCCGTATTTTTTTTACCTATGTATGGAAATTTTGGTTTGAATTAATGAACTACTGCGAATTTGTATACCAGACATACAAACAAACAAACATACAAACAAACAAACATACAAACATTGATTTTTATATATATAGATACTAGCCGAATGACCCGGGCAACGCCCGGGTTTCACCCGATTAAATGCTTTTATTCAAATACTATTCGTTACAATTATAAATTGGCGCCGTGGAAGTCATTCTTGTATAATATATAAATGAGTTTTAAAAATTGTAAAAAAAAAAAAAAATTGCATCGGCCGGGAATCGAACCCGGGCCGCCCGCGTAGCAGGCGAGCATTCTACCACTGAACCACCGATGGTTATGAGAAATGGACATTTTTGGGTATTTATTCCATTCACAAAAGCAAACGGTGACAGAATTGATTAAGAAAGGGCAATGCCCGGGTTTTACCCGATTAAATGCCCTTATTTAAATACTATTCGTTACAATTATAAATTGGCGCCGTGGATGTCATTCTTGTGAAACGTCCCGCTCCAAACTTTGCGCCTGAGAAGCGATATTTTTATAAAGAGATGATCTGGCTTTGTGTCTTCTGCTCGAATGAATGTTTTTCTGTTAGAATTTTGTTCCTGCATACTAAAAATGAACTGGCTTCACCCGTGGTCTCTACTTTTTGGAATTTTTCCGGATATAATTTTGTATCTGATAATCAAATATGATACAGCAATATTGTCATCATCATTTTCTGAATAAAAAATAACTACTTTTTTCCCAGAACCTGCCAATTTATTTTTCTTGACTAAAAATCCGAAAAATATATTTTCCAGATTTTTCTCTATGTCCTGTTAAAACACGTTTTACATGTCCATTAGGTCAGCTGATATTACCTCCCATCTTCACCGCTAGAGGCGCTGCTTGCGAGCGAAAGGGAAATTTGCAACGCAATTTGCAAATAACTTGTATACATACTTGTATACTTGTGTACATAGACCATAAATATGTACATAGACAGTAAAAGCACATATATTTTAATAATATAAATGAGTTTTAAAAATTGTAAAAAAAAAAATGCATCGGCCGGGAATCGAACCCGGGCGCCCGCCACTATAATATGGGGCGGGGGGCGCCCGCGTGGCAGGCGAGCATTCTACCACTGAACCAAAAGCAAACGGTGACAGAATTAAGAAAGAATTGTGCATGACGCTGATAACTGTATATAATAATTGCAATTTTCTCACATCTAATGTTCATTATTTATTAAATATTTTAAAATAAAAACATAAAACTTCCAGGGAAAAGTTTCTTTTAAAATATTTTTTTATTTAAAAAATACCTCGAGCTTTCGGGCAAGTACGCCCTTCTACGGGAGAAATTGCATTATATGATTAATACGCCAATAAAATATGATTTAAAATTAAATAAAGTCTATTCACTGTTTACATTTGTTTTAAAGCATGATCAACGCGGGCTTCTATTGCGCGTGCTTCACCTGGGGGTTATGGGCTGGGCTCAGGGAATATAATGTTATAAATTTCTGGAATATCTATTCTTCTGTTAATGCTATTGTGCTTTCTGGATATGGTGGATTCTATTACAAGTCTCTGTAGTCTATTGGGGATGTTGGAGTAATGGGTCTTTGGTTCTGATAGGGAGAAGGAATGGCCTGTTTCTCTTATATGTTGGTATACTAAAGATCTACTGTCTTGATGATCGATATTTCGTTTATGTTCTGATACTCTAATATTCAAATGTCTGCCAGTTTCGCCGACATATTTGGTTTTGCATTCGTTGCATTCTATGGAGTATATGGCATTCTTAATATTGGAAGGATAATAAATGGTATTGTTCTTTGTTCTTGCCCGAAAGCTCGAGGTATTTTTTAAATAAAAAATATTTTAAAAGAAACTTTTCCCTGGAAGTTTTATGTTTTTATTTTAATATATTAATTCAAGGGATTATTTTATCGAATTATTAAATATTTTTTAATATCTATTATTTTCCATATTTATTTTTTCTTTTCCCATGTTACCGAAATCACCCCAAAGCTATCATCCCCCTCTCTCTGAAAAACAAAATATTAAAAATATTTTTTTCAAAATTATAATAATTAAACTTTATTCTATATATATATATGTATAAATCCATAGAAGCAATGGGCGCTTCTCCCGTCAAAATAAACGTCATATAATATGACGTCATATAATATCATATAATATAACGTCAAAAATATATTATTAATCTGGCTGACTTCCTCAGATTAGTTTTTACTGTAAAATATTCATAGATAAAAAATAAAACTATAAAAATAAGTAATATACAACTTATTGTATAGCACTTATACAACATTAATAATTAGTCATTCGAAATTCAATGGGGTTTCCCCGCCTAGATTCGAATCCTGTCGGTTGCGCCATGTTGTCGTGTTTACTACCTATAGGTTGCCTCTAATCTCAGACACCATAAAATATAAGTTTTTATTTTGACAAAATCAACTTTCTCCCTTTAGCACCTCCACACACAACACCATATATCTATCCTTTTATATTTACATTCTTTTTCTTTTTTTCTCTCTCTCTCTCTCTCTCATGCAATATAACGTGTGATCAATAATTTCCAGGAATGAGACTGGATCACGGAAAATATTCAAAATGATGAAATAATTTTATAAGGACCTTTTAGATAAAACATTTATCAACACGTATAAAAAATTGATCACACAGACGTAAACGCTCACGTTTTTTCGAATTTATAAGCTCGAGTATATCAGAACATTTTCTAACTTCAGAATGGGCTGTATTGAAAAACAGAGAGTCTGCATAGAGTTTGCTTTAAATTAGGAAAAACAGCTTCCGAATCATTTCAAATGTTGAAGCAGGCTTTAAAAAAAGATTCCCTATCACATTTGAGGATATTTGAATGATTTGCACGATTTAAAGCTGGTCGAACAAGCCTCAAGAATGATTTACACACTGGCAGACCTTTATCGATAAGAAACCCCGAAAATGCACTCAAAATCAAGTCATCTATCAAAGAAAATCCAAGAATAACTATCAGAGAGCTTTCAGAAGACTTGTATATCTCTTTTGGAACATGCCAAATCATCATAAAGAATGTTCTGCATCTTAAACGATCCCGGCTAAATTTGTCCCACATCTCTTGACGAATGAGCAGAAATAGCATCGCAAAGAAACGTGCAAAAACATGGTCGAAATGTTTAATTCTGATCCCCATTGGCTCAAAAATGTTATCACGGGAGATGAAACATGGGTGTTCGGATATGATCCCGAGACTAAGAGGCAATCAAGCCAGTGGATAGAGCCTGGAGAACCAAGATCCAAGAAAGCAAGGATGATCAAATAGAAGCTTAAGTGTCTTTTTATCACTTTCTTTGATTAAAGGGATTGGTACGCTATGAATTCGTGCCCGAGGGTCGGACCATTAATCAACATTACTATCTTGATGTATTGCGACGTTTAAGGGAGGCTGTGCGTCAGAAACGACCTGAAAAATGGCATCAGAAAAGTTGGCTCTTGCATCATGACAAGGCACGGCCACATACATCGACAAGGCACGGCCACATACGTCACTGTACAACACTATTTGGCTAAACACGGAATTGCTTTACTACCCCAGCCACCCTATTCTCCTGACTTGCTCCCAACGACTTTTTCCTTTACCCTAAAATTAAAAAAGTTTTAAAAGGACGTCGATTTGACTCAATAACTGAAATAAAGGAGAATATGAAGAATATTTTGAAAAGCCTGAAAGATGAGGATTTTCAGAGGTGTTTTGATATCTGGAAAAAAATATGGAACAAGTGTATAGATAGTAATGGTGATTATTTTGAGAAATTTTAAATAAAACTTTATTATACTTTTGTATTTCTTTAAATATTTAGCATTCAACAACAACAACAACAAAACAGCTTTATTAGGGCATCTTGCCCTGTACAGATTCGCCTTTGAATTACTGACAATATTCAACACAAGAGAAAAAGGAGAGATGGAGTATTTACAATTAAAGTATGGCAAATATTTTTATTGTGCCCCTGTTCTTCTCTCTTCCACGAGTGCAATTTTATTTACAACCGATTTTTGGTAGTTGAACAGTCCTATTGCCCAACTTTTCTTATCTGAAACAGTTTTTATTGTCTTTAATGAGTTCAAATGTGGTCTAGGAAGACTTTTCAGGAACTTTTTTCTCTCACCTTCCAGATCTCCGCACTCGGCAGTAAAATGGTATATCTCATCGGTTATCTGACCTCCGCATAACTTACAGTACAAATCTTCTTTCTTAATTACGTAGATATGATTTTCTTTAATCAATGTTGATATTATCCTGATCTGTGCAATAAAACTCACTAAAGCTGAGGACAGATTGCATGAAAAATAATGTTCTGGAATGAATGAATCATAAAGTAACCTATAGTTTGAGTATGTTTTCGTAAGAGATAATTTTGCCAGATCTTGCTGCAATAGCTGTTCAATTTTTATTTTTAGTATATTCGGTAGTTCGATCTGTATGTCATCATAATTTAACCTAAGGTTTAGCCGTGTGAGTCCACAATGATTGATGATATCCATGATATTTTTACAGAATCCTATAGGTTTTTTTGTCATTAAGGAAATTTCCTTCAATCTATTCCAGCATAGCTTAGGTAGTCTATTTTCTTCCATTTCCTGTAATCTAATGAAATATTTCATAATTAGTTTGATCGTTGTAAAAGTCAGAGATAATCTGCCTGTTTCCAACCTTACAATATACCCCGGTATATATCTTGGCAGATTCAGAAAGTTTTTGATAAATGTATTCTGTATTTGGTCTATAATATCGGTATTGTCCCAAGCCCACACAGGGGCCGCATAGAGTAGTATTGATTTAATAACTGAGTCAAATAAATTCAGTGCAACTTTTAATGAATTAATTTTTTCCCTTTTTATCAGTCTAATAGTTGCATTTATTGCCGTATTTGCTTTGGCTTTATAAAAGAGGGCTACCTTTTTGCTATTATTAGTGGTAGTGAATGGAAATCCCAAATACATAATATTGGACGCAACAGTCAGTGGGATGTCCCCCCAGTACCAGTTTTCGTGTCTTGCCGGTCTTCCTCCATTTCTAAATACCATCACCTTGGACTTATTTTCATTTAAAACTAATTTGTTATTGTCCAGATAAGACTTTAGTAAATTGATTTTAGTTTGTAGGTTAATTTTAGATTCTCCAATTATGGCTATGTCATCCGCATACATAAGTAGGTGTAAAACGCCAAAATCAGGGAGATGAAATCCTGTAAGTGCTGAGTTATTATAAAGTTCTATTAGGTCGGCCATATATAATATAAATAAAAGTGGGGAAAGTGATTCTCCCTGCAACACTCCAGAATTAATTTTCACATTACTTGAATATTGCCCTTTCCATCGGATAGTAATCTTAGCTTCTTGGTAAAAGTTTTTTATCAGCATTACAAATTTATTGCCAATGCCCATTTTATGCAATTTTTGCCAAAGTAAATCATGTGGTACTGTGTCGAAAGCTTTAGTCAAATCGACGAAGAAGACATATAGCTTGCCTCGTTTTCTTCTCAAAGATAATTGGATGAGTGAATTCAGTAATAGTATGTGGTCAGTGCATGATCTGTTCTTACGGAAACCTGCTTGATTTTCTAAAATAATCTCTCTTTTTTCTATCCAGTTGTTTAATCTGTTTCTTAGTATTGTAGTGAATAATTTAGATATATTACTGCAGAGGGCAATCCCTCTATAATTTGTCGGGTTGTTCTTATCACCGCTTTTATATATGGGGTGTACTATTGAGTTCGTCCAGAGTTGCGGGTATTTTTCTGTGGACATTATTTTGTTGAATAGGTTTTTCAATTTAGTTAAAGTCGGTGTCGGTAAATTCTTTAGCAACTCATTTGGTATACCATCGAGTCCCACTGCTTTGCCATTCGCTAGTTTTTTTACTACATCATAAATCTCTTCAAGGGTTATTTCCGCGTCTAAATCTGGATCTTTCCAACCAATCATCTGGTTTAACGTAAAAGTAGCTTCATTATTTTCTTTGTTCAGTAAATTTTTATAAAATAAAAACCATTCTTTTATATCAATCTCTCCTTGTATTATTGGTTTTTTTCTAAAGGCTGCAATGGCATTCCAGAAGGATTTGGGATCTTTGGCGTTTTTTATCATTTCATTCTTGTCCTTATTAAATTCATCTCTTTTTCTTTGCAGGAGCTTAAGATATTCCCTCCTAGCTTCAATATATTTTTGGCGGTCGTGTGTGTTATTTGAGTTCCTACATCTTTGTAAACTTACTTTGGTCGTTTTTTTCATAATGTAACAATCTTTGTCATACCAAGGTTTTGAAAGTTGATGTCGTCGTTTTGCGAATTTAATTATATTTGCCGATTCCATTGCCGTGTAGATCTGTTTAGTAAAATTTACTGTTTTTGTGTTAATATCGGTTTCATTTCCATCTTCTATATCACTTAAGTTATGTTTTAGCATCTCCACATTTTCTTTCGTCCAAATGAATTTTCGTGTCAGTATTTCATTGTTGTACGAGGATTTAATAGCTTCATACCCAGTATTAATTTGTAAAACAGTTGGTAAGTGGTCTGAATATGAAAGTTCTTCGATCCACATATCCGATATGATCTGTGTTAAACCGTGTGTGTACATAAAATAATCCAAAACCGATGAACCTCTTTCTGAAATAAAAGTGAATGAGCCGTTCGTATCCCCTTTAGTTCTGCCATTTGCTATTGTTATAGAATTTGATTCTGTGAAGGAAATTAGTTTGTCAGATAGTTTCGAAGATATTGGGTCTTTAGATTTTCTATATTTGTTAAGGGATGAATTTAGTTTCAGTGGGTTATGGAAGCCTCCAGCATTGCCTATTCTTATATTGATATCACCGGCTATTAGCACTTCGTTACCTTCATTCATGTGATATTCAATATGCCTAAGTAAGTTTGTTAGATTTTGTTCTTGTAATGCATTTGGCGGTAAATATACAAACAGCAAACAAATACTCTCGGTGGTTTTGCCAAGAAATTTGTGCGTCAAAACAGATATCCAATAAGGGTTTTTTTTCGATTTTTCTAACCGTATGTTGAAAGTTTTTTTTTATTCCAATCAGAATTCCCCCCGAGCCCCTTCCCTTTAGTTCTGTTTTCATTGCTGGGCTTTGAATTATGTGGTATTCATCTGTTAATAATTCGAGATCATTCGTAATCCATGTTTCACTTAGTGCAAAAAGTTCGTATTTTTTTAGGTATTCAACGAGTGGAAATATTGAAGTTATTCTAATAAAACCATTTATATTCCATTGTAAAATTTTTATTTTAGTATCTATATGTTTGGCCAGGGTTACTTGTTTGTCTTTTTTTGCCGATTCACAATTTTTCGTATGTGGATATCTAATTTTAGCTGTGTTTCTATCCGATATATTTTTCGTAACCTTTGGGTTTGATATTACCAATTCTCTTTTGTTTGTATTTTCATCCAGTTGCTATAACTCCGCACCCTCCTTGGTGGTGATTTTACCATTGAGAACCCGATAAACTGTTCCATTGACAATCAGTTTATCATCCCTAAGTTTA
Source organism: Cordylochernes scorpioides (assembly GCA_030710605.1). Lineage (NCBI taxonomy): Eukaryota > Metazoa > Arthropoda > Arachnida > Pseudoscorpiones > Chernetidae > Cordylochernes > Cordylochernes scorpioides. The sequence continues at coordinate 45,465,908 of CP092868.1, forward strand.
GCCGTGATTCCTTTGTTTAAGAATTCTTTCCATTTAGGAATCTACAGTCGGCGTTGTTCTCTGGTACTGGGAGAGTAGTCCTTGCTTACAAATATCTTCAAATCCCTTAATTTAAATGAATTTTTAAATATCTTTATTCTTTCGCTGTATTCTGGAACCTCTACCAGCATTGGGGCTTTATCCTTTTTGGATAACCTCCTGCACCTGGAAATAACGATCTCATCCGAGATCTGCAACTTAATATTTAGCAATCCTGGAAATTATTGATCACACTATGTACGAATATAAATATTTTAAAATAAATATTTCAAAATTATATAAAATTTGAAATTATTCAAAAATCATATATATATATATTTACTAGCGGATGTGTACCCGGCTTCGCCCGGGTTTTATCCGACTGAAAGTTTGCCTAACGAATATTATATATTATGAAGTATAATAAACAATGTTAAAGATTAGTTTTAATTATTAATCAAGATTGTGTGTGAATATGTGAGAAAGATGTAATATCGTTGTTGTTTTCTTGGCCGACTGTTTTTGTTACGCAAACTTTGACTTTAATCATCATAGATGCTGACGTCACTACGATTACGTAACTTCCAACTACTACCTTCAACCTTGCTGATGTTTACCGCTAACTTGTTTTAACAATATATGTAATGGAACAAGTCGTTCCTTAAATAAATATATATTTGTTTATATCTAAAGGGATGTCCTCGTAACTACAACATACGTGAGTACCATAACAACTAGAAATCTTCATAAAGCATAATCGTATTTTGCTAAGCCTATATCAATTTGGTAGCAGTGCGTGGTTTGGGCGCGCGAATTGGACTAACCGCCAATTGATCCATTTAAATCAAAAGGAAATTAAATAATTGGACTAACCGCCAATTTAGAAAATAAATATTGAATAAAAATGGATACACATAACTTAGCAAAAATCGAACAGTTAACAGAAAACAACTATACCACGTGGTCCATGAAAATGGAAGCAATTCTAGATTCAAAAGATCTCTTCGAGGACGTAATTGTTAATGACGAGCCAGACTTTACAAAAATTAAACTAGAATATGATATTTGGAAGAAAAAGAATCGGGAAGCATACAGCCTAATAATATTGTCACTTTCGGATGACTTAACAATCATCTTTCGAGGCGATAAAAGAGCCAAAAGAATTTGGTACGACATAAAGAAAAGGTTTGAAGGATCTCTAGAAAATAAAAGGATAGACCTAATGTTGGATCTAGCCAGACTAAAATTGAACCCAAATGAAAATGTCAACATGTATATTGTACGAGCACAGAAACTGGCACAAGAGATCACCCAGCTAGGAAAGACTGTAACAGAAAGAGAACTTGTACGATACATTGTTGAAGGACTCACACCTAACTTTGACACGATCACAGCAGCACTGTCAATAAACAGAGAAATCTCCTTACCAGACTTGAGACAAACTCTACTGGATTTCGAGAAGAAAAGACAGGACAGAAGCAAAAATCCTGAAAATGCTTTCAGATCATCAGGCAACCAATTCAAAGAAAAATCATGCTTCATTTGCAAAAGAAAAGGACATTTCAAGAAAGACTGTTGGTTCAACCCTAACAACAAAGGAAATCAAAATAATACAACAAACAAAAATAACATGGCCAGTACAAGGAACTACCATAAAGGACCAAAACAAAACAAAGACACAGCCAGATCAGCAATCCAAGAACGAACGGAGGAACCATCCCAACGAAGAGACTCCACTTCAGAATACGCACTACATGCAAGCACAAGGGAGGAACGCCCGACAACTCAGGACGTGTGGATAATTAATTCTGCGTGCACAAGCCACATGACTTCCCATGGTGATTGGATCGAGCACAAGACGGAGGAGAGAAGAAGCATACAAGTGGCAGAAGAAGGGAGGCACATCGAATCTACCTCATCGAAATTAATCCAAGCTACTGTACAAGGTAAGGACAAACTTAACAACGCTGTAACCCTGCATAATGTCCTCCATGTACCACACCTGAAAGGAAATCTAATGTCCATTCCAAGCGTAGTAAGAAGAGGGAACTCTGTTCTTTTGAACTCTGAAGGAGCATACATATACTCTTCTGATGACAAGCTAATAGGAACAGGCAACTTTGATGGTAACATGTACACATTGAACCTATCACGTTTATCTGAAGCAACTCATGTCCCAAACGAACATTGCTTGATTTCAAAGGACAATTCTAGGACTGCATGGCACAGAAGGTTAGGACATCCTAGTAACAACAAACTAGACCTGAATTTGAAGAACAATCTTCTAAAAGGCTTGAACTCTATAAATGGTACCCTTGATCAATGTGATGCTTGCTCCTTGGGAAAAATGACCAAAGTACCCTTGGTTCACACAGATGGCAATCAGGAAAGCTACCCCTTTGAAGCCATTTATGTCGATCTCTGTGGTCCAATGAGAATAAACTCCTTGGGCGGAAGTAAATATTTCTTGACCATCGTAGATGGATTTTCTAGGAGAATATTTGTAGAATTTCTCAAAGATGAACTCTCGGCAGCAGAAGTTTTGAAGAAGTTTATTGTAAAGAGAGAAAACGAGCTAAACTCAAAACTAAAACGACTTAGAACAGATAACGGAACAGAATTTATCAATAAAAACCTTGAAACCTTCATAGAATCCAAAGGAATTAAACATGAACTAACTACACCGTACACCCCAAGAAGCAATGGGAGAGTTGAAAGAGCTAACAGAACACTATTAGACAAAGGCCGAACACTTCTGGCAGACTCCCAATTACCCCTACACTTCTGGGCAGAAGCTGTGAATACAGCTGCATATCTGTACAATCTAACTCCCACAACCAATGACCCAGACACTACCCCTATGGAAAAATGGAAAGGTAAAAAGCCATCCGTCTCTCACATCATGAGATTTGGTTGTGAAGTCTTCTATAAACTCGAGAATCATCAAAGACACAAACTAGAAGCTAAATCTAAGAGAGGAATATTTGTAGGCTATTCAAGATGCAGAAGAGCTTATCGAGTATTTGATATCACAGCGAGAGTCATTCTTGAAACCGCAGACATTCACTTCAGAGAGAACAATAATGTCATCTCGGAAGAAAAAAAAAATGATAATAATACGGACACTGACACATATTTCTTCATTCAGGAGGATGAACAACTGGACAATCATGTTCTATCAGATGTTGATATTGAAGAGCCAGCACCAGATACCATGATCAACA
>CP092868.1:45469249-45651170 GCA_030710605.1 Cordylochernes scorpioides
GATCACTGCCTTTCATGTAGATCACACTCTACTTGACCTTGTCACATCTTCGGTGCTGGTCTCTCTCTGAGGTAATATCCAACCTGCCTCATCCTTTGTGTTACCCATTGATGCCTGAAACCACTCTGACCACGAACTCCAAGACTGCAACAACCTGCCTACTACTACAATAGGCCAAAGGAAAAACCTACCTTACCATATACCATATGTATCTTACCATATGTGATCAATAATTTCCTGGAATGCTAAATATTTAAAGAAATACAAAAGTATAACAAAGTTTTATTTAAAATTTCTCAAAATAATGAGAGTAACTATCTATACACTTGTTCCATCTTTTTTTTCCAGATATCAAAACACCTCTGAAAATCATCATCTTTCAGGCTTTTCAAAATACCGTATAACCTCATTAATTCGACACACGCAAATTCGACACTCTACCTTAATTCGACCATATTCTGATGTCCCTACCTCCGGTCTATCAAATAACAAACCGTAATTCGACAGTATCGATAATACGACAGTTCCGATAGTTCGACCATTTTAAAATTTGAATTTTGACAGTTGAATGTTTATTTATTTTACATACAACTAACCGCTAAACGGTATTACGCCGACGGCAAGCGGCGACGACAGCGGGCTCCGATAGGATCGCGCATGCGCACTTTTGGTTAGTTTAAGTTTCACTTTGCAGTGCCGTTGCGCAATGTCGCGAGTGATATTGTTTTTTTTACACGGGAATTTAGGAATCGCGCGCTAATTAATAATATTATTTTCTTTTTAAATTTCGGAATTGAAATATTTAAGTTATTTTAAAATTCACAAATAATTTCCTTTCAAATAAACTAGAAGAATGACCCGGGCAACGCCCGGGTTTTACCCGATTAAATGTTTTTATTCAAATACTATTCGTTACAATTATAAATTGGAGCCGTGGATTTCACTCTTGTGAAACGTCCCGCTCCAAACTTTACATGTACATTAGGTCAGCTGGTATTACCCCCCATTTTCACCGCTAGAGGCACGAGCGAAAGAGCATATTTGCGAATAACACGACGGATATTCGGGATAGAGACCTGAAATTTTCACTAAGAGTTTTTCCAGATTCTACTTTATATACTGTTAAAATTTCAGTCAGATTAGTTACGTATTGTGGACGTGTATAGTTGACAAACATACATACATACATACGCTGACTTATATATATATATATATAGGGATAATTATATAAATGAGTTTTAAATATTTTTTAAAAAATGCATCGCCTGGAAATTGAACCCGGGCCGCCCGCATGGCAGGCGAGCATTCTACCACTGAACCACCGATGCTTATAAGAAATGGCCCTATTTGGGTATTTATTCCATTCACAAAAGCAAACGATGACAGAATTGTTGATGACTCTGATAACTGTATATATTAATGGCTTCACCCGTGGTCTCTGCTTTTTGGGATTTTTCCGGATATAATTTTGTATCTGATAATCAAATATGATACAGCAATATTTTCATCATCATTTTCTGAATAAAAAACAACTACTTTTTTCCCAGAACCTGTCAATTTATTTTTCTTGACTAAAAATCCGAAAAATATCTTTTCCAGATTTTTCTCTATGTCCTGTTAAAACACGTTTTACATGTCCATTAGTTCAGCTGATATTACCTTCCATCTTCACCGCTAGAGGCGCTGCTTGCGAGCGAAAGGGCAAATTTGCCACGCAATTTGCAAATAACTTGTATACATACTTGTATACTTGTGTACATAGACCATAAATCTGTACATAGACAGGAAAAGCACATATATTTTAATAATATAAATGAGTTTTAAAAATTGTAAAAAAAAAAATGCATCGGCCGGGAATCGAACCCGGGGCGCCCGCGTGGCAGGCGAGCATTCTACCACTGAACCAAAAGCAAACGGTGACAGAATTAAGAATGCATGACGCTGATATTTCCTTTCAAATAAATAAATCTTCATAAAATGTAGCCACAATGATTATGATAACATTTTATTTCAATATTCCATTTCCATATTATTATAAAAGATTTAAACACCAAATCAATAACACCTGCAGAAGCAGTGGATGTCTTTGATACAATAGTTATTTAAAACACATTCCAGAGGAAGAAAGACATGCATATTTTTTTTAAATAGACCATCTGGAATATATCCTGAATAGGATTTCAGTGCAAAAACAGACATCTATAAAGGAATTTTTAAAAAGATCTTCATGATTATTATCTTCATATTATTTTTAAATTTTCTTTTTATTTTCCATATTTATTTCCTTTCGACTGCTATATTATTCAATTAGAGTAAAATATTATTTCTAATTATTTTCTGTTTCAAAAATAGGTAGTATTTCCATTTTGTCCCTGATACTAAAGTTAATCATGAAAATAAAAATTAATACAAAAAAGGACATACACAATGGTTTCAATTAATATGATCAATTTATATTACAAAGCAATTTTTAAAAATATTATTTTAGCGAGTTAGATGATTAGCTAATCATCTAACCTTAAATCAACACTTCTTTTAATTCAACCGAAAGCTCTGATCCCTTGGGGTGTTGAATTAAAGAGGTTCGACTGTATTCTTTGAATTCTCCTTTATTTCAGGTAGTGAGTCAAATCGAGGTCCTTTTTAGACTCTTTTAATTTAAGGGTAAAGGAAAGGTCATTGGGAGCAAGTCAGGAGAATAGGGTGGCTGGGGTAGTAAAGCAATTCCGTGTTTAGCCAAATAGAGTTGTACAGTGACGGCCGTATGTGGCCGTGCGTTGTCATGATGCAAGAGCCAATTTTTCTGATGCCATTTTCGGGTCTTTTCTGACGCACAGGCTCTCTTAAACGTCGCAATACATCAAGATAGTAATGTTGATTAATGGTCTGACACTCGGGCACGAATTCATAGTGTACCAATCCCTTTACATCAAATAAAGTGATAAGAAGACACTTAAGCTTCGATTTGAACATCCTTGCTTTCTCTTACTTATTCGACCAGCTTTTAATCGTGCAAACCATTCAAATGTCCTCGATTGTGATAGGGCATCTTCTTTAAAAGCCTGCTTCAAGATTTTATATGATTCATAGGTGTTTTCCCTAATTTAAAGCAAAACCCTATGCAGATTCGCTGTTTTTCAATACAGTCCATACTGAAATATGAAAATGTTCTGATATACTCGAGCTTATAAATTCGATAAAACGTGAGCGCGTGCGTCTATGTGATCAATTTTTATTTCTGTGTTGTTAAATGTTTTATCTATAAGGTCCTTATAAAATTATTTCATTATTTTAAATATTTTATGTGATCCAGTCTCATTCCTGGAAATTATTGATCACACGTTGTATATATAAAGCAGAACTGTTGTTTGTGTCATTATAGGTAAACCTAGCTATAACAACATCACATTGGAATTGTGAAGAGATTTCTCCTGTTAGAACCATTTATAAAATAATTGGAACTTCATAATTTGTATTCCTCAAAATTGCAGTGTAACCTATTATAACAGCGTATTTTGGAACCTTGTTATAAATTCATAATTTTGAGGCCCCAAGTATCTAGTCCCAATACTGTTAACCATGGATAATATAACAACAAATTGATTATAAAATCTTGGTCCAATATGTTGATTTTATAGCCAGGTTCAACTGTATGATGTTCTAACCTGTTGGTGTTAAAATGAGGTTCCACTGTAGTTTAATGTAAAACTCGGTGTTTACTGCTGGATCTTGGTTCCTTTGCCAGGTTATTGGCACTCTCCATCTTATATACATAAAGAGGTATCCGGCACATCTCACACCCTTGGGGAAGCTGGTTGTGTGATAGTATACACTCTCCTTTCTAACCAACACAATTTTGGATCAAACCCTGTGGGGGAAGATGGTTGTGTGATAGTATACACTCCCCATTCTAACCAACACAACTTAGGATCAAACCCTGTGGGGAAGATGGTTGTGTGATAGTATACACTCCCCATTCTAACCAACACAACTTAGGATCAAACCCTGTGGGTCAAGATGGCTGTGTGATAGTATACACTCTCCATTCTAACCAACACAATTTTGGATCAAACCCTGTGGGGGAAGATGGTTGTGTGATAGTATACACTCCCCATTCTAACCAACACAACTTAGGATCAAACCCTGTGGGGAAGATGGTTGTGTGATAGTATACACTCCCCATTCTAACCAACACAACTTAGGAACAAATCCTGTGGGGAAGATGGTTGTGTGATAGTATACACTCCCCATTCTAACCAACACAACTTAGGAACAAATCCTGTGGGGGAAGATGGTTGTGTGATAGTATACACTCCCCATTCTAACCAACACAACTTAGGATCAAACCCTGTGGGGAAGATGGTTGTGTGATAGTATACACTCCCCATTCTAACCAACACAACTTAGGATCAAACCCTGTGGGGAAGATGGTTGTGTGATAGTATACACTCCCCATTCTAAGCAACACAACTTAGGATCAAACCCTGTGGGGAAGATGGTTATGTGATAGTATACACTCCCCATTCTAACCAACACAACTTAGGATCAAACCCTGTGGGGAAGATGGTTATGTGATAGTATACACTCCCCATTCTAACCAACACAACTTAGGATCAAACCCTGTGGGGGTAGATGGTTGTGTGATAGTATACACTCTCCCCATTCTAACCAACACAATTTTGGATCAAACCCTGTGGGGGAAGATGGTTGTGTGATAGTATACACTCCCCATTCTAACCAACACAACTTAGGATCAAACCCTGTGGGTGAAGCTGGCTGTGTGATAGTATACACCCTCCATTCCAACCAACACAACTTAGGATTAAACCCTGTGGGGGAAGATGGTTGTGTGATAGTATACACTCACCATTCTAACCAACACAACTTAGGATGAAACCCTGTGGGGGAAGATGGTTGTGTGATAGTATACACTCTCCATTTTAACCAACACAACTTAGGATTAAACCCTGTGGGGGAAGCTGGTTGTGTGATAGTATACACTCCCCATTCTAACCAACACAACTTAGGATCAAACTCTGTGGGGAAGATGGTTGTGTGATAGTATACACTACCCATTCTAACCAGCACAACTTAGGATTAAACCCTGTGGGGAAGTTGTTTGTGTGATAGTATACACTCCCCATTCTAACCAACACAACTTAGGATCAAACCGTGTGGGGGAAGTTGGTTGTGTGACAGTATACACTCTCCATTCTAACCAACACAACTTAGGATCAAACCCTGTGGGGGAAGCTGGTTGTGTGACAGTATACACTCCCCATTCTAACCAACACAACTTAGGATCAAACCCTGTGGGGGAAGCTGGCTGTGTGATAGTATACACTCTCCATTCTAACAAATACACCTTAGGATCAAACCCTGTGGGGGAAGTTGGTTGTGTGACAGTATACACTCTACATTCTAACCAACACAACTTAGGATCAAACCCTGTGGGGGAAGTTGGTTGTGTGATAGTATACACTCTCCATTCTAACCTACACAAACTTAGGATCAAACTCTGTGGGGGAAACTGGTTGTGTGATAGTGTACACTCTCCATTCGAACCAACACAACTTAGGATCAAACCCTGTGGGGGAAGCTGGCTGTGTGATAGTATACACTCTCCATTCTAACCAACACAACTTAGGATCAAACCCTGTGGGGGAAGTTGGTTGTGTGATAGTATACACTCTCCATTCTAACCAACACAACTTAGGATCAAACCCTGTGGGGGAAGCTGGTTGTGTGATAGTATATACTCTCCATTCTAACCTACACAACTTAAGATCAAGCCCTATGGGGGAAGCTGGTTGTGTGATAGTATACACTCTCCATTCTAACCAACACAACTTAGGATCAAACCCTGTGGGGGAAGCTGGCTGTGTGATAGTATACACTCTCCATTCTAACCAACACAACTTAGGATCAAACCCTGTGGGGGAGGCTGGTTGTGTGATAATATACACTCTCCATTCTAACCGACACAACTTACGATCAAACCCTGTGGGGGAAGCTGGTTGTGTGATAGTATACACTATCCATTTTAACCAACACAACTTAGGATCAAACCCTGTTGGGGAAGCTGGCTGTGTGATAGTATACACTCTCCATTCTAACCAACACAACTTAGGATCAAACCCTGTGGGGGAAGCTGTTTGGGTGATAGTATACACTCTCCATTCTAACCAACACAACTTAGGATCAAACCCTTTAGGGAAGCTGGTTGTGTGACAGTATACACTCTCCATTCTAACCAACACAACTTAGGATCAAACCCTGTGGGGGAAGCTGGCTGTGTGATAGTATACACTCCCCATTCTAACCAACACAACTTAGGATCAAACCCTGTGGGGGAAGCTGGTTGTGTGATAGTATACACTCTCCATTCTAACCAACACAATTTAGGATCAAACCCTGTGGGGGAAGCTGGTTGTGTGACAGTATACACTCTCCATTCTAACCAACACAACTTAGGATCAAACCCTGTGGGGAAGCTGGTTGTGTGACAGTATACACTCTCCATTCTAACCAACACAACTTAGGATCAAACCCTGTGGGGAAGCTGGTTGTGTGACAGTTACACTCTCCATTCTAACCAACACAACTTAGGATCACACCCTGTGGGGGAAGCTGGCTGTGTGATAGTATACAATCTCCATTCTAACCAACACAACTTAGGATCAAACCCTGTGGGGAAGCTGGTTGTGTGACAGTTACACTCTCCATTCTAACCAACACAACTTAGGATCAAACCCTGTGGGGGACGCTGGCTGTGTGATAGTATACACTCTCTATTCTAACAAATACAACTTAGGATCAAACCCTGTGGGGGAAGCTGGCTGTGTGATAGTATACACTCTCCATTCTAACCAACACAACTTAGGATCAAACCCTGTGGGGGAAGCTGGCTGTGTGAGAGTATACACTCTCCATTCTAACCAACACAACTTACGATCAAACCCTGTGGGGGAAGCTGGCTGTGTGATAGTATACACTCTCCATTCTAACCAACACAACTTAGGATCAAACCCTGTGGGGGAAGATGGTTGTGTGACAGTATACACTCTCTATTCTAACCAACACAACTTAGGATCAAACCCTGTGGGGGACGCTGGCTGTGTGATAGTATACACTCTCTATTCTAACAAATACAACTTAGGATCAAACCCTGTGGGGGAAGCTGGCTGTGTGATAGTATACACTCTCTATTCTAACAAATACAACTTAGGATCAAACCCTGTGGGGGACGCTGGCTGTGTGATAGTATACACTCTCTATTCTAACAAATACAACTTAGGATCAAACCCTGTGGGGGAAGCTGGCTGTGTGATAGTATACACTCTCCATTCTAACCTACACAACTTAGGATCAAACCGTGTGGGGGAAGTTGGTTGTGTGATAGTATACACTCTCTATTCTAACCAACACAACTTAGGATCACACCCTGTGGGGGAAGCTGGCTGTGTGATAGTATACACTCTCCATTCTAACCAGCACAACTTAGGATTAAACCCTGTGGGGGAAGTTGTTTGTGTGATAGTATACACTCCCCATTCTAACCAACACAACTTAGGATTAAACCCTGTGGGGGAAGTTGTTTGTGTGATAGTATACACTCCCCATTCTAACCAACACAACTTAGGATCAAACCGTGTGGGGGAAGATGGTTGTGTGATAGTATACACTCCCCATTCTAACCAGCACAACTTAGGATTAAACCCTGTGGGGGAAGTTGTTTGTGTGATAGTATACACTCCCCATTCTAACCAACACAACTTAGGATCAAACCGTGTGGGGGAAGATGGTTGTGTGATAGTATACACTCTCCATTCTAACCAACACAACTTAGGATTAAACCCTGTGGGGGAAGTTGTTTGTGTGAATGTATACACTCCCCATCCTAACCAGCACAACTTAGGATTAAACCCTGTGAGGGAAGTTGTTTGTGTGATAGTATACACTCCCCATTCTCACCAACACAACTTAGGATCAAACCGTGTGGGGGAAGATGGTTGTGTGATAGTATACACTCTCCATTCTAACCAACACAACTTAGGATTAAACCCTGTGGGGGAAGTTGTTTGTGTGATAGTATACACTCATCATTCTAACCAACACAACTTAGGATTAAACCCTGTGGGGGAAGTTGTTTGTGTGATAGTATACACTCCACATTCTAACCAGCACAACTTAGGATTAAACCCTGTGGGGGAAGTTGTTTGTGTGATAGTATACACTCCCCATTCTAACCAGCACAACTTAGGATTAAACCCTGTGGGGGAAGTTGTTTGTGTGATAGTATACACTCCCCATTCTAACCAACACAACTTAGGATCAAACCCTGTGGGGGAAGTTGTTTGTGTGATAGTATACACTCCCCATTCTAACCAGCACAACTTAGGATTAAACCCTGTGGGGGAAGTTGTTTGTGTGATAGTATACACTCCCCATTCTAACCAACACAACTTAGGATCAAACCGTGTGGGGGAAGATGGTTGTGTGATAGTATACACTCTCCATTCTAACCAACACAACTTAGGATTAAACCCTGTGGGGGAAGTTGTTTGTGTGAATGTATACACTCCCCATCCTAACCAGCACAACTTAGGATTAAACCCTGTGAGGGAAGTTGTTTGTGTGATAGTATACACTCCCCATTCTCACCAACACAACTTAGGATCAAACCGTGTGGGGGAAGATGGTTGTGTGATAGTATACACTCTCCATTCTAACCAACACAACTTAGGATTAAACCCTGTGGGGGAAGTTGTTTGTGTGATAGTATACACTCATCATTCTAACCAACACAACTTAGGATTAAACCCTGTGGGGGAAGTTGTTTGTGTGATAGTATACACTCCCCATTCTAACCAGCACAACTTAGGATTAAACCCTGTGGGGGAAGTTGTTTGTGTGATAGTATACACTCCCCATTCTAACCAGCACAACTTAGGATTAAACCCTGTGGGGGAAGTTGTTTGTGTGATAGTATACACTCCCCATTCTAACCAACACAACTTAGGATCAAACCCTGTGGGGGAAGTTGTTTGTGTGATAGTATACACTCCCCATTCTAACCAGCACAACTTAGGATTAAACCCTGTGGGGGAAGTTGTTTGTGTGATAGTATACACTCCCCATTCTAACCAACACAACTTAGGATCAAACCGTGTGGGGGAAGATGGTTGTGTGATAGTATACACTCCCCATTCTAACCAGCACAACTTAGGATTAAACCCTGTGGGGGAAGTTGTTTGTGTGATAGTATACACTCCCCATTCTAACCAACACAACTTAGGATCAAACCGTGTGGGGGAAGATGGTTGTGTGATAGTATACACTCCCCATTCTAACCAGCACAACTTAGGATTAAACCCTGTGGGGGAAGTTGTTTGTGTGATAGTATACACTCCCCATTCTAACCAACACAACTTAGGATCAAACCGTGTGGGGGAAGATGGTTGTGTGATAGTATACACTCTCCATTCTAACCAACACAACTTAGGATTAAACCCTGTGGGGGAAGTTGTTTGTGTGAATGTATGCACTCCCCATCCTAACCAGCACAACTTAGGATTAAACCCTGTGAGGGAAGTTGTTTGTGTGATAGTATACACTCCCCATTCTAACCAACACATTTAGGATCAAACCGTGTGGGGGAAGATGGTTGTGTGATAGTATACACTCTCCATTCTAACCAACACAACTTAGGATTAAACCCTGTGGGGGAAGTTGTTTGTGTGATAGTATACACTCCCCATTCTAACCAACACAACTTAGGATCAAACCGTGTGGGGGAAGATGGTTGTGTGATAGTATACACTCCCCATTCTAACCAACACAACTTAGGATCAAACCGTGTGGGGGAAGATGGTTGTGTGATAGTATACACTCCCCATTCTAACCAGCACAACTTAGGATTAAACCCTGTGGGGGAAGTTGTTTGTGTGATAGTATACACTCCCCATTCTAACCAGCACAACTTAGGATTAAACCCTGTGGGGGAAGTTGTTTGTGTGATAGTATACACTCCCCATTCTAACCAACACAACTTAGGATCAAACCGTGTGGGGGAAGATGGTTGTGTGATAGTATACACTCCCCATTCTAACCAGCACAACTTAGGATTAAACCCTGTGGGGGAAGATGGTTTTGTGATAGTATACACTTCCCATTCTAACCAACACTACTAAGGATCAAACTCTGTGGGGAAAGCTGGTTGTGTGATAGTATACACTCTCCATTCTAACCAACACAACTTAGGATCAAACCCTGTGGGGGAAGATGGTTGTGTGATAGTATACACTCCCCATTCTAACCAACACTACTAAGGATCAAACCCTGTGGGGGAAGATGGTTGTGTGATAGTATACACTCCCCATTCTAACCAACACTACTAAGGATCAAACCCTGTGGGGGAAGCTGGTTGTGTGATAGTATACACTCTCCATTCTAACCAACACAACTTAGGATCAAACCCTGTGGGGGAAGATGGTTGTGTTATAGTATACACTACCCATTCTAACCAGCACAACTTAGGATTAAACCCTGTGGGGGAAGCTGGTTGTGTGATAGTATACACTCCCCATTCTAACCAACACAACTTAGGATCAAACCGTGTGGGGGAAGATGGTTGTGTGATAGTATACACTCCCCATTCTAAGCAACACAACTTAGGATCAAACCCTGTGGGGGAAGCTGGCTGTGTGATAGTATACACTCCCCATTCTAACCAACACAACTTAGGAACAAATCCTGTGGGGGAAGATGGTTGTGTGATAGTATACACTCCCCATTCTAACCAACACAACTTAGGATCAAACTCTGTGGGGAAGATGGTTGTGTGATAAAATACACTACCCATTCTAACCAGCACAACTTAGGATTAAACCCTGTGGGGGAAGTTGTTTGTGTGATAGTATACACTCCCCATTCTAACCAACACAACTTAGGATCAAACCGTGTGGGGGAAGATGGTTGTGTGATAGTATACACTCCCTATTCTAACCAACACAACTTAGGATCAAACCGTGTGGGGGAAGATGGTTGTGTGATAGTATACACTCCCCATTCTAACCAACACTACTAAGGATCAAACCCTGTGGGGGAAGCTGGTTGTGTGATAGTATACACTCTCCATTCTAACCAACACAACTTAGGATAAAACCCTGTGGGGGAATATGGTTGTGTTATAGTATACACTACCCATTCTAACCAGCACAACTTAGGATTAAACCCTGTGGGGGAAGTTGTTTGTGTGATAGTATACACTCCCCATTCTAACCAACACAACTTAGGATCAAATCGTGTGGGGGAAGATGGTTGTGTGATAGTATACACTCTCCCCATTCTAAGCAACACAATTTAGGATCAAACCCTGTGGGGGAAGCTGGCTGTGTGATAGTATACACTCCCCATTCCTACCAACACAACTTTGGAACAAATCCTGTGGGGGAAGATGGTTGTGTGATAGTATACACTCTCCATTCTAACCAACACAACTTAGGATCAAACTCTGTGGGGAAGATGGTTGTGTGATAGTATACACTACCCATTCTAACCAGCACAACTTAGGATTAAACCCTGTGGGGGAAGTTGTTTGTGTTATAGTATACACTCCCCATTCTAACCAACACAACTTAGGATCAAACCCTGTGGGGGAAGATGGTTGTGTGATAGTATACACTCCCCATTCTAACCAACACAACTTAGAATCACACCCTGTGGGGGGGAAGTTGGCTGTGTGATAGTATACACTCTCCATTCTAACCAACATATCTAAGGATCAAACCCTGTGGGGGAAGTTGGTTGTGTGATAGTATACACTCTCCATTCTAACCTACACAACTTAGGATCAAACCCTGTGGGGGAAGCTGGTTGTGTGATAGTATACACTCTCTATTCTAACCAACACAAATTAGAATCACACCCTGTGGGGGGGAAGTTGGCTGTGTGATAGTATACACTCTCCATTCTAACCAACATATCTAAGGATCAAACCCTGTGGGGGAAGTTGGTTGTGTGATAGTATACACTCCCCATTCTAAACTACACAACTTAGGATCAAACCCTGTGGGGGAAGCTGGTTGTGTGATAGTATACACTCTCCATTCTAACCAACATATCTAAGGATCAAACCCTGTGGGGGAAGTTGGTTGTGTGATAGTATACACTCTCCATTCTAACCAACACAACTTAGAATCAAACCCTGTGGGGGAAGCTGGTTGTGTGATAGTATACACTCCCCATTCTAACCAACACAACTTAGGAACAAATCCTGTGGGGGAAGATGGTTATGTGATAGTATACACTCCCCATTCTAACCAACACAACTTAGGATCAAACTCTGTGGGGAAGATGGTTGTGTGATAAAATACACTACCCATTCTAGCCAGCACAACTTAGGATTAAACCCTGTGGGGGAAGTTGTTTGTGTGATAGTATACACTCCCCATTCTAACCAACACAACTTAGGATCAAACCGTGTGGGGGAAGATGGTTGTGTGATAGTATACACTCCCTATTCTAACCAACACAACTTAGGATCAAACCGTGTGGGGGAAGATGGTTGTGTGATAGTATACACTCCCCATTCTAACCAACACTACTAAGGATCAAACCCTGTGGGGGAAGCTGGTTGTGTGATAGTATACACTCTCCATTCTAACCAACACAACTTAGGATAAAACCCTGTGGGGGAATATGGTTGTGTTATAGTATACACTACCCATTCTAACCAGCACAACTTAGGATTAAACCCTGTGGGGGAAGTTGTTTGTGTGATAGTATACACTCCCCATTCTAACCAACACAACTTAGGATCAAATCGTGTGGGGGAAGATGGTTGTGTGATAGTATACACTCTCCCCATTCTAAGCAACACAATTTAGGATCAAACCCTGTGGGGGAAGCTGGCTGTGTGATAGTATACACTCCCCATTCCTACCAACACAACTTTGGAACAAATCCTGTGGGGGAAGATGGTTGTGTGATAGTATACACTCCCCATTCTAACCAACACAACTTAGGATCAAACTCTGTGGGGAAGATGGTTGTGTGATAAAATACACTACCCATTCTAACCAGCACAACTTAGGATTAAACCCTGTGGGGGAAGTTGTTTGTGTTATAGTATACACTCCCCATTCTAACCAACACAACTTAGGATCAAACCCTGTGGGGGAAGATGGTTGTGTGATAGTATACACTCCCCATTCTAACCAACACAACTTAGAATCACACCCTGTGGGGGGGAAGTTGGCTGTGTGATAGTATACACTCTCCATTCTAACCAACATATCTAAGGATCAAACCCTGTGGGGGAAGTTGGTTGTGTGATAGTATACACTCTCCATTCTAACCTACACAACTTAGGATCAAACCCTGTGGGGGAAGCTGGTTGTGTGATAGTATACACTCTCTATTCTAACCAACACAAATTAGAATCACACCCTGTGGGGGGGAAGTTGGCTGTGTGATAGTATACACTCTCCATTCTAACCAACATATCTAAGGATCAAACCCTGTGGGGGAAGTTGGTTGTGTGATAGTATACACTCCCCATTCTAAACTACACAACTTAGGATCAAACCCTGTGGGGGAAGCTGGTTGTGTGATAGTATACACTCTCCATTCTAACCAACATATCTAAGGATCAAACCCTGTGGGGGAAGTTGGTTGTGTGATAGTATGCACTTTCCATTCTAACAAACACAACTTAGGATCAAACCCTGTGGGGAAAGTTGGTTGTGTGATAGTATACACTCTCCATTCTAACCAACACAACTTAGAATCAAACCCTGTGGGGGAAGCTGGTTGTGTGATAGTATACACTCTCCATTCTAACCAACATATCTAAGGATCAAACCCTGTGGGGGAAGTTGGTTGTGTGATAGTATGCACTTTCCATTCTAACAAACACAACTTAGGATCAAGCCCTGTGGGGGAAGTTGGTTGTGTGTAGGGCCTCCAATCCCGGGATCCCGTTTCCCGGGATCCCGGAGGCAAATAATGATCCCGAAATCCCGGGATTCTGCTCGAAAAATCCCGGGATTACTGGTTTGTGCATGAAAACCTGCGCAAAAATATATTTTCTTATCTAGCAATTTGGTTGGTAATCAAACAGATGATGAGATAGCACACTTTTGACGTTTTGTTTATACAGCTGCATTTCGGGTCTTTTTTTTTTTTCTGAGAGATTTGAAATTATTTTCATGCACTAATAACGAAGGGTTATTCTGCAAGATCTTTCCAAAATGGCAACCTCTAGAATGAGAGTATGCAGCAGTGTACATGGAGTTTTTGTTGACATGCAAATAGTGGCTTCTTAGATAGTAGCGGCATCCCTTTATTTTTGTGGCGGACCTGCGTGTAACATGGACCCGCCACTAACCTCTTATCTGGGCTCCAAATTGTTTTATATATTTTTTTAAATCTATGTTTATACTCTCCATCCTGTACTCTGTATGCATGGGTCATCATGAACGCACTGCTCTGCTGTTCATTTTGTGAAACCCTCGCTAGCTTTTTTGTAATTTTTTAAATTTAAATTAAATTTATTTAATGTCATTTCATTAAATGCTTTGTCACTATCAAGCATCAGCCTAAAGTAGTTTTCAACTTATACGAACATAAAACAAAGTCTCTAAAACAATATTATCGGACCTTGTTATTTCTCAATAGAAAACGCGTCGGACATTTTTGGTAAGCTTATCACTTCTTGATTGTGATGGCGAAGTTTATTCCTTTTAAATCAGAAGTAATCTGATGCTATTACCTACGAGACGGATCTGGCCAAAATGCACAGTGTATAGCGTGCAAAAGGATTTTGAAATGCGTCGGTGGGTCAACAAAAGGGCTGCATGTACACCAGAAGGTGGTCCACGGAATCGAAACTTCGAAGAGAAAAGTTAAAGACGAAGTTGATACACAGACCCCTACAAAAAAGACCCCAAGATATCAATTCTCGAACATTTTTCGTCTGTTTCCGTCGATCGATCGACTGATGCTGTGCTAGCTAGCATGATAGTTCTCGACGGATTGCCATTCTCCGTTTTTGTCACATCTAAGGATCTACGCAAGTGCCTCAATGCTCTTGGATATGAAATTCCTCTCTCCGCAGAGACCATTAAGATTAAAGTGTGTCGTTATGCGGACACATTTCGTGAGAAGGTCGTTCGAGAGCTTCAGATGGACAAAGAAAAGGGGCAACTTTTCAGCCTTACGCTGGATGAATGGACGTCAATCAGAAGCAAGCGTTACCTGAACATTAATATTCATAGCCGTACCAAGGTGTGGAATCTTGGCATGACTCGAATATCTGGAGTATTTTCCTCTGAACAATGCAAATATGTCATTGGTGCTAAGCTATTGGAATTTGGAATCGACTTCGAAACTGATATTGTGTGTGTTACAACTGATGGGTGCGCAATGATGGGTGCGTAATCGTAATTACAAGGTAATGTATTACTTTGAATGGATTACTGCCCAACACTGTGTTAAGAGATGTGGTCTAAGAGTTCCAAGCACAGTAATTTTTTTTTCCAGATGTGTGTACAGTAATTGACAGATAATTTCAAATTGTAACCCAAAAGCAATGATTTAGTTCATAAGCAGGCGCAAAATATATGGCTTTCAGGTTGTTTTCATCGAATTAAGTGCCACGTCATTGGCACTATATATATATAAAAATTAAAAATATAACGAACGAAACGATATACCTCTTGGTGTAGAAAGACGAAAATGTTTTTCAATCCCGGGATATCCCGGGATTGAGAAAAAAGCAATCCCGAATCCCGGGATTGAAAATATGTACCGGGATTGGAGGCCCTAGTTGTGTGAGAGTATACACTCTCCATTCTAACCAACACAACTTAGGATCAAACCCTGTGGGGGAAGCTGGTTGTGTGATAGTATACACACTCTCCATTTTAACCAACACAACTTAGAATCAAACCCTGTGTGGGGGAAGTTGGTTGTGTGAGAGTATACACTCTCCATTCTAACCAACACAACTTAGGATCAAACCCTGTGGGGGAAGCTGGTTATGTGATAGTATACACTCTCCATTCTAACCAACACAACTTAGGATCAAACCCTAAGGGGGAAGCTGGTTGTGTGATAGTATACACTCTCCATTCTAACCTACACAACTTAGGATCAAACCCTAAGGGGGAAGCTGGTTGTGTGATAGTATACACTCTCCATTCTAACCAACACAACTTAGGATCAAACCCTGTGGGGGAGGCTGGTTGTGTGATAATATACACTCTCCATTCTAACCGACACAACTTACGATCAAACCCTGTGGGGGAAGCTGGCTGTGTGATAGTATACACTCTCCATTCTAACCAACACAACTTAGGATCACACCCTGTGGGGGAAGCTGGCTGTGTGATAGTATACAATCTCCATTCTAACCAACACAACTTAGGATCAAACCCTGTGGGGGAAGCTGGTTGTGTGATAGTATACAATCTCCATTCTAACCAACACAACTTAGGATCAAACCCTGTGGGGGAAGCTGGCTGTGTGATAGTATACACTCTCCATTCTAACCAACACAACTTAGGATCAAACCCTGTGGGGCAAGTTGTTGTGTGATAGTATACAATCTCCATTCTAACCAACACAACTTAGGATCAAACCCTGTGGGGGAAGCTGGTTGTGTGATATTGTACACTCTCCATTCTAACCTACACAACTTAGGATCAATCTCTGTGGGGGAAGCTGGTTGTGTGATAGTGTACACTCTCCATTCTAACCAACACAACTTAGGATCAAACCCTGTGGGGGAAGCTGGCTCTGTGATAGTATACACTCTCCATTCTAACCAACACAACTTAGGATCAAACTCTGTGGGGGAGGCTGGTTGTGTGATAGTGTACACTCTCCATTCTAACCAACACAACTTAGGATCAAACCCTGTGGGGGAGGCTGGTTGTGTGATAGTATACACTCTCCATTCTAACCTACACAACTTAGGATCAATCTCTGTGGGGGAAGCTGGTTGTGTGATAGTGTACACTCTCCATTCTAACCAACACAACTTAGGATCAAACCCTGTGGGGGAGGCTGGTTGTGTGATAGTATACACTCTCCATTCTAACCAACACAACTTAGGATCAAACTCTGTGGGGGAGGCTGGTTGTGTGATAGTGTACACTCTCCATTCTAACTGACATATCTAAGGATCAAACCCTGTGGGGGGAATTGTATAGTATACACTCAATCATTGATATTTTTGATGGTTTGTGCAGGGGATGAATAGAGCTCATCATTGGATGTGTTAATACAGTCAATGATGTGGTTTGATGTTGCAGGTTGAGAACTGCACTTAGTATATGGTAGGAAAACCTTGAAACCATTCTGGAAGGTCAATGTTCATAGTTGAATATACTTACGTGTGGAAGTCAAGAAACGATGTTCCCTTGGGAAGACAGAAGTGTTGATTGTCTCTTCTGCTCTAACCTCTATAGTTTTTTCCATTTTTATTATTATCCCTAGTACACGTTGAACAAGCCATGATCTCAAGATGGGTAGAAGTTGGCAATCACTTTTATTGTAAGTACACCACATGTCTACACATGTGAAAAGCAGTTCGACTTACAAATATGCCAGAGCTCCATTTTGTTACTTGCACTCACTGGTGGGATTGGACTTTTGCAAGTATCGGGGGCTATTGGAACATACCTAAGCAGTGAAAGCAAATAACCAAGTGAAGCTCTGGCATACTTATAAGTGCAAAAGTTGAACTGTTTTCTACATTTGTCCACATGTGATGCAATTACATTAAAAGTAGTTGATAACTACCCAACTTGATTATCATTGAACTTGGTCTTATTATCAAATGTTCCTAAAATGAAAAGTTTAGCCTAGATCCAAGATGTGATATTATGTTCATTTAGTAGGTAGACTGAATACAGTAATACACCTCCTCTTTAAAACTCAATAATTCACCTTTTTAATGATAAGGCACAATTTGGATTATAGTTAATAAACACAAGGGGAAAATACCAAATCCAAATAAACACTGTATGACATCATTTCAGTAACAGCATTGTTACCATCATCAGATAAAAACATCAGACAAGTACTTTTGTCTGATAGTGGTAACAACGCTTTTACCGAAACGTCACAAACTATTTACAGTTAAACCTGTCTATAGCGCCTTCTTCTCTATAGTGACTGATTTCAAACATTGAATTGTAAACATTTTACATTAAAAGTGACCTGTCTATAGCACCCCCTCTCTATTACACCCTATTTTGGTGAATCCCAAGAGGGGGCGCTATAGACAGGTTTAACTGTATTTATTTGGATTTGGTCTTTTTACCTTATGTGTTTCACCTTTATATAACTGAGATACTGAGTTCAAGCCACCCTAACATCAAAGATGGCCAATGTCAGCTAGGAGGGTGGGTATTGCTACTAGACAGCCAACCAAATCCCACAATTTTCCTTCCTTCACAACTAGGAAGCCTTGTGATATGGGTAGAACTTAAAATTTGAAATAGAATGATGAGGCACACAATTTGGATTATAGATTATAAACACAAGATAATAACACCAAATCTAAATATATAAATAGTGTGTGATTTTGGTAACAGGGTTGTTAACATCATCGGAGAAAAGTACTACAACGCTGTTACCGAAATATCACATACTATTTATTTAGATTTGATCTTAATACCTTGAATTTAAAATACATTTGAACCTCCTTGAGGACACTCCTGCTAGAGGACTCTTCTCAATAAAGGAAAGTTTTCTTTGCCAAAAAATGCCATTTTTACTATATAACAACTCTCTGCTGAGAGGACACTAAAGAACACTTTGAATCTGCAACGTTGTCTTTTATAGAGAGGTTTACTGTATAAGTTTCAGAAAAAGCTTTTTAACACAAGGTAATAAGACCAAATCCAAATAAATAAATAGTATGTGACATTTCGGTTACAGCGTTGTTACCATCATCAGACAAAAGAATAAATGAGAAAAAATATCACAGCATGTTCTCTTCTTCTTCTTTCTTATCTCAAAGCCATGATAATCATGGCGGGTAGTTAGCGACTGCTTTTACTGTAAGCAACCACATATCTACACATGTGAAAAGCAGTTCGACTTTGCACTTACAAATGTGCCAGAGCCCTGTTTGGTTACTTGCACTCGCTGGTGGGGTTGGACTTTTGCAAGAATCGGGGGCCAATGGAAGCCTTTTTTTTTTTTAAACAGAAAAAAGTGTCCAATGCGGGAATCGAACCCGGGTCCTAGTGGTCGAAAACCAAACGGTTGAACCAGCCTTCCACCGACCCCCACACAGCATGTTCTTAATTAGTACTGTTGATGAAAAAAAAAAAAACTGATGACACTTGAAAACAGTACTATTTAAGAACATGCTGTGATATTTTTTCTTATTTATTCTTTTGTCTGATGATGGTAACACAACGCTGTTACCGAAATGTCACACACTATTTATTTATTTATTTGGATTAGGTCTTATTTTCTTGAAGTTTGTTAATTGATTTATTTATTTATTTGGTCTTAATACCTTGTGTTTAAGCTTGTCAATTATTTATTGAGAGCTTTTTCTGGACCGTGACGGCGGGCGGCTAACTTCGGCAACACCGGAGCTGACGTCACACCCGTACTTTAATTTTCGGTTTTTGTATCCTGCGTCGGCGTAGCCGCGCTGACTCATATTTCTTTCCCCATGATTACCATTTCATCAATATATATAATCCTTTCACCTTGTTGTAGTTAATTAAAGAATAATTAACGTTAAGCGCTGTGTGTATGTAATCAAATTGAAATACAACAAAGATTATCAGACTGAAGAAGCGCAAGACCTAAAACGTCAGACTGAAGAAGCGCAAGGCCTAAAACGTGAGTAACCAAATTTCCTTTGATTACTTGGCCCATCCTTTTTTCTACTTACCAAATATTTTGTAAAATGGCAAACACGACGATTACAAAATTAAATGGTGCTAATTACTCCAGCTTGAGCTTCCAGATGAAACTCGTTCTAATCGGAAAAGATTTGTGGAGTTTGATCAATCCAGGAGAGGCTAAGCCTGACCCTAGTGACCTTGTTGCAACAAAACTTTTTTTGTCGCGGGAGGGTAAGGCGTTTGCAAAAATTTGCCTTGGGATTAATGATGAACAACAATTGCATGTTCAACATTTGAATACTCCGAAAGAGGTCTGGGAGGAACTGGAAAAATTATATGCACCAAAGGATAGTAGATATCGAGCTGTACAACTAAGAAGGCAGTTATATGGCGAAAGGTTGACTCAGCACAGCAATATGGAAGGGTATATGGGGAAGATAAACCACATTGTAAACGAACTGGCCCAAATTGGCGACAAAATTGATGATGGCGATTTGGCTATGGTTCTTTTGGGTGGATTACCAGAGGATTGGGACACCGTTGTCTCAACCATATGTAACTTGCCTGATTCAGACTTCACGACCGCCACAGTTAAAAGACGGCTGTTGGCAGATGCAGAAAGGCGTTCGTCAAATCTACCAAAAGATGTGGGTGCCATGGTCGTTAATGCCTCTTTGAAGCCCATTGAAACAGAAAAAAAAATTTAAAGCAAAGGTTGTTTGTTTCAAATGTGGAGGTAAAGGCCATTATGCAAGGGAATGCAGGAAGAAAGGAAAGAATGAACAAAGACCAGGCACATCGCTATTAGATATCACTTCGTCAGAGAAAAGGTGGATGACGGTGTGATTCAACTGGACTATGTTACAAGTGGAAGAAACCTAGCGGACATTTTGACCAAGCCACTGGGGAGAAACCTACACGAACTTCATCGTTCGAGACTTTTAAGCGACGAAGTAATCCATGAATAAGAGATCACTTTGAGGGAGGAGACTGCTGGACTGTGACGGCGGGCAGCTAACTTCAGCAACACCGGAGCTGACGTCACACCCGTACTTTCATTTTCTGTTTTTGTATCCTGCATCGGTGTAGCCGCGCTGACTCATATTTTCTTTCCCCATGATTACCATTTCATCAATATATATAATCCTTTCACCTTGTTGTAGTTAATTAAAGAATAATTAACGTTAAGCGCTGTGTGTGTAATCAAATTGAAATACAACAGCTTTTGTAAAACCTTTAACAATATGATCTAATACAGTAGAACTACTTCTCTGTAAAAGGCACTTAGTTGTAGAGCCAGTGTCCTTTATGGTAAAGTTGCTACTTGGTAAAAGTGATCATTCTAGTGATGAAACTGTCCTTTGCAGAGAGGTGTTTTAGTGAGTGTGTCCTCTAATGGAGGTTCTACTGTATAAGGTAAGGTGTTTATACAGCGTCAAACCCATATAAAGCCAAATATTTGGCGACTGGGTCTTCTTTATAATGAAACTAGACGGGTGACCCGGGCTTCGCCCCGGGATTGACCCATGTGCATATCTACCCGTACAAAAGCTACATACCTATACTTTCGATATTTGCGGACCTATAATGAGGTATTGTTAACAATAGATTATTTAAGGAGTGACCCGCTCCAACACAATAGTTACAAAAACTAAAAAGTGAGTGGGGGGGGGGGCAAAGGTGGCGTGATCGTAGCCAACCAATAGGAGAGCGCCATTCCAAAAAAAAAAGCAAACGGTGACAGAGATGAAGAATTATTAAGAACGCATGATGCTCGTAACTGTATTATAATGAAATAGCTACAAGAAAATAAGACCTAATCCAAATAAATTAATAGTGTGTGACATTTTGGTAGCAATGCTGTTACCGAAACATCACACCTAATTTATTTGGATTAGGTCTTATTTTCTTGTAGCCATAATCTATAATCCAAATTGTGCTTTATCATTTATAATGAAATGTAAGGTAACCAGTCCAAATCTCTCTGTCTTCTAAAGACAAACATATATTTTATTATTCCCCTAGTCAATGTGGTACATACCATGATAAAGCACAATTTGTATTATAGATTATAATACAAGAAAATATGGTAATTTTGAAAATGAAAAATGTCCTTTGTAGAGAGGTGTAATGGAATAAGGATGATAAATTAGAGAAAGGAATCTGATCGTGCAATTAAAAGTTGCTGATGGCTTGCACCATCTGTCAGAATAACTATCAATTAATCGTTCAATTTCAATTATTCCAGAATTGGCAAAATACCCTTTCTTGATTAATCAAGAAAAGCTAACTACATATGTGTTTCAGGCTATTTGGCCCTTATCAGTGTGGTGCAAGCTGTAATTCAATGACCAAAAAAAGTAGGTCTTTGAGACTTCTAGAACAATTCTCATACCCTTATTGGCCTTAAATATCCATTCCTTAATATTTCAAGAAGCTTCAAAGACCTGCTTTTATGGTCAATGAGGTAAAGCTTGCACCATGCTGATGAGGGTCAAAAGCCTGAGATGCATAGGTGGTTAGCTTAATTAATCAAGAAAGGGTATTTGGCCAATTCTGGAATAATTGAAAATCAATGTTTAGTTTTTTTTTTTATTATCCCTAGTACACGTAGTACAGACCATGATAATCATGGTGGGTAGTTAGCGACTTCTTTCAATGATTAATTGATATTTATTCCGATATTTATGGCACCAGGAGATGCCTTTCTCTTTAATATCTAGCTTCCCAAATAATAATCCTTGTCCACATTTAGTAGTTTCATTTTTTACCACCTTACCATCCCCCAGTGTCCACTTTGGGTTTTTACTGTATCCTCTACATGATGTAACAGCATTGTTGTATCCATCCTGGTCTATGGCGAGTGTAAACTAGGATGGTAGCAAGGCTGTTATGTCTGATATAGAATTGATGGAAATTTTGATGGAAGGAAATGAATCTATAAAAGCAAAGGTCGCCTCTCCCGTCAAAATAAATGTCAAAAATAGATGCCATCTAATGACTGTTGCTGAAAACTAGCAGCCTTGGGTCGGTAACAAATCCACAACACCAGCTTTCAAACTGAGAAGTGTTCACCTGGAGCCATGGTTTCAGGTTAATGGCCCACTTCAGCCCTAGGGCCGACTACTCCATTGTAGAAAAAAATCACCCTAGGATGAAGAGGGCCATTAACCCAAAACCATGGTCTCTAGGTGGATGCTTCTCAGTTTGCCAAAGCTGGTGTTGTGGGTTTGTCACTGACCTGAGTCCGTTAGTTTATGGCGACAGTCAATAGATGACATCTATTTTTGACATTTATTTTGACAGGAGAGGTGACCTTTGATTTATAGATATAGAATATTTGGTGTTACCATCTTTTTAACCTTTAATCAACTTTTTTCAAACGAACATTTAAGGTATACTATGATCACTTGTAGATATGAATATGATGAATTTGAAATAAACTTGGATTTGACTGATGCCAGGAAAGTACTGGATGTGTGTTATATAAATACAAGGAACTTTTATCAGGAGAATGGAATAGAGAGATGCAAACTACATCCCCTCTAACTGAACCAATTTACCACCATAATCCAAAAAAGATCAGGTTGAAGAAATGTACGTGAAAGTAGTGATTAGGAAATCAACATATCTGTGGAATACCCGGATTGTCTTGTTTAAAAAAAAACATCAGTGAGTCTATAAGAAAGTCCACGTAACCAATCCAACATTCACATGTCAAGATGACGTCAATCAGTCTCCATGTGACATAAGCCTAACCATGTTGGCACCAAGATGGTCAACAGATGTTATCCAGGAATAGTGTTTAACTGTTTTAGTCCTACAGGAACAATGAACCCACTCAATAAACCTGCTCCCTCCGAATACTTGCTTCTGACTCCTCAATATGTCTATGCATGTGGTAGCAGGACATGGCAGTAGTGACTGTAAGTACACCATATAACCAGAATGTGATGGCTAGAGGGTAGTGACTTCATGTACTGTAAGTACACCTCTCGTAACCAGAATGTGGAGGCTAGAGGGTAGTGTGACTTCATTTACTGTAAGTACACCATATAACCAGAATGTGATGGCTAGAGGGTAGTGTGACTGCTTGTACTACAAGTACACCATATAACCAGAATGTGATGGCTAGAGGGTAGAGTTGCTTGTAATGTAAGTACACCATATAACCAGAATGTGGAGGCTAGAGGGTAGTGTTGCTTGTACTGTAAGTACACCATATAACTAGAATGTGGAGGCTAGAGGGTAGTGTTGCTTGTACTGTAAGTACACCATATAACCAGAATGTGGAGGCTAGAGGGTAGTGACTGCTTGTACTGTAAGTACACCATATAACCAGAATGTGATGGCTAGAGGGTAGCGCAACTGCATTTACTGTAAGTACATCACATAACAAGAATGTGGAGGCTAGAGGGTAGTGACTGCTTGTACTGTTAGTACACCACATAACAAGAATATGGAGGCTAGAGGGTAGTGACTGCATGTACTGTAAGTACACCATATAACCAGAATGTGGAGGCTAGAGGGTAGTGACTGCATGTACTGTAAGTACACCATATAACCAGAATGTGATGGCTAGAGGGTAGTGACTGCTTGTACTGTAAGTACACCATATAACCAGAATGTGATGGCTAGAGGGTAGTGACTGCTTGTACTGTAAGTACATCACATAACCAGAATGTGATGGCTAGAGGGTTATAGTAGCATGTACTGTAAGTACACCATATAACCAGAATGTGGAGGCTAGAGGGTAGTGACTGCTTGTACTGTAGGTACACTACATAACCAGAATGTGATGGCTAGAGGGTAGTGACTGCTTGTACTGTAAGTACACCATATAACCAGAATGTGATGGCTAGAGGGTAGTGACTTCTTGTACTGTAGGTACACTACATAACCAGAATGTGATGGCTAGAGGGTAGTGACTGCTTGTACTGTAAGTACACCATATAACCAGAATGTGGAGGCTAGAGGGTAGTGACTGCTTGTACTGTAAGTACACCACATAACCAGAATGTGATGGCTAGAGGGTAGTGACTTCTTGTATTGTAGGTACACTACATAACCAGAATGTGATGGCTAGAGGGTAGTGACTGCATGTACTGTAAGTACACCATATAACCAGAATGTGATGGCTAGAGGGTAGTGACTTCTTGTACTGTAGGTACACTACATAACCAGAATGTGGAGGCTAGAGGGTAGTGACTGCTTGTACTGTAAGTACACCATATAACCAGAATGTGATGGCTAGAGGGTAGTGACTTCTTGTACTGTAGGTACACTACATAACCAGAATGTGATGGCTAGAGGGTAGTGACTGCTTGTACTGTAAGTACACCATATAACCAGAATGTGATGGCTAGAGGGTAGTGACTTCTTGTACTGTAGGTACACTACATAACCAGAATGTGATGGCTAGAGGGTAGTGACTGCTTGTACTGTAAGTACACCATATAACCAGAATGTGATGGCTAGAGGGTAGTGACTGCTTGTACTGTAAGTACACCATATAACCAGAATGTGGAGGCTAGAGGGTAGTGTGACTGCATGTACTGTAAGTACACCACATAACCAGAATGTGATGGCTAGAGGGTAGTGTGACTGCTTGTACTCTAAGTACACCACATAACCAGAATGTGGAGGCTAGAGGGTAGTGTGAATACATGTACTGTAAGTACACCACATAACCAGAATGTGGTGGCTAGAGGGTAGTGTGACTGCATGTACTGTAAGTACACCATATAACCAGAATGTGGAGGCTAGAGGGTAGTGTGACTGCATGTACTCTAAGTACACCACATAACCAGAATGTGATGGCTAGAGGGTAGTGACTGCTTGTACTGTAAGTACACCATATAACCAGAATGTGATGGCTAGAGGGTAGTGACTGCTTGTACTGTAAGTACATCACATAACCAGAATGTGATGGCTAGAGGGTTATAGTAGCATGTACTGTAAGTACACCATATAACCAGAATGTGGAGGCTAGAGGGTAGTGTGACTGCATGTACTGTAAGTACACCATATAACCAGAATGTGATGGCTAGAGGGTAGTGTGACTGCATGTACTGTAAGTACACCACATAACAAGAATGTGGAGGCTAGAGGGTAGTGACTGCATGTACTGTAAGTACACCATATAACCAGAATGTGATGGCTAGAGGGTAGTGACTGCATGTACTGTAAGTACACCATATAACCAGAATGTGATGGCTAGTGTAGTGATTGCATGTACTGTAAGTACACCACATAACCAGAATGTGATGGCTAGTGTAGTGATTGCATGTACTGTAAGTACACCATATAACCAGAATGTGGAGGCTAGAGGGTAGTGACTGCATGTACTGTAAGTACACCATATAACCAGAATGTGATGGCTAGAGGGTAGTGACTGCTTGTACTGTAAGTACACCACATAACCAGAATGTGATGGCTAGAGGGTTATAGTAGCATGTACTGTAAGTACACCATATAACCAGAATGTGGAGGCTAGAGGGTAGTGACTGCATGTACTGTAAGTACACCATATAACCCGAATGTGATGGCTAGAGGGTAGTGACTGCTTGTACTGTAAGTACATCACATAACCAGAATGTGATGGCTAGAGGGTAGTGACTGCTTGTACTGTAAGTACATCACATAACCAGAATGTGATGGCTAGAGGGTTATAGTAGCATGTACTGTAAGTACACCATATAACCAGAATGTGGAGGCTAGAGGGTAGTGTGACTGCATGTACTCTAAGTACACCACATAACCAGAATGTGATGGCTAGAGGGTAGTGACTGCTTGTACTGTAAGTACACCATATAACCAGAATGTGATGGCTAGAGGGTTATAGTAGCATGTACTGTAAGTACACCATATAACCAGAATGTGGAGGCTAGAGGGTAGTGTGACTGCATGTACTCTAAGTACACCACATAACCAGAATGTGATGGCTAGAGGGTAGTGACTGCATGTACTGTAAGTACACCACATAACCAGAATGTGATGGCTAGAGGGTAGTGACTGCTTGTACTGTAAGTACACCACATAACCAGAATGTGATGGCTAGAGGGTAGTGACTGCTTGTACTGTAAGTACACCATATAACCAGAATGTGGAGGCTAGAGGGTAGTGACTGCATGTACTGTAAGTACACCATATAACCAGAATGTGATGGCTAGAGGGTAGTGACTGCTTGTACTGTAAGTACATCACATAACCAGAATGTGATGGCTAGAGGGTTATAGTAGCATGTACTGTAAGTACACCATATAACCAGAATGTGGAGGCTAGAGGGTAGTGACTGCTTGTACTGTAAGTACACCATATAACCAGAATGTGATGGCTAGAGGGTAGTGACTGCTTGTACTGTAAGTACATCACATAACCAGAATGTGATGGCTAGAGGGTTATAGTAGCATGTACTGTAAGTACACCATATAACCAGAATGTGATGGCTAGTGTAGTGATTGCATGTACTGTAAGTACACCACATAACCAGAATGTGATGGCTAGAGGGTTATAGTAGCATGTACTGTAAGTACACCATATAACCAGAATGTGGAGGCTAGAGGGTAGTGACTGCATGTACTGTAAGTACACCATATAACCAGAATGTGATGGCTAGAGGGTAGTGACTGCTTGTACTGTAAGTACACCACATAACCAGAATGTGATGGCTAGAGGGTAGTGACTGCTTGTACTGTAAGTACACCATATAACCAGAATGTGATGGCTAGAGGGTTATAGTAGCATGTACTGTAAGTACACCATATAGCCAGAATGTGGAGGCTAGAGGGTAGTGACTGCATGTACTGTAAGTACACCATATAACCAGAATGTGATGGCTAGAGGGTTATAGTAGCATGTACTGTAAGTACACCATATAACTAGAATGTGATGGCTAGAGGGTAGTGACTGCATGTACTGTAAGTACACCACATAACCAGAATGTGAGGGCTAGAGGGTAGTGACTGCATGTACTGTAAGTACACTACATAACCAGAATGTGATGGCTAGAGGGTAGTGACTGCACGTACTGTAAGTACACCACATAACCAGAATGTGATGGCTAGAGGGTAGTGTGACTGCATGTACTGTAAGTACACCACATAACTAGAATGTGATGGCTAGAGGGTAGTGACTGCATGTACTGTAAGTACACCACATAACTAGAATGTGATGGCTAGAGGGTAGTGACTGCATGTACTGTAAGTACACCACATAACCAGAATGTGATGGCTAGAGGGTAGTGACTGCATGTACTGTAAGTAGACTACATAACCAGAATGTGATGGCTAGAGGGTAGTGACTGCACGTACTGTAAGTACACCACATGCCTGCAAGTGTAGTACCAGGCCATGGTGGATAGAGAGGGGGTAATGACTACTGGTACTGTAAGTACACCACATGTCTACATGTGTAGTACCAGGCCATAATGGGTAGAGTGGGGGTTATCTACTACAATTACTCCATATATCTACATGTAGGAGCAGTTCGATTTTGTCATTGCATGGCAGCAGATTCCCATTACCTACTCATTTGTTAAGTTTTCACACTGACAGGAATCCATTGAAACAATTTACCTTCAAATTCCTTAGCCACCAAACTCGGGAAATTAAACTACACTCCTTTTCGTAGTTATACAAATATATAGACAAGATAATTCTAAAACATTTTGAATATTTATATACAATAACACAACTACAAATGTATAAAGAAACACACTAGAATTTCTGAAAGAATCAAATCGCAGCAATTCTAATTTTGCTTCGGATTGTAAATCAACAAGAATTCTGGTTATAACTACAATATTGATATTTTAAAAATGTTATTGTATTTGTCACCCCACCCTCCCACAAAAAAAAAAAACCTTTGCCAATCTACTAAAAGTAGAATTTGGTGAAAGGAATACCATCCATTTTACTCTTTATTGCATTTTTCTCTAATAATTGGTACACAAATATATGGGTAGTTTTAACAATAATTTGGAAATAATTATATACATTTTAAAGGAAAGAAAAACAACTAATATTATTTTTAAAAATTACCTTTTTAAATATAATCCTTTTATCCACAAATTTCATCTAAAATACTACTCGTCACTTATCCATCTTTGCATACATTTTCTTTTATCATTTTTTCCAAAAAGTTTTGAAAATTGTGTGCGATCTAGTATATATTTTGCGCACCATCAAAACCAACAACAACAATAGAAAATGAGAATGCTTTTGAATGAAACAAAACAAAGGAAAATAAATATAAACTTGAAATTTTTATTCAAATAACACATAGGGAAGATATTCAATTAAAAAAGTTCATCTCTCTCTGGAGATAATCTTGTGATCTCAACAATCCTTGAATAGCTTCAAATGTCAAGGTGGTATCTTGGAGACAAGGAAACTTGCTTCTTCATTGTCTTGTGGCAGCATCTTGACTTAGCTTGTTTACACTAAACAAGAATTTACTTGTTAGAGAGAGAATGCTTGATACACAGAAAACACAATCACGGTATATAGAGTAAAACCTCCTTTCAAGAGCTGCATGGAATGGACTCAATTTTGTTGCTTAAAGGGGCTAAAACATAAGCCAGTGCACAGTAAAATCTGACTCTAGCAAACTCCATCATGACTAAACTTTTGGTTAACTATGGCCATGGTTCACTAGATGCTCACTAATATTGGAGATTAGGTTCGCTATATCCCCAGCTCAATTCAGCACAGTAATGCTGTCTATTGTTTAAGCACCTGCGCGTGACTCACTAAAGTATGCTGTTTGAGCAACTTTGCAAGACTGACTTAAGTATGCTGTTTGAACTATGCTGTTTGAGCAACTGCGCAAGACTGACTTAAGTATGCTGTTTAAGCAACTGCGCAAGACTGACTTAAGTATGCTGTTTGAGCAACTGCGCAAGACTGACTTAAGTATGCTGTTTGAGCAACTGTGCAAGACTGACTTAAGTATGCTGTTTGAGCAACTGCGTAAGACTGACTTAAGTATGCTGTTTGAGCAACTGCGCAAGACTGACTTGAAGTATGCTGTTTGAGCAACTGCGCAAGAGAGGCAAGATGGAGTAACTACCAAAACATGAGAGTTGCTTAAACAATGGGCCAATTAAAGTAGGTTTTACTCTATATACATATATATATGTATATAAAAGAGAAATCTACAACCCACAAGATTTTGGTATTATAGGAATAAGTGAAAGGAAATAATGACAGAAAACATTTTATGTTAATTGGAAGGAACATCATTAGTAGAAGTTGCCTTTGATTCCAATTGAATGCAACACTTACTGCTTACTTCAGGCTGAGGGAAAAAAATTTGAAGGCTAAATACTAAATCATTATCTTTTTTCACAACTGTTTTAGCAGGTTTCACAACTTTCAAGTGTTGATATTAAAACAAGAAAGGCATGTATATAAGTAAATCAATGTTGAGTTGATATTTGTCCCACTATATGGCGCTCAAATGCTCATGTGAGTGGTCAGGATATATTTTTGTTTATATATATATATATGTGATAATTCTTAGAAAAGGTATCATTTGAAAGTTCATCTTTTCCC
This sequence comes from Cordylochernes scorpioides, assembly GCA_030710605.1. NCBI lineage: Eukaryota > Metazoa > Arthropoda > Arachnida > Pseudoscorpiones > Chernetidae > Cordylochernes > Cordylochernes scorpioides. The sequence goes on from CP092868.1 coordinate 45,499,689, forward strand.
TATCTATCAATATGTATTTTAAAGATATCTATTTTTTTTCCCCCAGGTCAAATCATTAAAATGCGAGATGTCAGCCATCATGAAACTTCCATTTTCTTTGAAACAATGCAATGCATTGTTTTGCCTTGAAATATTATTTTTATTAATGCATCCTTTTAGATGGGAATTGCAATTTTTAAAACAAGCTATGGACAGAGACATTAATAAAAATAAAAAAATGGCATAAAATGTTTTCCATCATTATTCTACATAAAGAACACAATACATAATATTTTTAACAGAAAAGACAATGTTTTTTTTGCATCAAGGACATGCAACAATGAAAATACTAATTCTATAAATTGATTTTCTTCAGCATAGTTCGATCATACTGCTCTACTATGGATATTTTTACAGATTGAATTTTTATAAAAACACCCTAAAAAAATGTTTTTGCTTGAATTTTCCAACAAATGTTTATTTGCTTTCTTTGCAATCTGGAATTAAATTGTTGATTGTTCTCTTCCTTCTGCTTCATAAAACTGTATGGTATCACCATGATGAAGGTGCAGAAATTTTTTTGCTGTTGTATTCGCTCCCAGAAAATGTGGCAGCAACTTTTCGATTATTTTTATGTGTATTAAAAAATATATATATAGATATTGGATTTATATACACTGATGAAATTGTTTATCAATATTTCAATTGGCAGACTTCCTATATTTATTATTTAACATCCACATATATTTGGATGACTTACAAACAACAAAATAATATTAAGAAGAAGGCATCTGCTGATTGTGCAACTAAAAGTTGATGATGGCTTGCCCCATCTGTTGTTGTCGTGTCCAATGAAGAGCCTCAGATGTCCCTGTGCATCTTTATCACAGCAGTTGCAATGTCCACCATCTTGGGTGGGTAAAGCTACTGTTCTAGGTCCATGTCAAATTTTCTGCAAGGCTGTGGCCATTGCTGGGCATGAGAATATGTGGGTAGGTGTTAGTTCCACACCAGGACAGTTGTATGTCCTGTAGGTTCTTGTGCCATCTTAGGGGTGGGAGAAGTCTGACCACACTTCCCTGCGGTCCCCCTTGGACCTTTGGAATATTTGACCAAATTCTGGTTCGTTTCCAAGGTGACTAACGTGGCAACGCCACCTTTTTTCCAATGAAGAGCAAAACCAATATCTCCAACCCCATCTGTTGGAAAGATAGATTGCAAAGGTCACATCAGCATCTTTTAGTTGCACAATAGTGTTATATGTAATAGTTGCACAATCCAGGAGATGCCTTTTTCTTAATTTATCCACCTGATCCCAGTACACTTTTCACTTTTTGTGTACATTTAAAAAATAATGTTGTAGGGCACAATTTGGATTATAGATTATAAACACAAGGTAATATCCAATAATAATTCAAATAAATAATGTATAACACACATTTATTTGTGTGTAACACTATTTATTTATTTAGATTTGGTCTTATTACCTTGTGTTATAGTGTAAAAGAGGGGGGGAAAAAATTTTGGGGTGGTATAATGAAAGTGCACTTCTGGGGTTGTACTGCAAATGGCTTATACTGCCAGTAATCTGAGATTTTTAAAAAATTTCCAGAGAAGATTGATTAGCCAATATCATTCTTTGAATTATCCATGAAAAAGCCAAACCATCCATGCTGAGAAGTTTTGCACTTTTAGGAACATTTTGGAGAGAAATTGGATTGAATTTTGAGCTGCATTTTTATGACAGACCTCTAAAAGAGGTAGAATTTTTTTTTTTTAATCGTAAATATGATCAATTTAAAAAAGAAATCCTGGTAAAATATGATGTCTTGGCTTGTTAAAGGATAACATTCGGCCAATCAAAATATTGATAAACAATAATTTAATCTCCCTTTTTTAAAATATGATTCAATTATGTTTAATTATGTTAATTTCACAATGATTTGTATATAATATTTCAGATTTACACACAATTATCCTAATTGTGAATATGGCGTGTCTTTGCAACGGTTAAATAAATAAATTATGGATTTTTTTATGCATTTTTATTTTTTTATAAAAGTTTTTAATGCAAATCTCAAAGTTTGGCATTATGGTTTTGAGTATCTCCATCATATATGTGTGATGGGAAAAATTTTCTAGTTTATGCATTACATTTTTTATTCTCTAATTATTTTTACATGACTTAACATGGCATTTTCAACATTTATAAAATATATATAAACTTATATTTTGAATATGTCTCATGAATATGTTTTCTTTCTCAAACTGCTAGAATTAAAACTATTACCAAAAATTTTAAAATTTATTCTCATCAATTTTTTTTCTGGAACCTCTCAAATGACCTTTTTTTTTTCATAGATATTTCAATATTTTTATTTGACCAGTATTTTTTTTTTTGCATTAAAATTTCACCTTTGTCTAATAAATATTAAAAAAAAAAAAAACATCTTTTGTATATATATTTTTTGAAATTCTCTTCCCTTTCATATAAAATATTTTAATAATTGCATTATTTGTGGCTGCAATAAATGTTTTCTTTATTAGACCAAAAAATTGGATATTTTTTAGAAAATTTATATTTAAGCTTTATTTTAAAATGAAGAATTTCTTTGATCATTCATATTTCTGTGTTTTTTAAAAAATGAATTAGAATGTTTTAAAATCTTTTATTTTTTTTTTTATTTTTACATTATGATAGAAATGTCAAGGTATTTATCCATTATTTTCTTAGCCATTTCAAAAACTGTTTACTCAATTTTTTTTGTATCAGTAATTCATGTTTATTTTTATAAATGTAAAATATATATACGCCACATAATATCAAACCCATATTATTTTCTGTTAGTTTACACAACTTCCTTATGAAATTGTATGCTCATGTATGTGAATAATAGATTGTATTTTAAACCTGAAATATTATTGACAGTCATCCAAAATACATACCTTATTTTCAAGTTTAGATTGGGTCTTAATTTAAGACTAAAACAATTCTTTTCAAAGATATTAAACTATCGTAGTTCAAAATAAGACTCAAAAAATCAAATATTTTTTTTTTAAATAGGAACACAATATTCTACACATTTATATGCTTAAAATATAAATATATTTCGATTAAAAATAAAGAGGAAACTTACTTGTTTATAAATTTTTTTGATAAATATTTTCTTATTTTACAACTAAAAAATATACATTAAAATTGTTTATGAACAATTTGAATATAATCATTGTGATATTACTTTGGTTGTTTTGTATATTTTCTTTTTTTATCATATAAACTAATTTTATTTTTTAAAAGATAAACAAACACCAAAAAGCACGCAGAAGAATACTCACGATTTACAAACTTTCAAAAAGAACAGGGTTGCCAAATTATTAATTTTAAATGTTCTGTTAAAAATAAAAAATAAGAGGTGAGCTTGAGCACGTGGGATTTAATATTATATTTTTAATTGTACTGAAAATTTAAATATTTTTAAAATGTAAATCTTTCGTTAAATTAATACCTATTTTAAAAAATTTTAAATATTGAATTAAAACATTTATATACAACTAGAGGTTTTGCACTTTTAGGAACTTTTTGGAGAGAAATTGGATCGATTTTTGAGATAAATGTTAATGACCCCTAAGGAGGTAGAGAGAGAATAAAAAAATCTTAATTACGATCAAATCAAAAATAAATGAATTTTAGACTTTGAATATCATTAAATCCAGGGCAGTTTCATATTTTCTTTGTATCTAGTGAGATAATTTTGAAAACCTCAGAACATGAGTGTGTGCCAATATTATCTTTCAAGGTTATATATATATTGCCCGGGCCATTCGTCTAGTATATATATAATGGATGGATAATAATAATAATATAATAATAATAATAATTATTATTATTATCATTAGATAATGATAATGATCATAATGATGATGCGCGCGCACCCGTGACAGAACCGGCCGGCTGGCCGGCCCATGACGGTCGTGACTATATATGTTGATATATATATATATTTACTGAGGTGTGTGAATGAGAGCTTTAGCCATGTTATACAGGTTGACATTTTTTAAATTTTGCGGATAATGTTGTGAAAACATCGCAAAAATAAAAGTGATCATTTGACAATTTGGAATTTGTGGTTTTTTTAACCATAATTTACACCATTTCTTAAAATTGTATATTTCTATATACACTAATAATTATTTTTTAAATGGCAATGCAAAATACATAAGCCATAAAATGAAAACACATAATAGCCTTTGGCAGCGTTCTAGGACCGTCATCATCTTGCAATTGTTGCCACTGACCTGAAGTTCGGGTTTTACACTATCGATCGCGGCTTCATGATATTTCTTCTGCTCTTTATTGGTCTTCCGCCAGTCTATGCAGGGGCACAAGCGGCTGTGCGGATTGATGGACTCGTTGTTCTTCCAGCTAAATGGGTTGAAGCAGAACTGCACGTCCAACGCTGCTCTCTTCTCGATCTGCATGGAGACTCATCTTTGCCTAGGGCAGTTACTCGCCGAAGAAACATTCTTGCATACACCTACGACATCGTTCTACTTATCCGCGAGGATGGGAAGTTAGAGCTAATCAAGAATTTCTAAGAAGAAAGTGACTTAGGCGTGCGCCAGAAATAAGAGTCAACTTCAGAAAAAGTCAGGGTCTCTGGTGCGGTGGGTGGAAAACCCACATCTACTCCCAGTTGTTAATTTCCTTTGAATACAGATAAAATAATTTTGGGCACGTCATGAACCAAGGACATGTAACCTCAGGCCAAGATCAGCACATAAGTAAACTACTGTAAGGAGTCATTAATAGATGGTCCCCTTTGTCCGCAATATCTCTCTTGCTGGGCTGGCGAGAGCGGCCAATAGTGTGGTGTTCTCATCATTCCTACCCAGTAAGACCTTCGTCTCTAGACTGCAAGCAAGACTGGCACTGTTTGTTTGGGGGTCTTGATAGCACTGCGTGGCTTCCTGGCAGCGGTCTGGCATGTCGGTGTTGGGGAGCTATTTAGCACCAACCCCAGCTCGTCTGCTTCAAGTGGTATAGGCTGCACGAAAAGCTGGAGGTAAGAACGCCTACTCATTGCTGGCGGAGTCCACAACTTGGATGACTCCCTTGTCTTTGAGTTTCTAGTGCTGCCGTCTTCGTCAGCTTCTGAAACTATGTAAACACGGCTTCTTCCTTTCTGGGCCTGACTCACTGGGTGGTGCCCACTCCTACTCTACTGAAATTGCCCTTCTTGGGCGCCTACAGGTTTCTGGCGACGCCATCGCTTCGGGCTTCCTCAAGGTGGATCGGAGTGCATGTCCGGGACTTGGAGAGCCTTTATCCGCTGCTCAATACTGAGATGACAAATAATGTCCACGAGGACGCAGCTGCCCTTGGAGCATTCTGTCAGTGGCTGGTGACCGAGAATACTAGGAGAGAGTACCAGGAGATCTCCTCAGGAGGAAGTCGTGGTGCTGCGCGAAACGGCTACTCTGTTCCTGCGCATATACACACACAAGGGGCGACGCATGCTGGAGCACGCCGCATGGCCGACGTTTCCACCTCACTGGATCTCCGGCGCTGGGGGTCTGTGGTTGACGTGCCATTTACCACTCTGCTCTTATTACCTCTCCGTCGCTTCTCTTTGAGGGGGGCCATGTGGTAGATATCGTTCTGCGGCTGGCCCTGCCTCACCCGGGGCACCTGGCGTCGAGTCAGCCTGTCTACGTTCTAGAAAAAAAGTCGTTTTCCTCTGCTACTGGTCCTGCAGCGCCGTTTTCCCTCTCATCTGAGAGGTGTTATCCATATTCGGGCTGCTTCCAGACCTGCAGTCTTGGATCTCGGTTGGTCTCGAGGACCACGCCATCACCTCCTCAACGGCAAAACACGCGATATACATTTTCTTCGTAGATCGCGAAAAGCGCAGACGATTTTCCATCAAACTTTGCAGCGATGGCAGAGCGCCATGTACATATTCATCGTGCATAGAAAAAATTATTAGCATAATTTTAAATTATTCATTATCATGCCATAAATAGTGCGAACTATGCACTTTTGCATTTATTTACAAGATGTTAATTTTTTTTTTTTTATTGTCAATTCTCTTCTTGGACTTCATAAATTGGTTATATTTAAAATTATGAAAAAGGCATCTCCTTATCGTGCAACTAAAAGTTACTGATGGCTTGCGCTATCTATCGGAATAAATATCAACTATTCTCGTTGATTTTTAATTATTCCAGAATTGGCCAAATACCCATTCTTGATTAATCAAGAAGAGCTAACAACGGACGCGTTTCGGACTGTTGGCCTCATCAGCGTGGTGAAAGCTGTACCTCAACCGAAATATCTTTATTTACGGGGCTGCTAACCAAAATAAAATGATTTTTGAGCGCCAATGGCCGCGTAAAGCGGAATATATATAAAACACTATGACCAGTTGGGGAAGCTAGGGACAGGATCTCCGTCAGAGAAGAGGCAAGTTAGGCCGGATTAGGTCCGCGGAGGTCAGGAGGCAGGAAGAAGGCGGGAGGACTAGAACTTTGCAGCTCTAGCTCTGGCAGTTGGGCAAGACATTGATCTTGCCTCGTGGTCAGCATAGAGGCCCTTGACTGAGCAGTTGGCGCACTTGGCCGTGCGTGGGTTGGCGAGAGTTGAACAGCTTCGGCCTTGGTGGTCACCAGAAGCGCAGTGGAAGCAGGCGACTGTAGCCTTGGTGCACCTATCGGCGTTGTGGCCGTAGCCACAGCAGCGGTAGCAGACGCGGACAGACTCCTCGTAGTATGGGGTCGGTGGAAGGGTGATCTAAACCATTGGTTTTCGACTGCTATGACTCGGGATCGAATCCCGCCCTGGTCACTTTTTCTAATTAAAAAAATGCTCCAATGGCCCCCGATTCTTCCAAAAGTCCAACCCCACTAGCGAATGCAAGTAACAAACTCAGCTCTGAAACATTTATAAGTGCAAAGTCGAACTGCTTTTCACATTGTGCAGACATGTAATGCACTTACAGTAAATGCAGTCGCTAACTATCCACCACGATTATCATGGCCTGTATAACGTGTACTAGGGATAATAATAATAAAATAATGAAGAAAACTTAGACATTTTTGAAGGCTTTAGTCAGTTTGTTTATAGGATTGTGTATTTAATAATATCAATAAGCAATCCAGAGTTAAGTTTCTTGCACCATTTTTATTTCTCTAGCTTTCGGGCTAACATGTCCTTCAACAGGAGCACCTAGAAGTATATCTTCCAGCTAACTATACACGCACATTGCCAAAAAAAGTATAGCAGATTTTATTAAAAGATTATACGATGCGATTTAAATTAGTTAGAGTTGGACAGCTTCGGCCTTGGTGGTCACCAGAAGCGCAGTGGAAGCAGGTGACCGTAGCCTTGGTGCACCTATCGGCGTTGTGGCCGTAGCCACAGCAGCGGTAGCAGACGCGGACAGACTCCTCGTAGTTCAGTATCACGTGGTCCACAATGATCCTGCCTTGTAGGAAGCCAAGTCCAGCTCGATGAAAGCCGTGCAGGTGCCATTTCTTGTCAGGATCTGTGTGCCACTCGGACAGACTTGTCTCCAGCAAGCTGGCTGAGGGCATCGGTGGAAAGGAAGGCCTTGACAATGTCCTCATCCGCGGTTTCCGCCTCCACATTGAAGAGGCAGATTCTTGGGAGGAATTGCCTCAGTTCCCGGACTTTCAGGCCTTAGAGCTTGTTGTCCAGGGCAGAGCTGACGGCAGAAACGGCCTCTGGAGTGTTGGAATGCAGCACCAGTTTTCCCCAGGTGCGCAGAGACGCCCATACGCCTTGGGGCAGAGTGTGGGCAGCGCGGACAGCTTTGAGGATGTCCCGTAGGTCAGCCTGCTGGTTATCTGCAATAACCACGATGTGGTCTGCAGATTTCTCTCCATTGAGTGTGCTTTTGGCAACGGCAGGCTTGGGGGCGCGGGAAGATGCAGGCTTGGCTGGAACAAGTGATTTGGTCCTATTAGCGGTCCGGTTTGACGCCTGGCTTGATCTGGCTTCTTGGGAGCAGGTGTTGCCACAGGGACAGCAGCTGTAGCGGGGGTGGCAGGCTTGATGGCCTCGGTCTGAGCGCTAGAGTCCTTGCAGGTGGGAGCAGGACCAGTTTGAGTGGTTTGGCAGGTTTTCTTGGGCATCCTTGATTTTATCCAGCTCCAGGAAGTCATTCACGGTGCCCGCGAGGTTATTCACATCCCTAAAAAGGCATTTTATTATTTCCGTCCGCTGCTCAATGAAGCGGACAAGGTCCAGGTGAAGAGCTGCGAGGGAGGGCTGGCCGAGGGTTTGCAGGATTTTGTAGTGGCGAGAGATGACCATGTTGTCTTCTTCAACAAGAGCCGCGATGTCCACCGAGGGTTGAGAGGGCTTGCTGGTTTTATTCTTCTTCTTGCAGGAATCCATGGCGGGAGAGCGTCGGAGCTTTGAAGAAGAGCGGTGACCGATTGACGGTCACCACATTGTGTCGCGGTCTCACGCAATTCTGGCCTTAACTACCCGTTTCATGATTTTTCAGGATGCCTGAATGACCAGTTTTTTGGTCGTTGAGGTACGGCTTGCACCACGCTGATGAGGGCCAACAGCCCGAAACGCGTCCGTGGTTAGCTTTTCTTGATTAATCAAGAATGGGTATTTGGCCAATTCTGGAATAATTAAAAATCAACGAGAATAGCTGATATTTATTCCGATAGATGGCGCAAGCCATCAGCAACTTTTAGTTGCACGATAAAGAGATGCCTTTTTCATAATTTATGCACTTTATCCCAGTACAATATCACATTTGTACTATTTTTCACAATATTTAAAATGTTAGAAAAAGTTAATTTTTATAAATCCAATTTGTTTAGAATAAAAATATATATAAATGAAAATAGACATTTGAGTCAGAAGGGTTAAGAATTTTGAGTCCCACGCGAAAACCCGAATCATGGAAGACCTCCCTGCACCAGAAGTCCCCAACACTAATTATACCAACCCCAAATACCCGGTAGGTACCCGTAAATATTCAATTTGGAAACTTCCAGAATGCCCAGAATTAAAAAATGAAGAAGATTCTCAAGCTTTGAAAAAATACTCCGGCGCGGTCGAAACCACCTTTGCTGAGCTAATAAATTTTACTGACTTTTACGAAAGGGAACTGTGCGAACTGCGCTCAAACTACCTAGAACACAATACTACAAAAGCTCCCGCGAAGCGCCCAAGAGAAAAATCACCAGTAGCCGCAAAAGAAACAACAACGCAAAAAACAACCTGGTGCTCCAACCAAAGGTCACAAGGTAATCCTGAACCAAAATTACAAAATAAACAGTCTGAAAAACCTCATGAAGCAGAAACAGTCGAAATGGAAATCGAAGTGACACCAAACAAAATGCCAAATCATGAACAAAACCATAAAAACTCTAACCCATCAAAGAAACCTAACGAAACATCGAATAACAAACCTAACAAACCCACCCCTAACCCCAAGATCAGAATACCACCAATTAAAATAAGCGGAGTAAAGGAATGGTCAGGCCTTAGAGATGGTCTTATCAAGTGTACCAAACAAAAGCCAGAATTTTACACATCAGGCCGATACATCAACGTTCAGACTCACACAACATCGGACTACCGGATAGCTACCAAGTGGTTGGAAGATCGCCTCTACACCTTCCACTTCAAGATCCTAGACGACGAAAAGAGCCTTAGAGTGGTTGTCATCGCCATCCCCGAAATACAAGAGGATCTGGAAGACAAGGGATTCGAGATGTCCAAACTTGCAAGACTACGAATTTCAAGAACAAAGGAGGAGCTCCCACTAATCCAGGTAACCCTTCCTAAGACTGCAAGGAATAATGAAATTTACAATATCACAGATCTCAGCGACATGAAGTGCAAAGTCGAGGCTTACAGGGCTCCCAAAGGCCCCGGACAATGCCATAGGTGCCAAAACTTTGGGCACTCTCAGTTTGAATGCAGGGAAACTCCCAAATGTGTAAAATGTGGAGAAAATCATTTCACATCTGAATGCACCAAAGAAAAAGAAGTCCCACCTAAATGTGCAAACTGCCAGGGTCAGCATACAGCAAGTTGGCGTGGTTGCCCACTATACAGAAAGATAAATAGAGTGCCCCAAGCTTAAAATAATCAGAAACCAAACCTCAATACAGAAAAAGAAAAATCCAACCCTACAGGTCCAAACCCTTCTGAAATTCCCCAACCCATTCAAAACAAGAACAAAACTCCACATGTTAATAAAGAACGTCCCAATCCTCCTTCAGCCACTAAGGTCAACCAACTAGAGAGCGCTATCAAAAAGGCTCTCAGTGACCCCGCAATAATAGCCAACATCATGAAGAACGTTGTAGACACCTTTAGATGTAAATGAATCACAAAAATATGTATAAAAATAGCCTTCGAATCGTTCACTGGAACGCGTGTAGTCTCCGAAACAAAAAACAACAATTTTCAGAATTCCTGAACGACCACGACATCGACATCGCACTAGTGTCAGAAACCTGGCTTAAGCCGTGCCATAAAATGAGGATTCAAAACTTCATCACCCTCCGCAACGACAGACTAACCGGACAAGGTGGTGGAACTGCCATATTTATCCACAAGAAGTACAGCCATGCACCTATTCATGCCACCACCTCAAGCCTGGAAACAACAGGAATTTCAATCAAAGACAAAAACGGGGTAAATATGAACCTGTATTCGTTCTACAAACCACCAAACACCTATCTAGATCAAACCGATATCTATAACATTTTTTCAACGGACACACCGACCATTATAGCAGGGGACCTAAACTGCAAACATCCTGCCTGGGGTTCCACCACCACCCAAGCGGGAGAAGGCTCCAAAACGCAATCAACGTTATGGACCTAGATGTGAGCTACCCCGATGAACCTACTCATGACTCACCTCCAGACATCATTGATATCGCCGTGCACAAAAACATCTCCCAAAGCGCATACTCTAAAGTCCTGCACGAACTAACCTCTGATCATCTCCCAGTACTACTTGTGCTACAGGTTTTTCAAAATCTCCTACTCAAATACAAAAATAAAAATTACAGATTGGGCCCTATTCAAGTACAAAATGGAAATCGCTGAACCTCCTGAACTGATCCTAGATACATCTTCAAAAATAGACGAGGCCATTACACACATTGAAGAACAAATGGTGCAAAATTTGAAAGATTCAACAAAATATAAGGACCCGGAACTAGAACGAAGATATCCACCTCACATTAAAGAAAAAATACGATCCACCAACAGACTAAGAAAAAAAAAAGAAAAATACTTGCGACCCCCGAGATAAATCAGCCTACATGACGGCCCGGAGAGAATCACAGAAACTTACAAAAGAGCACGATAACACCAGCTGGGACCACTTTATCGAAAACTTGAAAGTCACGGACCAAACCATATGAAAAGCCATAAAACGATTATCCAACTCTGAAAAACAAGAAATAACACTGAAGACAAACAATGGGCAGACACTAACCACAGAAGAAGCAGCTGAATCATTTGCCAACAACTATGAAAAACAGTTCACCCCCAACCCTATACATCCCACTCCAAACCTACTCGTACATACATCAAACGTGTGAATTCATACATGAAAAAAATAAAAAAACAGGACTCTAGAACCTACAAACATTGGTGAAATAAAAGCGATTATTGAATATCTACCAAATAAAAAAGCTCCCGGAATCGACGAATTGCCTAATGAAGCTCTCAAACTGCTCCCTAATCATATACTAGCATCAATAACCGAAATCTTTAACGCCTCACTGCAGCTTGCCCACTTCCCTGACAGATGGAAAACGTCCATTATCTGTCCCATACTTAAAAAAAGGAAAATCCATGCATGAACCAATAAGCTACAGGCCCATCTCACTGCTACCTGCCATCTCAAAACTATTCGAAAGAATTGTTTTAAGAAGACTCAGAAAATCCCTCGAAGAAAAGAATCCACTCAGACCTGAACAATTTGGCTACCAAGCCAAACACTCAACATTGCACCAGCTAGTTGTTGTCACTGAAAAAATAAGAAAAGCCATGGACCTAGGCCAAATAACAGGAGCCGTATTCTTCGATATCGCCAAAGCATTCGATAAAGTCTGGCACGAAGCCCTTCTCTACAAAATGTGCAAAAAGCACCTTCCTGGAGACATCATAAAAATAACGCAAAACTTCTTAACAAATAGAACATTCAAGGTACGAGTCAAAAATGAACTTTCAACAGCTAGGAACATCCTTGCCGGGGTCCCCCAAGGATCAGTCACTGGACCAACCTCATTTGACATATATATAGACGACTTCCCCTGTATTGAAGACTCCTCTTTACACCTATTTGCCGATGATACCGCCATTTTAGCCTCAACATATGACTTCGACAAACTCCACATGAAACTCCAAGAGGCCTGCATCTTTTCCACGCTCTGGTGTAAGGAATGGCGAGTGACAATGAACCCCCAAAAAATTGCAGCAATAATTTTCTCCAGAAAAAAAGATAAAATTAAGAAACCTTTAGACGAACTTTTTGTCTTCGAAGACAATATTAAATGGAAAGAGAACATCCAATACCTAGGGATGACCCTAGACAAGCACCTAACCTTCAAAAAACACATCGAAAACAGAATTAATTTGGCGAAAGCTGCCCAACACCGACTATCCCTACTTCTAGGACCTAAAAGCAAATTATCCCTTCATCGCAAAAGAACCATTTACACGTCAATAATAAGACCAACACTCATATACGGCCACCCAATTTTTATGACAGCACATAAGACCATCCTTAAAAAGCTAGAAGTATTTGAAAATAAAATGATCAGAAAAATCATGTCTCCACCCTGGTTCGTTTGGAACACAATCCTCAGGAACGATCTAAATATCGAAAACATCAATGACTACATTATTAGACAAATATTTAAATTTTACGAAAATTCCGAAAAATTAGAAAATCCCACCTTTAAGGAAGCCACAAACTACAAATGCGGAAAAAGCAAAATAAGAAAATTAAAACCTAGACAAATTCTCCATCAATTAAGCCAGAATGACGAAAAGTGGAAAAAAAAGGAAAAACAAACCCACCTTGAATATCAAACAAGCCAGAAAAAACCTTCTCAATAAAAATATTCCCAAGGACCTGAGAATCCGGACCCAACGACATCATTATAAATTATAATTGTAAATGAACCCCTGTACATAACCACCCCCCTCAGTATATTGTAAATATGATGATCTAGGTTGCTCTTTTTGAGCGGCACCTAATAAAGTTATTTGGAACTTGAAACTTGAGTCAGAAGAAGAAAAAGTCGGTGGATGAGAGGGCAGCACGCTCGATTCTCGACAGTCATGAACCGGGATTGAATCCCGCGTTAAAGTTTTGTTTAATATGTGAATAACCTTCACATATTATTCACTGTTTCAATTATCATGAACTAGGTTGCTCTTGCTGAGCGGTACCTATTAATGTGAATTTGAACCAGTGAGTCAGAAGGAATAAAGTCGGTGGACGAGTGGGTAACTCCCTCGATTCCCGACAGTCATGAACCGGGATTGAATCCCACGTTAAAATTTTGTTTAATATGTGAATAACCTTCACATATTATTCACTATTTCAATTATCATGAACTAGGTTGCTCTTGTTGAGCGGTACCTATTAATGTGATTTTGATTTTGAACCATGAGTCAGAAGGCGATCCATAAATTAAGATTATATAAAAGGGTGTACCTGGATCTGTAAAGAAATGAAAAATTGTTTTTTTTTCTTTACAGATCCAGGTACGCCCTTTTATATGAAAATAGATATTGTTTTAAGAATACATTATTTTAAGAATACAGACTTAATCCAACCTCCAAAGAAAGACCACGAGAGACTAAGGATATCTTTATTTTTCATTGTTTCTCTCATGTTTTTGAAATATTCAAAAGTAAAATTATATTGGGGATCAAATTGGCCAGAACAATAAAAATTGTAAAAGAAAAAATGTACTTTAAATATCAAGCAAGTAGGAGGATAAATCTATCCAAAAATAAGATATTCAAAGCCTCACTCTGGACCTAAAGACATTGATACCATAATATAATTGTAAATGAACCATTGTATACCCACCCCTCACATTATTGTAAATATGATTACCTGATTTCTCTTTTTGAGCAGCATCCAAGCAATCCATGAACTGAAGTGATTTGTTTTGAGCATGGCAAAGACAGCACAACACCCACTATATTTATTACTAGGACCAAACTATTTCTGCATTGAAAAATAACTATCTACACGTCAGTAATAAGACCAATACTATCTATGGCCATCTAATTTTTATGAACGGGCACACAAAAAGCAGCTATATAAAAATTAGAAGTATTTAAAAACAAAATGATCAAGAAAATCACTCTGAATTATTATTTTTCCTTATCCCTAGTACACATGGTACAAGCCATTATAATCATGGTGGGTAGAAGTAGGCGACTGCTTTTACTGTGAGTGCACCACATGTCTACACATGTGAAAAGCAGTTCGACTTTGCACTTACAAATGTGCCAGAGCCCCGTTTGGTTACTTTCACTCGCTGGTAGGGTTGGACACCTGCAAGAATCGGGGGTCATTGGAGCTTTTTTTTTTTTTTTTTATCAGAGAAAAAGTGCCCAATGCGGGAATCGAAACCGGGTCGTAGCGGTCGAAAACCAACGGTTTAGACCATCCTTCCACCTACCCCCTGAATTATAATCATTAGGAATGACCTCTCAAAATGAAAATATCAAAGAATACATAATTAAACAATCATTTATGTTCTACGAAAAATCTGAAAATTTTGAAAACTTCACTTTCAAGGAAGGCATAAACTACAAATATGAAACAAGAAAAAAAAATTAAAAATAAAATTAATTCTTCATCAACTAAGCCAGAATGACAAGTGAAAAAAAAAAAAGAAGCCCACCTTTAATATTGAACAAGCCAGAAACTTCCTCAAGAACCCTTAGGACCTGAAAATAAATATCCAAAAACATTAATTAAAAAATATACAGTCAACTCTCGATAATTTGAAACTCGTTAATTTGAAATGTTTTCAGGTCCCTTGAAAAGCACTCGATAATTTGAATAAAATCAATTTTAATTGGTCCCCTCAGTAATTTGAAGTTAAAGGAATAGTATCTTACCAAAAATGAACATTTGTGACAACCAACAAATGTTTAAAATAATAAATCACGAATTTTGATCAAACTCTTGTTTACTTGATTTTATTAATATGTAAAATTCTATCTGAAAATTAAAATATGAGGGAAAATGTTGCCGGCGACTTTCTCAAGCCAGACCAGTCCGTGAACTAACTAAACAATGTTAGAGCTAAATTTCCCATGGCGAGTGAGGCAAGAAGATCTCTTACTACCCTACACTTCAACGCGCCTCAGAACCGACACCAGTAACGATTTCTTCGCAGCTCTCACTACTATCGAAAATTCATTGGACAATGATAGACTGAAGTCGCCCACTCAACAAAAAATTACTGACTTATTTTTAAAATGAAAATTTGTGAATGATTGTACAAATGTTTAAAATAATAAATCTTGAAATTTGAGATCAAACTCTTGAGGAAAGCTCCCAATAAATTTATTACTTTAAAAACTTGCGGTAAGTCACGTATTTAACCTTGTATCAACATAGTATGTTTATCCCGAAACTGTCAAAACTTCAAACTCTTGTTTACTTGTTTTTTTCCTTCCCTCTCCCCCTCTTAGTTGTTTAAACCCTGATAAGACACAATATGGATTAAAGATTATAAACACAAGGTAATAAGACCAAATCCAAATAAATAAATAGTGTGACGTTTCTGTAACAGCGTTCAATAGAGATACTGAATACACTATATTCAGTACAACGCTGTTACCGAAACGTCACACACTATTTATTTATTTGGTCTTATTACCTTTTGTTTAAACCCTGTTATTTTGAACTCTTGATAAATTGAAAATTTTCTCTGGTCCCTTGAGTTTCAAATTATCGAGAGTCGACTGTATCTTGAAACTGGATTGTTTGAGAATCTACACTTATTTGCTGACGATATCGCCGTCTTAGCAGCCTCTGCATACACATTTGAAAGAGTTCATCTAAAGCTCCAAGAGCCTGTTTCTCTGCCAGTATTTGGTGCAAAAAAAAAAAAAAAAATGGCGTGTCACAATGAACTTCAAAATTTCTTTTCAATAATCTTCTCCAGAAAAAAAAGACAAAAATAAAGAACCTATGGTCTCTCTCCGGTTCAAAATCACTTTATTAGGTACCGCTCAACAAGAGCAACCTAGTTTATGATAATTGAAACAATGAATAATATGTGAATGTTATTCACATATTAAACAAAATGTTAACGCGGGATTCAATCCCGGTTCATGACTATCGGGAATCGAGGGTGTTACCCCCTCGTCCACCGACTTTTATGTTTGTTATGGTCTCTCTCTAACTCTAAATGGAAGGACAATATTGGTACCTAGGAGTAATCCTGGACCAGCATCTAACCTTCCAAAAATATATTGAAAACAATAAATTTGGCAAAATCTGCACAACACAAATTAGCTCTAATTCTAGGCCGAAGAACAAAAACTAAAAGAACAATTTACACATTAATACTGAAATATATTTTTATCTATGGTCACCTAATTTTTATTACAGCATCTCAAACCATCTAAATAGACTAGAAACATTTAAAAATCGCGTGCGAATCATAATAAAAATTTCAAGCACACCTTGGTTTGTTAGAAATAGAACTAAGAAACGATCTCAAGAGTAAAAATATCAAAGAATACACGATAAAAAAAATCTTTTGACTTCTCTGAAAAATCCGAAAATTTGAAAATTCAACTTCAAGGATGCAACCAATTACAAATGCGACACAAAGAAAAACTTAAGATGGAAACACAACTTCTATTTTAAATAAGCCAGAACGACAAAAAGTGGGAAAGACGAAAAAATAAATTTGAATATCAAACAAGCCAGATAAAACCTCTACTAAAACAAGGTTTCCCACAGCTGCAAGATTTCTGAACTTGAGATATTGATACACCATTATATAATTGAAAATGAATCATTGTATATACCCCCCCCCCCCCCCACATTATCGTGAATTCACTCATGGACAGAACTTAAGGAAGCTGTACCTTTTAGCATTTATATCGGAATTCAGACAATAACTCTGAAAGATATTTGATACATAGTGTGAAATAAATTGCCCCATCTCAAAAAAAAAAAAAAAAGCCATCAAAGGCTTTCAACTTCCTAAGTTTTGTCCAACAGCTGAACTGCTGCTTTTTTGAGCAGCACCCAATAAAATTATTTTCAACAATTAGGAACTGGATTATTTTATAAAATAAACGATGATACATACAAAACAATTTTATTTGTAATATAAAATGTGTTAATTGTGCAAATGTTCTCAAAATATTAAATTATTTTAAATTAACTAAATCTGTCAATTTTGTGATGAAACAAGTTAATAGATAAATCTCGCACTTATGGTAAAAAAAATAATCATAGCATTGTTGGATAGTGAAAAAAAAAAAACACAATTAAAAACTACAGAACAGCATTTTATTAAAATCTACAGAATAGTATTTTATTTCAAGTTGAAAAAATTAGCAAAAATCTTGGTATTAAAAAAAAAAATTGGATTAAAACATTTACTTCTTCTTGTTTTCATTAGAGAATTTCTTTTTTGACCACATCCACAGTTTGGACATTAAATTTGGTTTGGAAGAATTGGGTTTGCTCTCTAGATTCTGCATCCATCTAGAATATAAAATATAGAAAAGCATTTTTTCTTGACTTACTTAGCGCCAATTTCTGGAGCAAACAGAAATAAGAATTTAATAGGGTATTGTCCTTTTGATTAAAACAAAAACAATTAGTATTTACTCTAAAACAGCCTTTGTGATGTATAAAAAAAAAACAATCTTTTAAAATTGTATTTTTATAAATACTAAACAAATATTTGATGATGATTCATACAGAGTAATAGATGATTTTTATTACAACGATTTCATTGAATAATTTTAAATTAATTATATTGAAATGTATGAAATTGGCAATGTCTGTTCTTTATAAATAAAAAGATCCATTAGCATGTTTGTATTTAATTATTTCACTTTTATAATATTATTTTATTAGACCACTTAAAATTCATTTAAAATATTGAAATTTTATTTAAAAATAAATATTTAAAAATAACTCTAGTATGCAAAGGAAAAAAAAAATTCTTCCCCTCTTATACAGGTTTTTAAATTTAATTAGACAATTTTAATTTATATTTAGACATTTTTCATTTTAATTTAGACATTTTTCATTTTAATTTAGACATTTTTCATTCTAATTTAGACACTTTCATTTTTTTTTTGACATTTTCAATTTTAAAAATTTCAATAAAAGTCTCTGTGTATCAAATATCTTTCAGAGTTATTGTCTGAATTCTGGTATATTTATGTAGATTCTAAAATGTAAAATTTTCTCAAGTTTTGTCCACGAGTGCTCTTAATAATCATATACATTCTCATTTAAAAATACGAGCTTTCCCATTATATATAAAATGCAAGGTCTTAACAAAATATTAAGTATATGAAATAACCTTCAATTGGGTTTATTAAACATTATTTATGAAAATGCAGAAATGCTTATGGAACAATTCAAAAATTAAATTCATGGATTTAACGATTTTTCTCTGTAAAGTCATTATATATTTTGTTTGTTTATTTGTCATCACGCATTAGATTCCAACAATAATCCGCCATTATATGTTGATTCCAAATACCATTGTATAGTTGTTCAATTATTTTAATATCTTGGATGAAGCATTCACCTTGTCCTTCGCTCTTTACACTGAGATTATTATGGAAAAGGTTCAAATGTGAATCCATATTATTAATTTTAGATTCATTGAAATTTCACATAGATTAGTGAATTATTATTGCCTAAAATTTGTTTGTCAACGTCTATGAATGTAAGCCAATTTTTTCATTTTTCAATGTTGAAATAAACTCTTCATCATTTATTAGTTTAATAATTTGATTTCTAATGAAAATACCTTCTGTAATCCTAGAACAACTAACCGTTTGAAAATTAGTCATTAAATATTTTACAGCATCACTTATTATTCATTAAAGCCTTTACAATATTTAAAACTAACCATAATTTGGTTATAATGAGGAAGAATAATTTTAGTTTGGAGATGACCAGTTTATTTTCAACATCTGCTCACTTAAGCAAAACATATATATATTCCAAAGGTCACATTTTTCGCATATAATGATTTGTCTCTAGGAGAGGAATAATTTGTTCAGGAGAAATGACAAAACTGGGTAGAATAAATGCCATTATACAAGGATCTAACTAGTTTCATAGGGTTTGGAATGGAGATTGTTATAAATAGATGAGCAAGGGTTCTACGAGCATAATCAGAACTGTGGCCGCCGACAATAACTTTACGAATTCCTCTGGTTCAACAAGGCAGAGTTGAGACCGTCGTCTGCAGGTGGGTCCGTCTTCTGGAGAGGTGAAACCGTCTTCTGCGGAGTTGAGAACGTAGTCTGCAGAAATTGCCGCCTGCAGAAATTGTTGTCTGCAGAGAATCGCTGTCTTTGGGAACGCCATCTGCGGAGATAGGATCGCCGTCTGCAGGGATGAAATCGCCGTCTGCAGAGATGAAATCGCAGTCTACTAAGGGATATTGTCCACCATGACCCTGGCGAACAATAGGACTGACCCGAGGATAACATTAAGTCAGCGGGACGCTGTCCTTTTGGGAGAGGGAGCAATGTAGCGTGGTTAAATTATTTACGTAATTTTTAGTTTTGTATTATATTAGATTTACGTAGTTTGAATTGTGTCATTGCTATATTGATATAGGCTTAGCAAAATACGATGTTTCTTTTTAAGGATTTCTAGTTGTTTTTGTACTCACGTATGTTGTAGTTACGAGGACATCCCTTTAGATAAAAACAAATATATATTTATTTAAGGAACGACTTGTTTTCCAATATAAATATTGTTAAAACAAGCTAGCGATAAAACATAACAGCAAGGTTGAAGGTAGAAGTTGGAAGTGACGTCAGCATCGATGATGATTAAAGACAAAGTTTGCGTAACAATTCCCTCCTTACTTTGTCTTTATTCCCACGATGCTGAGGTTCTCCAGGTGTTTCTTCATCTGGTCTCGGGATAGGTCCTTTGTGAAGATATCCGCCTCCAGGTCCTGAGATGGCTTGTACAGAAGGCAGATGTCTCTGGATTCATAACAGTCTCTTAAGAAGTGGTACTTTCTGTTGATATGTCTACAGCGACTGCTTTGTTTAGGGCTGGAGATCCAGTTGATCAATGACTGACTGTCTGTATAGATCGCAGTTGGTTTTTCCATGAAATTCCATTCTTCCAGCTCCTGTAACAGGTTTATTATCCATTTGATTTGACAGCAGCTTTCACAAGCAGCTATCATTTCCGCTTCCATTGTGGAGAGGGCGACGAGTGGTTGTTTACTACTTTTCCAGTCTATAGTTGCTTCGCCGAGCTTCAATACATATCCGCCGTAGGATTTTCCATCACGAGTGGTCGACCAGCTGGCATCGGTGTAGGACTTCAGGATTCCAGTCTTTCCTCTTTCAAATTTCACTCCTAGGTCAATTGTTCCTCGTAGGTATCTCATCACTCTTTTGATTGCTGTCCAGTGCATCTGTTTTGGTTGTCTGGAGTACTGTGAAAGTTTGCTAGTGATGTAAGCGATGTCGGGTCTGGTGTTAACAGCTAGAAACATTAGCATTCCAAGGGCTTCTTGGTAAGTGTGCTGATCACAATTGTCATCTTCAATATGATTGTCCAAATTGATTTCTTTGGAACCTGGTGTTGGAACTTCCTTACAAGTTTCCATTCCATATTTCTACAATATTTGTTGTACATAGTGGCTTTGCTGTAGCGAAATTCCCTCCTTGTCTTGTATGATCTTGATTCCCCAAAACATGCCTTTACATGTTACATCCTTTATTTCCAGGTGATGTCTCAATTTATTGATGAATCTGTTTGAGGTATCTTCAGAATCTGAGACAGTGATAAAGTCATCAACATATATCCCTACATAGAAGTATTTGTCTTCATTCTTCCATTTAAATAGGCAAGGATCAGATTTAAGTTTTTCAAGTCCACAGTCATGAAGTACTTGACTGAATTTCTCATACCACGATCTTCCGGATTGAGGTAGACTGTAAATACTTTTGTTGAGTTTGCAAACTTTGTTTCTGTCTTGGACAAATCCAGCAGGTTGTTCCATGAATATTGTATTTTCAATGTTTCCATTTAGATAGGCTGCTTTCACATCAAATAGTTTAATGACTGAATCTTTTGTTGCTGCCATTGACAAAATAGTCCTGAGGGTGGCATTTTTAATTACAGGGCTGAAACTTTCGTTGTAATCTCTTCCTGGGATTTGGTTGTATCCCATTGCAACAAGTCTAGCTTTGTAAGTTTTGTTTTCTTGGTCTTTAGATATTTTGAACACCCATTTACTTTTGACAACTTTAGCGTTTACAGGTCTAGGTACCAGTTCCCATACTTGATGCGAGTACATGTTCTGTATTTCCTCAAGCATTGCGTTCTCCCAATGTTTCTTGTCTTCGCATGCGATGGCTTCATCATAGTCTTTCGGAATGGTTTCATTCGTAGTAGCCAGAACGTAGTCATCGAATCTTTTAGGTATTGTTCGAGTTCTTTGTGGTCTGTCTGATCCACTTGACTCTGTCTGTCTGTTGATCATGGTATCTGGTGCTGGCTCTTCAATATCAACATCTGATAGAACATGATTGTCCAGTTGTTCATCCTCCTGAATGAAGAAATATGTGTCAGTGTCCGTATTATTATCACTTTGTTTTTCTTCCAAGATGACATTATTGTTCTCTCTGAAGTGAATGTCTGCGGTTTCAAGAATAACTCTCGCTGTGATATCAAATACTCGATAAGCTCTTCTGCATCTTGAATAGCCCACAAATATTCCTCTCTTAGATTTAGCTTCTAGTTTGTGTCTTTGATGATTCTCGAGTTTATAGAAGACTTCACAACCAAATCTCATGATGTGAGAGACAGATAGCTTTTTACCTTTCCATTTTTCCATAGGGGTAGTGTCTGGGTCATTGGTTGTGGGAGTTAGATTGTACAGATATGCAGCTGTATTCACAGCCTCTGCCCAGAAGTGTAGGGGTAATTGGGAGTCTGCCAGAAGTGTTCGGCCTTTGTCTAATAGTGTTCTGTTAGCTCTTTCAACTCTCCCATTGCTTCTTGGGGTGTACGGTGTAGTTAGTTCATGTTTAATTCCTTTGGATTCTATGAAGGTTTCAAGGTTTTTATTGATAAATTCTGTTCAGTTATCTGTTCTAAGTCGTTTTAGTTTTGAGTTTAGCTCGTTTTCTCTCTTTACAATAAACTTCTTCAAAACTTCTGCTGCTGAGAGTTTATCTTTGAGAAATCCTACAAATATTCTCCTAGAAAATCCATCTACGATGGTCAAGAAATATTTACTTCCGCCCAAGGAGTTTATTCTCATTGGACCACAGAGATCGACATAAATGGCTTCAAAGGGGTAGCTTTCCTGATTGCTATATGTGTGAACATAGGGTACTTTGGTCATTTTTCCCAAGGAGCAAGCATCACATTGATCAAGAGTACCATTTATAGAGTCCAAGCCTTTTAGGAGATTGTTCTTCAAAATCAGGTCTAATTTGTTGTCACTAGGATGTCCTAACCTTCTGTGCCATGCAGTCCTAGAATTGTCCTTTGAAATCAAACAATGTTCATTTGGAACATTAGTTGCTTCAGGTAAACGTGATAGGTTCAATGTGTACATGTTACCATCAAAGTTGCCTGTTCCTATTAGCTTGTCATCAGAAGAGTATATGTATGCTCCTTCAGAATTCAAAAGAACAGAGTTCCCTCTTCTTACCACGCTTGGAATGGACATTAGATTTCCTTTCAGGTGTGGTACATGGAGGACATTATACAGGGTGACAGCGTTGTTAAGTTTGTCCTTACCTTGTACAGTAGCTTGGATTGATCCTGATGAGGCAGATTCGATGTGTCTCCCCTCTTGGATTGCTGATCTGGCTGTGTCTTTGTTTTGTGCAATTTGGTCCTTTATGGTAGTTCCTTGTACTGGCCATGTTATTTTTGTTTGTTGTATTATTTTGATTTCCTTTGTTGTTAGGGTTGAACCAACAGTCTTTCTTGAAATGTCCTTTTCTTTTGCAAATGTAGCATGACTTTTCTTTGAATTGGTTGTCTGATGATCTGAAAGCATTTTCATGATTTTTGCTTCTGTCCTGTCTTTTCTTCTCGAAATCCAGTAAAGTTTGTCTCAAGTCTGGTAAGGAGATTTCTCTGTTTATTGACAGTGCTGCTGTGATCGTGTCAAAGTTAGGTGTGAGTCCTTCAACAATGTATCATACAAGTTCTCTTTCTGTTACAGTCTTTCCTAGCTGGGTGATCTCTTGTGCCAGTTTCTGTGCTCGTACAATATACATGTTGACATTTTCATTTGGGTTCAATTTTAGTCTGGCTAGATCCAACATTAGGTCTATCCTTTTATTTTCTAGAGATCCTTCAAACCTTTTCTTTATGTCCTACCAAATTATTTTGGCCCTTTTATCGCCTCGAAAGATGATTGTTAAGTCATCGAAAGTGACAATATTATTAGGCTGTATGCTTCCCGATTCTTTTTCTTCCAAATATCATATTCTAGTTTATTATTTGTAAAGTCTGGCTCGTCATTAACAATTACGTCCTCGAAGAGATCTTTTGAATCTAGAATTGCTTCCATTTCATGGACCATGTTGTATAGTTGTTTTCTGTTAACTGTTCAATTTTTCTAAGTTATATGTATCCATTTTCATTCAATTTTTATTTTCTAAATTGGCGGTTAGTCCAATTCGCGCGCTCAAACCACGCTCTGCTACCAAATTGATATAGGCTTAGCAAAATACGATGTTTCTTTTTAAGGATTTCTCGTTGTTTTTGTACTCACGTATGTTGTAGTTACGAGGACATCCCTTTAGATAAAAACAAATATATATTTATTTAAGGAACGACTTGTTTTCCAATACAAATATTGTTAAAACAAGCTAGCGATAAAACATAACAGCAAGGTTGAAGGTAGAAGTTGGAAGTGACGTCAGCAT
Organism: Cordylochernes scorpioides; assembly: GCA_030710605.1. Taxonomy (NCBI): domain Eukaryota; kingdom Metazoa; phylum Arthropoda; class Arachnida; order Pseudoscorpiones; family Chernetidae; genus Cordylochernes; species Cordylochernes scorpioides. The sequence goes on from CP092868.1 coordinate 45,523,866, forward strand.
CGATGATGATTAAAGTCAAAGTTTGCGTAACATATATAAATGCGCGTTGCTACAATTTTAGAGAAAGACAGAGAATATATAAAGTTCGTTTATGTTTACCTCTCCTTGCTTCTATTTTTCAACGCGACAATATTGCTGTCACAGTTTCAAATAAAAACAAAAAATAATCACTTAAAAATTAAAATTTGTTATTAAAGTGTAAAAAGATTGTCATCAAAGTGTAAAATGATGTCATTAAATGTAAAATGCCATCTTAAAATTGCAAAACCTATATATTATCTTCAACTAAGGCAAAGGTAGGTTCAAGAATATTAAACTTTTCAATTGAGTTACCAACGGTGAACCGCAACTTTTTAAAAATGCTTCAAGGTTTTATAAATAAATTATCAAAATAATATATAATATTTTATTTTTTATTTATTCAAATATTCCTATGTAAAAATTAATAATGCAAAAAAAACAAAACTATGTAGTAACATTTCCAAAATAAAGAAAATTTTAAAATCATAATTAAATATAATTAAATAAAATTTAAATACTGATTTTCTTAATTTTATTATTTACTAATACATTTCTAAATCAAAAAATCAATTTATTAGGGACTTTTTGTCCAATCGTTTGTTTTTATTTTGGTTTTCTCCTAAGGAGTCATTTCTACTTTTATATTTCTAAACATTGTTTAGAAATATTTTGTTTTCAAACGGTGGCATTTATGAATTTGGGTTTAGGTTTCGTGACAGTTTTTTATATAAATTTGTAAATAAATTGATATTTTAAAAAATTATATTAAGACGATAGTGATTAGTACGAAAAATGTTTAATCGCAAAAGAGTGGGCCCAAGAAAATCGTCTCGATCAAAGAGGCCTTCAAATCCAAATATTACTCAGGATAGTGATCGAACTTGGTTTGGCAGAATACGTGAGCGTCTGCGACCACGACATTTTTCAACAGTTGATGTAAGTAGAACATGAATACCATATACACGTTATTAGATCTTACGATTTGCGCAAAAACTCGCCGACTTATCTTTCAATCTCAGCCTCCAATGTTGTACTCATGACATCAGTAAAACATCACCAGTGAAAATGTGAGCAGATAAATAGAATCCATTCCTGCCTATTATTTGCCCAAAAATTTCAGCTTAACTGAAACTTAATCTAAAAACAAAATCATTGATCATTAAAATAAATAATGTGGGGGGAACAAAGAATAATGTTCTACCAAATATTTTGTTTTGAAGAAATATTTATTTCGGTAACAGTGTTGTTACCATCATCAGACAAAAGAATAAAAAAAAATTGTAAAAAAAAAAAAAAATCCATTTAAAAAAAAATCTTTTGTCTGATGATGGTAACAACGCAGTTACCGAAACATCACACACAATTTATTAGGATTAGGTCTTATTTTCTTGTATTTTGAAAAAATCATACATGTGAAAAATAGTTTAAATTTTTATAGCGCATCATGTTTCATACCCATATGTACATACTGTAGAGCTACTTCTCTGTAAAGGATACCAAGTTGGAGTATCCTTTAGGTAATGTGCTCTTACAGTTGCTATTATTATTTTTTGCTTATCCCAAATACACGTGGTACAGGCCACGATAATCATGGTAGGTAGAAGTAGGTGACTGCTTTTACTGTAAGTGCACCACATATCTACATTTGTGAAAAGCAGTTCGACTTTGCACTTACAAATGTGCCAGAGCTCCGTTTGGTTACTTGCACTCGCTGGTGGGGTTGGACTTTTGCAAGAATCGAGGGCAATTGGAGCATTTTTTTGCTATTTTTCAATATGTTAAAACAAAACCTTTATGCAAGTTTGTTATACACCTATCCCCCGATTTACATGGTACTTGTTTTACACATTTTCGCTTTTACACGGTTTTCCAAATAAGTTTTTTTTTTTTTTTTATCGCACTATACTAAATGCTACTGTGATTGAACACATGTGCTGTGTACACATCTCACGAGGAATCCCGAGCTTATGTGCTGACTACATATTTTAACCTGTCAATGCATTTTATTTTTATTTCTGTGTACACCTATCCCCCGATTTACACGTTTTTCTCAGGAACATATCTATTAATTGCGCACAAGTCAAAGTTAGTTATAGAGTATTTTTCAAGGGACCGGGAAAAAATGTTCACTAGATAAAACGATGATTTTGTAATGTAGAAAATTAGGAAAGACAAAATTCAGGATAATACGGCAATTTATTTGAGATACAATTCCAAGGCAAGATACTATTCCTTTAACTGCCAATTACCGAGGACCCAATTAATATTGATTTTATTCAACTTATCGAGTATTTTCAAGGGACCGGGAAAAAATGTTCACTTTATCGAGAGATTCAAATTTACGAGTTTCAAATTATCAAAATATATCTTTTTTATTTTTTAATAAGTTTTTAGAGAATTGTTTTAACAAATGTTCGCTAGACAAACCTTTACTCGGGTAAAACCCCGGGCGAAGCCGAGTACGTTTTATAAGTTTAAAGAGAATTGTTTTAACAAATGTTCGTTAGACAAACATTCACTCGGGTAAAACCCGGGCGAAGCCGGGCACATCCGCTAGTTTATTTATAAAAAATAATATAATCTTTGTTCCACTTTGATTTTCTGAATGGCTTATCATTTTGAAGTCTCCAAACCTTGTCTGTGGCTTCTATAAACAAAGATGCTCCAATGGCCCCCGATTCTTGCAAAAGTCCAACCCCACCATCGAGTGCAAGTAACCAAACGGGGCTCTGGCACATTTGTAAGTGCAAAGTCGAACTGCTTTTCACATGTGTAGACATGTGGTGCACTTACAGTAAAAGCAGTCGCTAACTACCCACCATGATTATCATGGCCTGTACCACGTGTACTAGGGATAAGCAAAAAAAAAAAAAGATGGCTTTAGCTTCATGTTTACATCTTCACTTTCTTTTATACCCCCATCTCCTTCATCAATGGATCAAGAAGAAGATCTAAATTATAAATTTCCTGTAAAATCTCTTAAGTTTTTGGTATCGTCAAAAGAATTAATGATAAGATACAATTTGGATTAAAGATTATAAACACAAGGTAATAAGACCAAATCCAAATAAATAAATAGTGTGTGACATTTCGGCAGCACTTCTGAAGATGGTAACAATGCTGTTACCGAAACGTCACACACTATTTATTTGGATTTGGTCTTATTACCATGTGTTTATAATCAGCAATTGTTTTACGCGTTCATTGCAAAGCCACATTTCCACATTGTTCTTCAATTGAGCATTATTTATGGCATTTTAAGACCTTTTTTGTCAACCTTCAGTATTTTTAGAATATTTTAAACTATATATTTTTCTTATCCTTTAAGATGTTGAAAATTTGCTCGCGTGCATTTTACCAACAGACATTTTATTTATTACTAGCCGAATGACCCGGGCAACGCCCGGGTTTTACCCGATTAAATGTTTTTATTCAAATACTATTCGTTACAATTATAAATTGGCGCCGTGGATGTCACTCTTGTGAAACGTCCCACTCCAAACTTTGTGTCTGAGAAGCGATATTTTTATAGAAAGATGATCTGGCTTTTGTTTTCTGCTCGAATGAATGTTTTTCTGTTAGAATTTTGTTCCTGCGTACAAAATAATGAACTGGTTTCACCCGTGGTCTCTGCTTTTTGGAAATTTTCCCGATATAATTTTGTATCTGATAAATCAAACACATGATACAGCAATATCGTCATCATCATTTTCTGACTAAAAATATATAGTTTAAATAATTGATTTATATATATTTTTAAATAGCCTATCGTCTTCCCTGTATTTTTTTACCTATGTATGGAAATTTTGGTTTGAATTAGTGAACTACTGCGAATTTGTATACCGGACATACAAAGAAACATACAAACATTCATTTTTATATATATAGATATGACAAACTTTCTTCACATCTTTCTACATTTGAATAACTAAATTTTAGTGTGAAAAAAATAGTACAAATGTGAAATTGTACTAAGGTGAATAAATTAAGAAAAAGTCATCTCACAAGGTAATAAGACCAAATCCAAATAAATAAATAGTGTGTGACGTTTCGGTAACATTTATTTGGATTTGGTCTTATTACCTTGTGTTTATAATCTACAATCCAAATTGTGCCTCATCAAAAAGTCATCTCTTTATCTTGAAACTGTTGATATTTGATGCAATAGTTGATATTTATTCCAATAGATGCCACAAGCCATCAGCAACTTTCAGTTGTAAGATAAGGAAATGCCTTTTTTTTCTTTCTTAATATAAATTTTAGGTTTTAAAAATCAGAAATAAGTTCTCCTGTATGAATGGCCTAGATTTCAGCGTTTGTACTCCATGTTAGGAGCGGCTGCACATGGCGTCTGTTCCTTATGTCAAAGGCGGCCATTTCTTTTGGAGCTAAGTCGGCCTGCCACTGAGTAGTGCTCCCAGTCTTAATGACAAAAGCAGACTACTTCAGCCAGTCATGATGATTGTCAAATCTCAAGCTCTGCAAGCTTGATACCCTGATGTGGTTGAGTGGAGATAAGAAAGAAGAAGATGTCTTGTTGGTCCAGTGAAAGTGCTCTACCTCCACAAGGAGGGCTGATAACACAGCTGTTAATATTAATTTTCATATTCCATGTTGATGATAATCATTCCTTCTCTTACTGTAAGTTCCACCTAATGTATAATGTGGGCTGCATTCGACATTTGAACTTACAAGTGTGCCAGAGAGCTCTATTTGATTATTTCTTCCACTCTTGAGTTGAACTTTTGCAAAAATCGGGTTCCATTTGAAGCAATATACAGTTAAACCTGTCACCCCCTCTTGGGACTCACCAAAATAGGGTTCAATAGAGAGGGGGTGCTATAGACAGGTCACTTTTAATGTAAATCGCATTGTACTATATATTTAAAATCGGGCGCTATAGAGAGGGGGCGCTATAGACAGGTTTAACTGTATATATTTTTAGAGAGGATAAATTGCCCCCAATCTCTGTGATTGGATCCTGGGCAGAGAAAAACAACAGTTTATAGCCACTCCTCCTCCTACAGCCTGGTAGGATGGCAGGAAGTCTAATCCATCCTTCCTTCTTCCTATATCTCCATAAATCTTTCCTTCCAGGATAACCTGATGATAGACCTATGTGAAAATATAGTACAAATGTGATAATGTGTACCGGGATAAGGTTCTTTTTTTTTTTTTTTGCTTATTCCTATTACATTTGGTACAGACCATGATAATCATGGTGGGTAGAAGGCGACTGCTTTTACTGTAAGTGCACCACATGTCTACACATGTTTGACTTTGCACTTACAAATGTGCCATGGGGGCCATTTGAGCACTGGGATAAGGTGCATAAATTTAAGAAAAAAAAAGTGTCATCTTCTTATTGTGTAACTGAAAGTTGCTGATGGCTTTTCTTGATTAATCAAGAATGCATCTTTGGCCACAATTTTGGAATAATTAAAAATTAACGAATAGTTGATTTTTATTCTGATAGATGGTGACAGCCATCAGCAACTTTCAGTTACACGATAAGGAGATGCCTCTTTTTTTTTTTAATAGACTTAGTCTTCTCTTTTTAAATGTCTGTGATAAAAAAAGGTAATTTCTAAATAATATTTGTGCAAAACATTGTTGTTGTTTCTTATCCCCTTGTGTAAAGATGACACTAATTCCATGAGTTCATGCTCCTCGAGCTGTTTGATGATAAGAAGCAGCCTCTCCCAAAGGTCCTGTTTAGTGCACTTAATGCAAGCCAAAATGTGTTCTGGAGCTGCAGGTCTCAAGCTACATTTTGGGCAAGTGGGGTAAATTTTGTTGTTATTTACTATCTTCAATGGCTTAGGATGGCCTGTTACATCATTGTATCTGACCCTGTAAAAGACACCTAATTGCAGAGCTAAAGTGTCCTTTGTGGAGAGGTGTCTTCTAGCGGGGTGTCCAGTAAAGGAAGGTTCTACTGTACCTACTAGAGTACAAAATTGTAATTCAGTTCCTCCTCTCAAGGCTGAGGAGGGTAGCAATTGATGATGCTCCTACCATCCTGTTACTTGTTTGTATTTGATCCTATTAGTCATCAATTGGGACCAAGATATATTTTATGACCACAGTTAAAACAATGGAAGGACCTTAGAATTTTGCTATTAGAACCAAGTTGTTGTTTTACAATGAAGATGTTATAACAAGGTTCCACAGCACTTTGTTGTTTCTTATTCCCTTGTGTAAAGATTACACAAATTCCATGCTCATGGAATGGGGTGTAGGGGTGCAGCTTTCATTGATCATGGCACCATGATCCAGGCATACTTTGGTGAAAGTCTGACTTTCCCTGTAGTTTGAGGCTGTTCCTAACATGGAAGCCTTTGCTGCCGACTCTAACATGAGTACAGACGCAGCTCCTCTGTATCCCTGAAGAGGGACCCTTGCTGAGGTTCACAGCACTTTGTAATTACAGCAAAACCCCTCTATAGCAAACCCCAATGGGACTGAACCTGTGGTTTACTATAGCCCTAGTTCATCAGGTTCATTATAAAAGTAGGTTTGCTATACCAGGTTTATTTTAGTTGGGTTTTACTGTATTTTTTCAATAACAGATTCCAAATTGTACCTTTTCATATAAGCTAATTGTATTATTATTATTTTACAAGTTTGATATATGGCATTAATAAGTGTTTTGTCCTTTGTAGAATTTCTTGATTCCATATATTGTTTCTCTCTCTCCATTGAGTTTTGACAATATTTTAGGTTAGCAGTTTTCATTTAGAATTGTGTAAACCTTTGTGTTCCTAGCTTTGTCTTCTTCTTTCTTATCTCCACTCAATCACACTAAGGTATCAAGCTTGTAAAGCTTGAGACTTTTGATGGTGTCTGCCGGGGAAGAGTAGAGCTCATCAATAGATGTCAATACAGTCAATAATATGTCTTGGGGTTGCAGGCTGAGAAGGCTGTGCAGCATTTGTACTCCATGTTAGGAGCGGCTGCACATGGCGTCTGTTCCTCATTTCAGAGGCAGCCATTTCTTTTGGAGCTAAGTTGGCCTGCCACTGAGTAGTGCTCCCAGTCTTAATGACAAAGGCAGAGACATTTTACTTTACCCAATCATGATGGTTGTCCTAGCTTTGTAACTTGGTGCAGCTCTCAGGGTGCGGAATATGGGAAAAGATATGGGAATTAGCTGATACATAAATGCATTAAAACAATGGAATTTTGCTTATCACCTTCCTTTAACAATGCATTAAAACAATGGCATTTTTGTCTATCACTCAGTGAAGAACTTACAAGGGAAGATGACACAATACCAGCTCTCTCTCTTTGTCTAAATTCAAATAAAAGTCAACATATATTTCCCATGGTTTTGGCTTTCATCAGTACAGGGGTGTGTGAGACTTAGATTCTATAACATCAAGTACAATTTTGGTGGTGGTGCTTCAACAATTTTAATCCTAGATTATTATTATTTTTTTTTTTGCTTATCCCTAGTACACGTGGTACAGGCCATGATAATCATGGTGGGTGGAAGTTGACGACTGCTTTTACTGTAAGTGCACCACATGTCTACACATGTGAAAAACAGTTCGACTTTGCACTTGCAAATGTGCCAGAGCCCTGTTTGGTTACTTGCACTCGCTGGTGAGGTTGAACTTTTGCAAGAATCGGGGGCCATTGGAGCATTTTTTTAAATCAGAAAAAAAAGTGCCCAATGCAGGAATCGAACCCGGGTCGTAGTGGTTGAAAACCAATGGTTTAGACCATCCTTCCAACTGAATCCTAGATTATAAACATAGGGTAAAACAAGACCAAATACAAGTTAGTAAATTGTGTGTGACCTTTCAGTAACATTGTGTCTGATGATGGTATAACAATGCTGTTACCGAAACGTCCCAGACAAATTATTCAGTTGCACGATAAGGAAATGCTTTTTCTTAATTTATTCACCTTATCCCAGTACAATTTCACATTTGTACTATTTTTTTACATTGTTTCACGTTCTCATGCAATTCTGGCCTTAACTACTTGTTTCATGATTTTTCAGGATGCCTTAATGATCAGTTTTTTGGTTGCTGAGGTACAGCTTGCACCACGCTAACGAGGGCCAACAGCCCGAAACGCGTACCAACGAGCAAACCATCAACTTTCATTTGTACGATAAGGAGATGGCTTCTTAATTTATTCACCTTATCCCAGTGCAATTTCACATTTTTACTATTTTTTTCATCCTGTTACCTATGTTCTTAGCATCTTATGAGAAAAGTTATGAAATCAACTGGATTTTCTCAAAATAAGTGTTTTAAGCTTAAAAGTCCAGTTTCAAGGCCTGAATACAGTACAAGATTACAGGAAGATGGTATTCATGTACTGAATGGAGCACCTTTCCCAATTAAAAATGCAATAAAATAATACATTATTAATGGGAGAGGTGCCCCTTTTGATTTACGCATTCATTGCAATAATCAGAATAAATATCATCTAATCATTGATTTTTAATTATTCCAGAATTGGCCAAATACCCATTCTTGGTTAATCAAGAAAAGCTAACCATGTACGCATTTCGGGCTGTTGGCCCTCGTCACTGTGGTGCAAGCTGTAGCTCAACAACCAAAAACGAGTCATTAAGGCATCCTGAAGTGTGTACATGTGTAGAGTGGTAGTTGAGGCAGTAGTACTAGCTGCAGGGTGTGGCACTCCCCCAAATAAAATGCTACCCAGGATGATAAGGCACAATTTGGATAAACACAGTGTAATAAGACTAAATCCAAATAGTGTGTGACGTTTCAGTAACAGCATTGTTACCATCGTCAATAAACCTAAGAAGTTATTCTTCCTACGAGCTGAAGATTATGATGATGGTAACAATGCTGTTACTGAAACGTTACACGCTATTAATATATTTGGATTAGGTCTTATTTTCTTGTAGCCGTAATCTATAACCCATATTGTGCTTTATCATTAATTTTAGAATATTGGCTGAAGACCTTTTTTGGCTTATCTAAAATTTATCCCTTAAATTTTAACAAATTTTTTTAAACCAACAATTATTTGATATTTAATGATAAAGCACAATTTGGATACATATATTATAGCTACAAGAAAATAAGATCTAATCCAAATAAATTCATAGTGTGTGCTGTTTCGGTAACAGCATTGTTACCATCATCAGACAAAAGAATAAAAATGATATAGTTGATATTTATTCTAATAAATGGTGCTAGTAATCAGAAATCTTCATTTGCACGTCAGGAGATGCTTTTTTTTTTTCTTAAGAATACTATTTGTCTGGTCTGGGTACTTTGTGAATTGATAGATCTCTGATATACAAATTTCCCATCATATTTGTATCATTATAATTCAGTTTTTCATAGGTTGAAATCATTTATATGGTATACTTATATTAAAAATAGTCCCCATTCTTAACCACCATGATTATCATGGCTTCTGTACTAATGTGTACTTGGGAGAAGTCGTGCAACAACACAATATTTGCATCGAGCAATGTTCTTCCACAAACAATAAGGACAAAGCCAGTTAGGCATAAATTGATATAAAGCAATAACCCAGCATCTATATATAAGGAATGTATGTTTTTAGGCACGAATGTTTCTTTTTCACCCACACAATATCGCCTTATATTAATTTATGCCTAACTGGCTTTGTCCTTGTTGTTTGCGGAAGAGCATTGTTCGATGCAAATAATTATATGTAATTCTACTGTCCTAAAAGCTTATGTCCATAGTTTGCCTGAATACCTTTTCTGAGAATCCACCCTTCAGTGTAGCGTATATAAGCAGAATTGTCCAATACAATATAAGAGCTCTAAGAACCGGTCTGGTAGATTAAATTTGCGAAACCGCTGGAAGGGTTCACCACTGATGAGCCAAGCCCTCCCAATATTTTTTCATCACAGTAAGGACAGTAGAAGTTTGATTTGTGTGAAAAAGAAACGTTCATGCTTAAATAATTTAATTTCATATATAGATGGCACGTTATCAATTTATACAAGTAATATCCAAAGGTGCAAGGTCTGGACTATATGCTGAGTGTGACAACACAGTTCATTTTCTTCAAAGTCCTGGAGTTTTTCTTGTGTTGTTCGAGCAGTATGTGGTTTGGTGTTATCCTGTTTTACAAGAACATGTTTTCTGTTCACCTAAGGTGGGTACTTCTATTTCAAAACACTATAAATCCCTCCAGCTGTTCAGAATATAGGTTGATGTTGATTGGTAGACCATTTGGAATAAACTCAGAATCTTCTTCTTTCTTATCTCCACTCAATCATATTAAGGTATCAAGCTTGTAAAACTTGAGGCTTTTGATGGGGTCTGTCGGGGATGAGTAGAGCACATCAATGGATGAGTCAATACAGTTAATAATCTGTTTTGGGGTTACAGGTTGAGAATTGCACAACTCATAATGGTAATTTTGACAATGAAAACTGTCTTTTGTACAAATGTGTCCGTCCATTCTCGGAAATTCTAATATATATTGTTAACTGTTGGTCCCCAAACTACGTATTCGCTAAATCTACACTAGTGTATAGAGGTTTGGTGAGTGTTCTACATGTTTCCCCATGAGTATCCCCATCATCCAACACAGAGAAGTTTAGATTTAAATTAACTGTAAGGCAATAACCTCGTTATTTACATACAGTTAAACCTGTCTATAGCGCTCCATCTTGGGACTCACCAAAATAGGGTGCTATAGAGAGGGGGTGCTATAGACAGGTCACTTTTAATGTAAATCACATCTTACTACGTATTTAAAATCGGGCGCTATAGAGAGGGAGGCGTTATTTAGAGGGGGCGCTATAGACAGGTTTAACTGTATAGGAAATGAAAGCATTAAATCACCAATGTTTCTTTTATACATTTTTCTTACGTTATTCTTTTATACCAGTGTATAGATGGGCTTTTATTTCAGCCAACCTCCATACATATCCAGCACATGTGGGACACACCTAGTTGCTAAGGAAAAAAATAATAATTAAAAAGGAAATTATTGGTACTAAGGAAATGAAACACTTAATTGGTGTTTATGGGAGGTCATATTTAAGGAAGCAGTCTATAAGTTGCCATAGAATTTTAGAACCTCTCAAACAAAGATTTTGTGGCTCTGTTTAAGGTCAGAAGAAACATTAACAAAGGAGCATCCTTTAAACAAGCCACATGTCTGAGATCGGGAATGTAGGATTTGAAATTTGAGAAGATCTGTGTTTTTATTCTTATTGGTGTTATCGTATTACTTAGAAGATTGAGCTAGAATCTCTTTAGTAGCTGGCGTGGCTGTAGTCAAATCTGACCTGCTACACTCTCAAAATGACTGTGACAAAATGTCTGACACAGGTTAAGAGAGGGGGTCGTTGGAAGGTTGGTCTAAACCGTTGGTTTTCGACCGCTACGACCCGGGATCAAATACCGTATTGAGCACTTTTTTTCTGATAAAAAATGCTCCAATGGCCCCTGATTCTTGCAAAAGTACAACTCCACCAGCGAGTGCAAGTAACCAAACGGGGGCTTTGGCACATTTGTAAGTGCAAAAAGTCGAACTGCTTTTCACATGTGTAGACATGTGGTGCACTTAGAGTAAAAGTAGTCGCCTACTTCTACCCACCATGATTATTATGCCAGTTCCAGTTACAAAATCACTTTATTAGGTGCCGCTCAAAAAGAGCAACCTAGATCATGATATTTACAATAAATAATATGTATACGTTCTTCACATAAACAGTGTATTTACATATGCACTTACATATGCCTTGTGCAGGGTCTTGTGTTCCTTCCTCCTAGATGTGCTGTTATCTTCGTTTATTTTTTCTAGGTACATGTTTTTTCTTTCGGTTTTTCCATTTTTCTACATTTGTTCTCAGTTGATTATTATGGCCACGTGTACTAGGGATAATATATATATAAAAAAAGGTTAAGAGATGTGTTTTACTCTAGGTGTAACAACCCTGGAAATAAATGGTGGCATCAAGACACTTTACTACCCATTTTAATTTATAGAGCTTTTAAAATATGTTGATATAGAGGATATAATGGAAATCAGAGTTTCCTGGGGTTTGTATGGTAGAGGAGTGGTATAAATTGACGATTTTCTCGACAGACACGACCAGGGATCGAATCCCGCACATTATACATTTTTTTGCTCTAAAAAAAAAATTCTTCAATGGCCCCCGATTCTTGTAAAAGTCCAGCCTCAACAGTAAATGCAAGTAACCAAAACGGGAATCTCTGGTACACTTGTAAGTGCAAAAGTCGAACTGCATTTTTACACGTGTGTAGAGACGTGTTGAAACTGATTTATTACAACGTTCATATAAGATTTAATAAGGTTAAATACAGAATAAGAGAAATTCTTCGTCAAGAGATCGGCTATAATAGCAATTCGCCTTATGTTTTAATGGCAAAAGTCGTAAAATCCAGACCCTTTGCATTCGCTTTTTATAAATACTGGAAATCAGCTCAATCAAAATATTTAGCACAGATACCGGATTCAACCGGTCAAGGCCAATACCCAATATTTGTATATAACTACGATGCTAATTTGTTATTAATATATTTTGTTCTACAGGGAGAATCCTGTATGGCACGTGTGCCCAATAAAGGCTATTGTTGTTGTTGTAAATACAGAATAAATATAAATATGAATAAATAAGATTATATAATGATAAATATATGATTAAATAGATATAAATAATCGATAAATATACATATATATATAAAAATATATACAAGGTCTTCATTGGTGGCGCCCACCGCGGGAAAGACTCCGCCACCGATGGACTGCGAGAGTTCTTTCCCACAGAGTGGGCAGGTCGATGTATTGGCTGGCGTTGCCCACCTAAAGACCAAGATGGTACTTGTAGATGGTAGCCACAAATGTTATTTTCACTGTCTCGGGATGGAGAGAGAAAATATGGTTTTACGGGCTACTAACCAAAGTGAATAGAGCAATCTACGTGGTAGAGCATTCGACTGCACGTGTGTAGAAATGTGTTGCACTTGTAGTAAAACCAGTCGCTAACTATCCATCATGAGAATCTGTAGCATGTGTACTAGGGATAATACTTAAAAAGATAGTATATATATACTCTCTCTCTCTATTTATTCCTATATTTATCATTATATAATCTTATTTATTCATATTTATTCTGTATTTAACCTTATATAATCTTATATGGACATTGTAATTCATCAGTTTCAATCTCTCTCTCTCTCTGAATGAAGTGATCAAAAGGAAATGGAAGCTTGTAGGATATATCTCAAGAATGATCAGGATATTGGCCACACTGGAGGGGAGTATGAAGGAAGTGACAATTAGACAATTCAAGCAAGTTTATTGACACCAACCGAAAAAAAAGAGATTTTGAAATTAAAATAAAAGAGAAATATTTACACAAGCAAAGCCTTTTACGAAGGGACGTCTGGATCCTATCAGGAGCTACAAGCCATCTTGAGTTTGGACAGGCCCTTGACAATTACGGAGTTCTTGTTCCCAACATGCTCAATGAAGGAAGTGGTATACACACAGTCTGGAAGGAACAACGAGGTGAAGGAGCAGAATGTCTGAAATGGCCTTATACGATGGACCTCGGCTGTGTACTACATGATGAAACTATCAAGCACACGATTCCCGCCCCCAAATAACCAAACTTTATATTAAAAGTTGCTGGTGGCTTGCACCACCTTTCGAAATAAACTATCGATTAATCATTGATTCTTAATTATTCCAGAATTGGCCAAATACCATTTCTTGTTTAATCAAGAAAGGCTAACCACGTAGTCCACCTGATTCCGGTACAATTCCACTTTTGTGCAACTTTTCATAAACTTTATACTCTGTCTTTACTGAGATGAAAAATATTAGGAGAGAGCCATCAGTGATGAACTCTCCCAGTGTTTTACCATACTGAGTTTTAGAACTGTACTAATTTATTGGACGGTTCTGATTTTATATCCGACATTGTAAGGCTGAATCTTGTTTATACTCGTAAAGATAGAGGCTGCCTGGCTGGCATTCATATTTTTTTGAAAATAAAGATACTTCGGCCAGTAAATATTTTTATTACCTCGACGTTTCGACAAAAATCTTTTGTCCTCGTCAGGAGCAAACAAAAATTAAACATTTAGCAAGGCGTTAAAAAATCTTTCTAAAGTTCCAAGGGCGTTCTCACGCGATATTTAACGCTTGTTTATACTATTTATCTTTTGCTTTTTTACCTTTATTTTGAGGTTAATCCGCGGTAAATCCATGTATAATAAATTTATTTTCCTCCAATTTACCCAGACTATTAGCTTGATTGTCTTTATATGATTTTTCCTGTATATAAATATCATATTGCCATTAAGGTACTATTACTGATATTCCTGCATGTATCCTAAATTTCTGCTTGGAGAATCTGTATAAGACTAAAAGGTCTTAATAAAGCTTTTTGTTGTTGTTATACTATTTATGTTTTATATTTGGAAATAAAAATTGGTTATTTTTATAATAGTTTCATTTCTTGACTATAAATGGAGGTTATATTTAATCATGTTGGTAATTAATTTAATCCAATTAAAGACACGTCTACTAGGAAGTGGTGGTGAAGTAAGAAAGGTTGTTCTCATCAATCATTGTGTTTTTTGTTGTTGTTCTTTCCACAGAAGAAGTCCAGGAATAACTTCCATTGTTTGCAAATCTCCTAGTCCCAGATGCTCCTTCAGACATTTATCCCGCTCAGAGCAGACTTTCTTCACTGCTCTCTCTCCTAAGAAAGGATTCCAATACTGAAGGTCTTCTAACTGTTACAAAAAAAAAAAAAAAAAAAGAGACGAAATTTGAAACTTTCACCAAATTTTCCGAGAGAAGAAACGATTTTGCGTGTCATCCTTGCGCAGAGGCCATGCTAATATTCTCTTTATCGTTCCAATTTTAGTATATGTAGAACGAAGTTTGACAAATTTTACCGCAAATGTTTCTTTTGAAAGAAAATTCATAATTTATTTTAAGGATAAATAATGACTATTTCTACCCTTAGGGATGAAGTATGAAAGGATGAATTATGAAGAGTAATGGATGAACGGAAAAATAAAAGTGTCCAGGGATGGGATATTTAGTATATGAACATATTTCTTTTGGAGCTAAGTCGGCCTGTCACTGAGTAGTGCTCCCAGTCTTAATGACAAAGGCAGACGCATTCTACTTCACCCAATCATGATGGTTGTCAACTCGTCCATTGATGTGCTCTACTCATCCCCGACAGACACCATCAAAAGTCTCAAGCTTTACAAGCTTGATACCTTAATATGTAGTCTATGAGTGATGTAGTCTAATTTAGTCTATGAGAAAATAAGACCTAATCCAAATAAATTAATAGTGTGTGACGTTTCAGGTAACAGCGTTGTTACCATCATCAGACAAAAGAATAAAATGATGATAGTAACAACACTGTTACCGAAACATCACACACTATTAATTTATTTGGATTAGGTCATATTACCTTGTAGTTATAATCTATAATCCAAATTGTGCTTTATCACCTTATTGAGTAGTTTTATTATAGTGGGAAAAAAGTTTTTTTTTTTTTAAATAAAAATGTGCTAAAAAGTAAATATTTCAGCTACTGTCATTTATATGAACCAAGATAAAAGTGGAGGTGGATGATCATCGTATAATGAGAGAAGAGGTGAAATATTTAGTGAAACAAAAGCTTTCAGTTTCAATGACATAAAAATGTGGCTGAGGAAGGATTCGGATTTACAAATGTCTTAAAGATTTTAGAATCATCACAGAAAGATGTAACGGTTGATTGAATCCAGGTTTGAATTGAAATCAATTTCTTTCTTCATAGCCCTCATTGGTTGGTGGCTGCTGGAAGTCCTTCCAGAGTTTCCTTTCCAGGGACAGATTTTTGATGGCATTATAGGATCTCATATCCCGAAATTGTCCATTCTCTGCCTTTCTTGATCTTAACTCCAATTTGACCTTAGATACGATATATTTCTGATAAGTTTTTCACGCTAGAATTATATATATACACACATGGACAAAACTTGAGGAAGTGGAAAGTCTTTTATATCACCGATCGTCTATTTTTTTGAAGGAGAGCCATTTTTTTTTCACATTTGGTTATCTCATGTGTCTTCAATAAAGGTAACTGTGTATCAAATATCTTTCAGAGTTATTGTCTGAATCCAGTATACATGCTAATAGGTACAACTTCCTTAAGTTTTGTCCATGAGTGTATATATATTTATAGATGGAAATTTTGCCGGGAGAGAGAGAGGAAATTAATCTAAAGAGACAAGGGTCGCCTCTCCCGTCAAAATAGACGTCTAAAACCAGACGCCATCTATTGACCGTCGCCGCAACTAGCGGCCTCGGGTCGGTGACAAAGCCACAACACCAGCTTTGGCAAACTGAAAAGCGTCCAACTAGAGACCATGGTTTCGGACTAATGACCCTCGTCAGTCTAGGGCGGCGACGGTCAATAGATGGCGTCTGGTTTTAGACGTCTATTTTGACGGGAGAGGCGACCCTGTCTCTTTAGATCAATTTCCTCCCGGCAAAATTTCCATCTATATTTTAGCCATAGATATGGCCAAGCCACTTTGCCAGCTAAACACCTCTTTGGCAGATTGTCAAGATTCCATTAGATCCCGTGTGGATCTCATGGAATAAAGTCCGCCCTAGACTGACGAGGGCCATTAGCCCGAAACCATGGTCTCTAGGTGGACGCTTTTCAGTTTGCCAAAGCTGGTGTTGCGGCTTTGTCACCGACCCGAGGCCGCTAGTTGTGGCGACGGTCAATAGATAGCGTCTGGTTTTAGACGTCTATTTTGACGGGAGAGGCGACCCTTGTCTCTTTAGATATATTTATTTATTTATTTAGGACTTCTTAATAGAGACTTATCTGGGCTATACTAACATATGGCTGTGAGTCGTGGACATTACTAAAATCTTCAGTCAAATGAATAGAAGCCTTCGAGACATATCTTTACAGAATGCCTGGAACAGATATGGTAACAAATAATCAAGTACTCGATCGAATGGGTACAGAACGCCAGCTGATAAAGTTCATAAAACAACGAAAACTGACGTTTGCTGGACATGTGATGCGCGGATCAGCAGGAAAGACATTGCTGACAGTGTTGGAGGGAAAGCCCCAGGGAAGAGATAGAGGGGAAGGAGATGACAGGGATACACAGACGATCTAAAACAATGGACTGGACGACACACCTACGAGGAGATGGCGGAGGAAGTATGGAGAGACCATGTGGCCAGCCACCCTCAGTAGAGGAAGGCATTGAAGGAGGAGGAATATTGGGTACTGTGTAGCTATATAACATTTGCGACACAATGCCGTGTATATTGGGAGTGCCAACGATTTAATAATGAGAGAAGATATCAAACGCACAACAAAATCCCGCAGTAAAATGGCGACCTAGCTTAGACCTCTTTAACGGCCATGTCAGTTTATAGTAGCGTTGAAAAGACTTGCGAAGATGAACGTTGTGGATTATTATCATAATGAGATACTGTATACAGGAGGTCTCTGTTCAATGGGGTTTACTGTGTACGGCTCCCTCTGAGGAAAGTACTCCTTCCGTCAATGATGGACACTGAAGGAGTTTTCTCTTTGTGAGATAAACCGTCAATGTTCGACAGCCATGACCTGGGATTGAACCCACGCATTGGGCTCTTTTTTTTTGTCTCTCTAAAGAAAACAATTTCTCCAACAAGAGTCTAACCTCCCACAGTAAGTTCTAGTAACCAAACGACCTCTGTGACATTAGTGAAAAAGTCGAACTGCATTCTACGTGTGAAGATATGTAGTGTACTTAGAGCCAAAACAGTCGCTAACAACTCACCAATATTATCATGGCCTGTACCAAGTGTACTTGGAATAAGTAGAAAAAATGGTATATGGAATTAGGAGATATAAAGAGTTGAAGAGAATTATGAAAAATAGCGTGGAGTTATTTTGATACACAAATATGTATTTATAGCTAATCGTTTCTCTCTGCGCATTAAACTACTAGAATTGTCTCCTAGAATGAAACCACTAGATGTTATGTAACAATGGGACTGAAGTCACCATCTCCCAACTCGTCGATTTGATGGCTTACTGTGTTAAACAGAAATTTGTCTAAAAGAGCTGTTGGGATCTTTTGGAAGGATGGAGAAGCGATTTTTTTCCATACTTTTTTAAAATAAAGCTTTATTTTCATTCCAATATTTTCATCACCAAACTAAGCCATGAATATTTTAGAAAAGGGTTTCCATGCCACCCAGGAGGCACTTGCCTTACGTTAGTTAGCCTTTATTTATACTCGCGCTTCACCCCATCCTCACTTAGAATTCAGCCTTTTGGCAGAATTGGATCATCGAAACTGCACAGGTACATCCAAACTGTATGTTTTTGTTTGGGATGAATCGAACGAGCAAGATAGTCCAAGCCCTAGCTGGAACAGGTCCGCTAATGCGTTGGAGTCCATTTCAGTTAGGGAAGGGAGAAGCAAAACCGCAATATCTGAGTTGGCAAATAGATTCAGACCGAGTCCAACAGCGGACCTGCCTCCTCACATTCTTCCAACTGATTGGCTTTTTGTTGGACCGTTGGAAACAAGATTTTCATATTCCAAATTCCAATAATTATAAACATATATTTATAAATTGATATGATATCTAAATACTTTTTAAATAGATTAAATCAGTATAATTCAATATATTAAAAAAAAATAATTGTTATAGAAAACTTCTTTTAGTGATTTCAAAATTAATTGATTAAATAAATGTGATTTTTTTTAAGGTGACGACATCGCCGTTTTACAGTCGTCATTTTTCTTTTAAAACATATGTTACGTGGAAATGTCTACAGATATCTTCTCTCTGGGCGCATTACAAAGATGTTCCTTTCTTTTAAAAACAAATGTTTAAATTTAATAAAGCAGTTTTTTTAAGTGATACACAGAGCATTTTTTCCACACTGTTAATTCTATAGCTGATCTTTCTTGGGAAGTGACCCACCTCAATCCTAGATCTATGGCCAGCCTCCAGACTTAACCTCAGCATGGAACTTCCTGGTCAACTGGTTTAACTCAGCAATCAAAACAGGACGCGAATAAAAGCGCTTAACTCTAGTCCATACTAGTGAGCTGGACTCCCCGGGTAGTTGGCGTTCTGAGCTCCAGGAACCTGGGTTATAAATATCTCTCCCTCTTTCTTGTACACCGGAGACACGATTGTTTTAAGATCCCCGGGAAAATGTCTGCTTACAACTCCCCAAATGTGGCTCTACAAATTTTTCTGCCAGTCATTTCGATTCCTGACATAAAATATAGGCTATAAGACTGTCTTTACGCCCGTTGAAGAACGATGTCGTTCTAAAGCTAGTGAAATAAACATATTCTATAGAAGAATCTCCTTTTGAGTTTATAATCTTACAATATAGTTGTGGTAATGTTGATGTTTACATCACACATAAAATATAGACATTGAAGAATGCCTTCAATTCCAAATTCTTTCACTATCTTTGTATTTTTATGAAAAATAGACACTTCGGCCAGTTTTTATTTTTCTCAACGTTTCGACAAAAATCTTTTGTCTTTGTCAGGAGAAGTAATCTTTGTATTACCTAGTAAAAAATAGTTTATTAGTAATGATAAAGAATGGATTACAACATCAGTTTTTGGAAAATGTAGATAAAAAGCCAACCAATCATGGTTTCGGCACTCTGGCCCTCAACAGTACAGGGATAGGCTCAATTTCGCAACATCATTCGAGAGGAGTTTTGAAATAGGCCGAATTTGTACAAAAAAAGGTGTTTATGCTGGTTAAATGGCAGGGCCGATTTTCAGGCTAGAATACAACTTAGAGTTGCGGGAGGATTAGAGGCATCTCTCCATTTTGGTACTGGAATATCTTCTTGACGTAAAGAAAAGACCTCTTTGCGGTGTTTATATAACTCATGTATCCACATAACTCCGCCCTTGCCGGTCCCAAGCCCGGATGAAAAAGGAGGAGGGGTAGCAGTAACAAGCTCACTAAAAAACCTGGGCTCAGCTGGCCCAGCTGATAGTACCCTGTTAGGGCTCCTAATCCAGGGATACAGGATGAGCAGCGTTTGTACTTCATGTTAGGAGCGGCTGCACATGGCATCTGTTCCTCATGTCAGAGGCGGCCATTTATTCTGGAGCTAAGTCGGCCTGCCACTGAGTAGTACTCCCAGTCTTAATGACAAAGGCAGACGCATTCTACTTCACCCAGTGTGGAGATAAGAAAGAAGAAGAAGATGTATCCACATGATAGCACAGAGAAATATTACATTTTTTAGGCTTTTCTTCGACTTCTCACTATCAGAAGAAAATTCAAAATTAGTAAGGAGACTAACTAGAAATTCACCTCAATCGACTCAACATTCATTTCGATTATCCGCCCTTTGAATCGTAATTAAAACTGATCTCAACAGACCTTTATAAAGGATCTAAGTAAAAAAAAAAACTTAGCAAACAAGGTATGGGAACCTTAAGACAGGACCTATATTTCAACCCTCTCTACCAAGATTATAAATTTAATCCATGAATTTAGTCTCCATGACCTGGAGCCACGTACAGAAGTTGTAAACTAACCGGACTGTCTTTTAAGACCTAAGTCTTATTGGTTTTATTTGCAATGCCAATGGACATCCAACACATGAGGTGGTGCTATGCAGTTTTTTTGGGGGAAATTTTCTAGGGATGCTGTACTTAGGTTGAGGATTCCTAAGAGGGTACTTGCTTCTCCTTATGTCCAACTTTCATCATTTGAGTTCAAGTAGCCCTCTTGCATCTTCAAGTGCTAAGTCAGTTTTCTACATAGGCTGTGCATTTGTAGTGCAAATAGATGCAACTCTCTTTCTCTTTCATTATATTCATGGCATATTAAGATTTTTTTTCTTCTTGATATATATTTATTGATTTTTTTGTTTCAGAAAGCCTCACAAGAACCAGCTTTTTTGATCGTTGAGGTACAGCCTGAAATGCGCCTATGATTGGTCTTTCTGGATTAATCAAGATCCAATATTCTGGAGTAATTAAAAAAAAAAACGATTAGTTTATATTTATTCCGACAGATGGCGTAAACCTTCAGTTGCACGACCAGGAGATCCTTTTTGACGTGACAACGTCTTAAATTAGGTTGCGGCTGGGAGTCACTTATGAAAAAGTGTAACGCCCGGTAACGTTACGATGAGTCATCGAACGAGAGAATTAGGCGCATTGAATCGGCGCATGCTTGTCTCTGTCTTTGTCTTTCTCGAACGTTCTTGGCGTTGGAAAAACAAGAAAGCGTCATAATACAAGTTCACACGTGTGGTTAAAGTATCGTCAGCTGTGTCTGTAGTGAAAATGTGGAGTGCTTAGATTCGTCATTTACAACAACTACAACAATAAAGGTAAATAATTGTACACTGATATTTCATTATCGTAAACTATGATTGATTGATTAATTGTTAGATTGACACAAAAGTTGAGAAACTGAGTTTATAGGTTATGTCATACTATTGATAAATGTTGATAGTGTTAAGTAAATTATTAGTTTAAAATTAATTAATTAATTAATTATTATTTTACAAATTTTAAATAGTTTCAAATTTATTTAGCAAAAATTTGAACCTTCGATCTGAATAAATGTTTTGATTTTCGAATTGATTCTTTAAAATTACAAATATTAAGAAAAAGTGGCAGATATAAGAAAACTTTATTTAAACTGTGTTGAGCAAGAATTTTAACATCTAATTTAAGTAAATGTTTTAATTTTCAACTTCATCATTTACAATTACAAATTTTATTTAATTTCAAATTTATTTAGCAAAAATTTGAACCTTCGATCTGAATAAGTGTTTTGATTTTCAAATACCAACGCGGCTGGTGGAGTGGCGATCTATCGTAAATTATCATCGACATCTACGGCGGAAGTGTTCCAAGTTGCGATTACAGACGTAACTCGTGTCATTAAAACCAAGGGTGACATGTGCATGACTGAAGTTACTTGCTTCGCCGCTAATACTAGCTTCAAGTTTATACTCGGTGCTGTATATATTCATCCAGGAGCTAGTATGCAGGATATTGGAATGTTACTATGGCAAGGACTCGGTCCGTACATTCACAACAGCCAGTACGTGCCACCGTTCGTGCAAGTTGATTCTAGTATACCGATTCTTCTGTGTGGTGATTTTAACAAAAACGTAAAGCCTGACAACTCGTTTCTTAAATTCATGAAAAATACGTATAATCTTGATTGCGTATCAAACGTTTCTAAGTCAACTACGTTAAAAGGAACAACTATCGACTTGACTTTCGCAAGACACATTACAGCAGAAACACTTCCTTTCATTTCATATTTCTCCTATCATCGTCCTATCCTCAACAAAATCACTCAAATAGGAATTAGTTAAGTTTTAGTTTACATGTACAATGTTTTAGTAAACAAAATATATTTCTATAGTTAAAATTTGTGCAATTCTTATTTTCATTCAATTCCTTGTTCCTATTGTGCAATTTAATTATATTCATATCAATAAATATTCTACCGTTGTCACGTAAAATCTTCGCCCGTAAAACCGACTTTACAGGCAACCATTGTTTTTTTTTCTGAATTAATCAACCTCTGATCCCAGTACAATTTCACTTTTGTATTTTTGCTTCCATGTAGTACTACTATATGTCTTCTCTACTTCTGCTTATCCTCCTCCCTGGTGCCTAAAAACGAGGCCACTTTATGAAGGCCCACTTCGTAATGTCTATGCCTTTGAGATTCAAAGATCCTTTTTTTAATCCCTAGTACACGTGGTACAGACCATGATAATCATGGTGGGTAGAAGTTAACGACTGCTTTTACTGTAAGTGCACCACATGTCTACACATGTGAAAAACAGTTCGAATTTTGCACTTACAAATGTGCCAGAGATCTTTTTGGTTACTTGCACTCGCTGGTGGGGTTGGACTTTTGCAAGATTCGGAGGACATTGGAGCATTGAAAAAGTGTCCAATGCGGGATTCGAAAACCAACGGTTTAGACCACCTTTCCACCGACCCCCTGGAGCTGCACATACTGTGGCATTCCGACTTAGATGAAAACCTTTGTTGCCGCTGGCCCTGACATGGATTCAGACGCAGCTGTTAGTTGGTAGTGTAATGGCGGGTACATACTTTCACCATTCACCCAGTATCGTCATTGTGGCTTCTCATAGTTTTATCCCCACTCTGTTGATGGCTGTTGGTCCTGGACTGTTTATTAGATATTTACAGCTAACCATCATGTCTGATGACTTGTGAGTACTAGCATGAAATAATAGGGAAAAAGAGTGTCGTTCATTTTTTTTTTACAAGTCCAGTCCGCCCGTTTAGTGCAAGTAAACAAAAAAACTCGGGCATATCTTTTAAGTACAAAGTGGAGCTGCTTCTACATGTGCAGTAGCTAGACAAGGTGTGGTGTACTTACAGTTGAAGAAGTCGTTCGGGGTCGCCAAATTTCCAAAAATATGCTAGTAACATCCCAAATCTCTAATGTTGATGGAAAGCTGCAGTTTTTTTGGGGAGATGCTCTAGAATTTTCTTTAGAATTCCAACCCAAAATGTTTACCGGTGCTCAATACTGCTATGTCGCCACAATTCTATTTGAAGTAGGTCGTCGATGAGAAAAGGTTGAAAATCTCGTGTGACCAGACAGCGGTAGGGAGGACTTGTGCCGACAGCAGAGTCCGAGACTGTACCGGCGTGATTTGTGTCCCGGCACGTTCAGTAGTGTCACTCACTCCGGGGATGTCGCAGGGGGCAGCGGAGGAAGATGCTACGCAGCTCCAGGACCAAGGTGGAGGCCCCTCCAGGCCTCCTGAGGACGGGGGCATCCAACGCCAGACTTCCTACGCCCCCTCGCAGACCTTCGGGGACGAGAGGGCCCGCGATCAGCTCCCCTTTCACGGCCAGCTCTCTTTCTGGAAGAATTACGCCTATGAGACCGAGGTAAGCCACTCTCTTGTCTGTCTTGAAACACCCTTCGTCGGACCATTTTCTTCTTTGGTTTTACTTTAAACCGCACAGAAGACGGCCTGTGTCTTATGGTTCTTTGGATACTCAACAACAATTGGAAGTTGAATAGTTAAAAAAAAATAAATAAATAAATAAAATCATCCTTTTTTTTTCTATAATCAAAGAAGCCTCCTGTCCCCATAACCCCACCAGAACACATTCAGCAGACTATATTAGCTGAAGTCCAATAGATGTGGCAGTCTGGCGGATTAAACTGGCGATACAGATTCTCATAATACAAATGAAAACACCAAAGCGCGAATGTTTCTCTTCACAAATAAATCAAAATTATACTGTCCTTACTGCAATGAAAAAATATATTGGGAGGGCCCGGCTAACCAGTGGTGAATCCTCCCAGCGGTCTCGTCAATTCAATCTACCAGATTAGAGCTCCAACACCGCATTGGATCACTCTGCCCCCATATACAACACCGAAGGGCGGAATACCAGAAATGGCACCCAAGCAAACTATGGACAATCACTGGCGAATCAAGACATTTTAAACCTCTCCCGTATGTGTTATAATGTGACTGTAGGGAATATTTGAATTAAAAATTGGTAATAAATAGGACTAAAAAATATGCCTGATGGATTAATGTGTCTTACCACAACTCCCACTCTCAACACACCCCCATATTTTAAATACATTTTAAAAATTATTATCGTAGAGGACAATTTTATTCCACTAGGTCATGGTGACAGGCAATTTACCTGGGTTTCTGTACACAGTTGTGTTACAGTGGCTCCCTCATACACACACGAGGGTCTAACTTTCCTCTATTGTAGACAGTTGGGAAGACTCCATTCCCTCGAATAACATCATTGATTCTGTAACAACTAAATTTACTGTCAATGTGTTTCTTTTCAATAATATCATCAAATATTATCTCTACAGACCTTACTACAATAATATACAGTAGAACCTCCATGAGAGGACACTCACCCTAAAGGACACCTCACTATAAAGGACAGCTTTCATCGTCAAAAATACCATTTTTATTATTTAGCAACTCTCTAGTAAGAGGACACCTCTCTCTAAAGGACACTTTGGCTTTGAAATTAGGTGTCTTTTACAGGGAAGTTTTACTGTATCATTGCAGTAAGGTCTGTAGAGATAATATTTGATGATATTATTGAAAAGAAACACATTGCCAGTAAATTTATTTGTTACGAATTTTATCGATATAGATGGCAATTGAATTTATAAATTGATTCTGTATGCCGTTCTGAGGCGGGACAACCTTGTAGCATCCCCCGCAGGGTTGAGTATGTAGATTGACAACGGACTCAGGAAGGTACCGTCGGTCAGTTTCTAGCGGTCTACATTGTTCGCTGGGATATCTCGAATTTCCACTTAGTCTCAAGTTACGGAAGAATGATTCTATGCAATCCCTTTGCCAGCTTTAACCAATCAATGCCCTTATTGGTTGTGGTGTCTTGTCCATGGAGCAGATCAGATCGGTCCATGCACCCTGATCACAATACCGGCCAACTGAGGTGCCTTGTTCGTATGGATGTCCTCTTCTGGATTGATGTCTGCCATATAGAGGGCTGCAAGGATGGCCGGGTATATATGGTCTGGAGTGAGTTGGGTGTTGTAACAGTTATTGCAGTTCCTGTAGGATCTAGTCATGTCTGGGTTTATCTTCATTACTCTAAAATATCCTGTTCTGATTCTTGATATTGTTGCCGTTAATTCTCTGTTAATGTTGAGGTTGGATATGGGCTGGGGTATTTTGGCTTTTGTAATGAGTTTTGCTTTTGCTATTGTATTAGCGTCTTTCAGTGTTATTGAACTAATGCCCTTATTAATACCGTTATAATCTTATACACTGATTTTTCATCAAAAAGATTGCGTTTCTTGGGTACATCCATCTCTGGAGTTTTAGATTCTTCTAACGCCGTAGGTTCTGTTGAACTATCAAAATATCTTATCTATCTCTTTTTTTTTTTTTGATATTCTCTTTATGTGGGATTATACAAAACTGGATGTGGTAATTTTGACCGGAAAAAATGCAACTTAATAAAATATGAAAATAAATAAAAGACATCTCTCTCCCCTGTCATAAACACGCAAAACAACTATGTGCCATTTATCGACTTCTGCAATCAATATATGGAACATAGTTTTTTTACTCTCCAAACTAATCTGTCTATACAGGAGATAGCTCGGATTCGTGGCATGCAGCAAATCTGTTTAAAGTTGCCCCTTTCCTCGTATATATGTATTATACATTGCTCTCTCAATCCATGCTTGTATTATCAAACAATATACTTAATAGAGGATAGAAACATTCTAAGTTACAAAAAAAAAAAAAAAAATCAAAAGTCTCGCCGCAACTTTTTTGATTTACTACTTAAAAGATAGTACTTAAAGGAAGCTTTTGGGAAAGCCTTGCTTCAGCTAACAACAAGTCTTTATTAGCTGAAAAAGGGCTTGCCCGAAAGTTTCCTTTAATCGAGTAAATAAAAAGAGTTACGCAGCGTCTTTGCTTTTTTTTTTTTGTAATTTGTCGAAATCTCCGCATTCCTGAGATAATGAATTATATTGTAGGTTATTTGTGGATCAACCTTCAAAACGATGTTTCCGCGACCGCCAAGGTGGACAAACTTCCCGCCTTGAAAATAGTGGAACGTCAGCCAATACATTTTTTAAAAGTTGCCGAGTCACTATTTCCAATTAATTCAGATAGGCGTTTTATCTCATTAAATCTCTGAGTGCCAGTATATTAGCGAAGAAAGAGAGATGTTCTTCTCAAAAGTAAACGACAGCCAACTTACCTCAGTACAAAGTATTTTAACCAGCGCCATATCAAGTTGAATGGTTGCTCTGTCTCTATATAACTTTTACAAAGCAGTAAGTAGGAAAAAGAACTTGGATTCATCGTTTTATCCTCCAATACATGATGGTGATTGATCATTGTGAGGATATCGTTGTAAGCCGGTAATGAGAGAGGAGAATCTGACTGGTGTCTTAATAAAGGCTTTGTGTGTGTGATAGGTGTTTTTTTGGGGTCTATTTCTCTATACCTTATACAATATCTATACAATCCGAAACCATATACAGTCGATTCAAGACAGATGGAACCAGAAATTGATGGCCTCCATACAGATCCTGTCGTAAACAAGACGATTCACAAAAAAAGTTATTGTTATGAAATTATACGGAAGACTTTTCTGCTGAGTCAATAACATGAGTATAGTAAAGATAGACGTTGCCTGGCCGGCATTCATAGCTCTTCAAGTTAAATATACTTTGGCCAGTAAATCTTTTTATTATCTCAACGTTTCGACGAAAATATTTCCAGTTCCAAATAACTTTATTAGGTGCCGCTCAAAAAGAGCAACCTAGATCATCATATTTACAATATACTGTGGGGGATGTACAGGGGTTCATTTACAATTATAATTTATATCGATGTCGTTGGGTCCTCAGGTCCTTGGGGAACGAAAATATTTTGTCCTCGTCAGGAGCAAAGAAAAATTAAAACATTTGGCAAAACGTTTTGCCAAATGTTTTAATTTTTGTTTGCTCCTGACAAGGACAAACGATTTTTGTCGAAACGTAGAGATAAAGATTTACTGACGGAAGTATCTTTAATTTGAAGAAAATTAGTATCGACACTATTTAGTACCATTTTGTTACTTTGGTCTCAAGTGGGCAGTACATTTATCGCATAACCGGGATCTTCAATCTGTTTTGGATCTTAAAACGATAGGTCTTATTTCCGATTAGTTTTATTTTTATCAGAATTGTTATTTGTAAGATGTTCTTGTAGGTTTTGTAATTGGGGATGGGCTGTACCATGTCTGTGTTAAAAGAAATCCATTGCTGCCGCCGATCCGTTTATGTTCGAATAAGTCAATAACTCGATTGTAAAATCTATATAAAGAAACTTCTCCTGTCTAAATACACCCTTAAACTAATAGCCATCTATTGACCGTCTCTGCAGACTAGCCAACTTAGGTCGGGGACAGAGCCATTACAACAGCTATGGCGAATTCAGAGCGCCTACCCGGATTGTAAATGTTATCTTCTTTCTCTCAACACGAACAAACATAACACGTAACGTTGTCGTGCTAAATTTGATTTAGAAACAAAAACAAAAATAAAAACTTTTAGCAAGACGTTAAAAATTATTCTAAGCTTCCAAGAGCGTTCTCATTTCCTTTTGTTACTTTGGTCTCAAGTGGGCAGTACATTTATCGCATAACCGGGATCTTCAATATGTCCTGCTGTTAGAAATGGTGAAAAATATACACAATAGATTTATACAAATTTTGTGAGAAGGATGAGAAACACGTGTAAATAGTTTTCCTTTTGTTGGGCTCATGTTAATACTGAATTGTATATAGTACTTGATTTATGTTCAATTAAAACCATTGTTATACTGGGAGAATCCTGTATAGGGCTTGAAATAAAAGGGTAAAAAAGCTGAGAGAGAGTGTGAGGACAGTATCTGATAATACCGTGTGATAACAGGCGACTAATTACAAAAAAATTGATATTCCTTGATTAGAGGGAGAGATAATTTTGATTCAGAACTAACTCATTTCACTCTTCACAATTCATCCTTTCATACTTCATCCTTAAAGTTAGAAATAATCGTTATTTCTCCTTAAAATACAATTTCGATTTATCGTTTCAAAAGAAACACATGCGGGATAATTTTCAGATGTCGTTCTATAACTCATTTTATATTTACCTACAATAATATGGATGAAGAAAGGAAATTACTTTTTTAATAATTCGAGGGCTAATATATGTCCTGCTGTTAGAAATGGTGAAAAGTAGACACAATAGATTTATACAAATTTTGTGAGAAGGATGAGAAACACATGTGTAAATAGTTTTCCTTTTGTGGGCTCATGTTGAATTGTATATGGTACTTGATTTATGTTCAATTAGACCCATTGCTATACTGGGAGAATCCTGTATGGGGCTTGATCCCTAATCTATATGTGTGTGAGAGTGATTAGAGAGAGGGTAACCTTACGTAATACATTGCACATGGGAAGTTGGTGTTCTGCCCTCACAGAACCCGGGTTATCGTCATATCATCTGACTGGTTGTCTAAACCCGGGTTCCTGGAGCACCCAAACGGTCGTTCGCGGCAAGCACCCGCTCTTTTTGATATAAGTTTTTAAAAATATATTTCAAAATAGATCTTAAATTCTTTCTCCAAGTCCAACCTCACCACTGGGTTCTAATAACCGAATGGGATTTGAACGACTTATGGGAAATTAGAACTGTTTCTTGAAGATAGAGGTTTCCTGGCCGGCATTCAAATTTCTAAAACAATAGACACTTCGGCCAGATAAAGATCTTTTGTCGAAATGTCGAGAAAATAAAACTTTATCTGGCCGAAAGTGTCAATTATTTTAGAAATATGTTTCTTCTTGTGTATGCATGTAGTGCATTTACATTTAATGTAACCCTCCCTTTACTTGCTGTACATCCCGGGTAGTTGGCGATTTACGCTCCAGTAGCCCGGGTTACCTCTATTTTCTCTCTCTCTCTCTTGCTATCATAGTCCGTATACTTGGGGGATAACAACGAACTCATGACAAGGATGTTTCATATTTTGATGTCGCCGGTTGACTGTTTTTTTTTTTTTTTTTGAAGGAGACAGAGGCAATTTTGTTCACACTTGGTTATCTCGTCTGTCTTCAATAAAGGTCACCGTGTATCTTTCAGAGTTATTGTCTGAATCCCGATATACATGCTAAAAGGTATAACTTCCTTAAGTTTTGTTCATGAGTGTAATTGCGAAAGAAGATTCTTATATGGGATTCTCACAGCGCGGGTTCTTCTCTAGGTTAAGTTTGGGGTAGGTGACAGGAGAACCCAACCGGAAGGTCTGTAAGCATTTTTTAACAGTATCCATTTTAAGGATGATGATGTTATAACGCCCCAACACCTGGCCTTAATGTTACAGGAATAAAAAAGTCAAGAGCCTCTTAACGCCCGTCGGACCTATCGTCTTTCTTGAGTTGCCTTAAGCATTTTCTGGAAGGCCTTCCGTTGACAAGCAAGACAGAGCCGACTCAGCGAAGATGACCCAGCAGGTATCCTCGGCATCCGTTCCTGGAATGTCAGCCAGTCGACCGAGCTGTAGGTTGTGATTACATCTAGCTGAGGAATACATTCTTTGGAATGATGAGCTACCCCCGGGTCTTCTTTCCATTTCTCCACTTGGCACCAATCGATGTGCCTATCTTTTGAACGTTTTTAATCCCAATTTATTAAAGAAGATCCCCACTTGAACAAGCGAGGGGCAACCTGATCAAAGTCGACTGATAGCGTACCATATAGTCTTTTTTTTCTTGGTGTTATCTCGACGAAATGAAAGGTCTTCTATCTTATTTGAGAATCTCTCGGTACAGATTTTATAAGGAAATTATAGGCTTTTGTATTTTACAAAGGCGATAGAACTAATCACGGAAATGCTTATAGCACTACTCATACGAGAGTCTTGTTCCAAATAGGTTCCCTACAGGTATATTTCATTTGTCGACTTCCTACAGCCGTCTTAGAGTTATAGGAAGGAGGGGAGAATTCAAATAATTTACGTGATCACAAATGTTTCCCCCATATTTCTGGTACAAAGCTGAAAGTTTGCATGCCTGTCTCAATAACTCCTCGGAGATGGTGAAAAGTGAGGACAGTATTATCTTCACCCAGGTCATGGGTGCAATTTCTCTACGTCAATTGTCGTAGTTTCTATTGATTGTTTTAACTGTGAAGTTAAAATACACACATAACATACAGCTTTTTTAAACATGGAAACTTTCTCCTTGGATTATAAATACTATAGAATAAAGCGTTAGGAGAAAATAATTTTTAATAATCGACTAAGTAGTCGATTATTAAAAATTATTTTCTCCTAACGCTTTATTCTATAGTATAAACATACAGCTTTATTAAGACTACCGGTCTTATACAGATTCACCACAGGAAGGAAGCATATATGGAGCTCCTATACTCCAGGTAGCGCAGAGCCCAACAGCTTCCAGGTCCGACGCATGCCTAGTGGCCACAGAATCCACCGTACATTGGTTAGCGTATCACTGAAAAGGCGAGTGTGAAATCAGCCGCGCTTTAGTCTTCGCTTTTCTCATCCAAATGGACCACGACATTCGATGATTCTATTTATCTCCTCCGAACAGTGACTGCGGTCTTGTAGAAGTT
This sequence comes from Cordylochernes scorpioides, assembly GCA_030710605.1. Taxonomy (NCBI): domain Eukaryota; kingdom Metazoa; phylum Arthropoda; class Arachnida; order Pseudoscorpiones; family Chernetidae; genus Cordylochernes; species Cordylochernes scorpioides. The sequence continues at coordinate 45,555,102 of CP092868.1, forward strand.
ATAATGCGGAGGAAAGAAGCCTGCCCCCAGTACTGCTGCTCCGGCCGGGGATGAAGGAAAGGGTGTCTCTGCGTCCATGTGGACCAACAGCAGCACCCGTGGACTCTGAAATCCTTGGTATGCGCCATCCTTGCCGAGCGCAACATGGCCGCAATAGAACCCCCCACCGCTTTCACGGATGTGCCTCAGAGGAGCCTAATTCGGCAGATTTAGGGTGAAATACTAGAGCACGGGGACCAAGGAAAGCGGGTGAGTCCTATTGAGGCGTAGGACGGGTTTACTCAAGCATAAATAGGAGGGTAAGACAGTGACCAACCAGGTCGTGTAGTATAACTCCTGAGGCTCTGTAGGTTGGTCAACCTTACAGAACTCTGGCCTTATAAAGGCGAGAGACCTATCACATGGTCGCGTGTATCAGTTCCCCCCACTGGCTGCAATGGTGTTGCAGGAGTACAATCCTTCATATTGGGTCAAATAGCCACTTCGGTATATTATCTCCTTATCCGAAATTACGATGGATACAAGCGATACCAGTTGATGTATTCCCATCATCACAACTACTACGATACATTAATACTAAATAATATTTGTTAAAAACAATTCTCTCATTCACCAGCTGAGAAATTATTAAGACGAAAAATCTTAGTGCATATATCATATGTAAATTCTAGTGTTCATTCCATTATTTTGTATCTTTTTCTTTTCCTCGGATTTATCCTTTCAAATCTGTTTATGAGCTAAATTGTCTTAATTACAATATATAAATTTCATGATCTCAATATTGATTGTGTTAGATTTTGCTTTATTTTAAATCTTCATTTGCGGTGAATCCGTGGTAAATCCATGTATAATAAATTTCTTTTCCTCCAATTTACCCAGACTATTAGCTTGATTGTCTTTATTTATTTTTTCATATATATAAATATCATATTAGCATTAAGGTACTATTACTTTTTTTTTCCTGCATGTATCCTACATTTCTGCTTAGAGAATCTGTAAAAGGTCTTAATACAGCTTTTTGTTGTTTGTTGTAAAACAATTATCTAAAAAGGCAAACATCCACTTGCGCAGATGCCGACTAGTTGCCAAATAAAACAGTTGGTTGATAGCCAGAAAATAATTGAACGACTTTTGGCACCGATGTCTAGTGAGAAGTTCACCAGGCCGAGGTATCGTTTCTTCTTCCCGACCGCGATTATCTTATCTATCTTTGAGTCATTCCACATTCCCGTCCGAAGTGTTTCTCCGTTCCAATACGTCTATAATACCGTCTGGTACATGGCTACTTCAATTCCTACCCAATTCTTTGCTTACACAGCTGTGTGGCTCCGTCTGCGGGACAAGGAAGGAAGAGACGTAAGGTGATCTTGCCAGCTAAATTAAGAGGCCCGTCAAGGTCACCGCCAATTATTTTCTACTAAGAAACCTTTTTTTTTTTTTTTTAATACAACCCCTTGTTCCATTCTGGTGTTTTTTCTCCTTCCAGTTTTTTTTTTAAAGAAAACGACCGCTTTGTATAAAGATTGTTGTTTCTTTTTGGCACTGTGTTTGGTATACGATAGCTTCCTTTACTGTCGAGCGATTTCTTCCTTTTTGTTGTTGTTGTTAACGCACTTTATATAGAGATGGATTGTTAGCGGTATATGCTCCTACTTCTTGGGACATTAAAATACGTTGGAATGTGTTTATATAATCTATTGTCTGGGCTCTCTTGTTTCTCTTCTATAAGTATTCAGACATTCTCGAAGGTAATGGTAGACCAGTGCACCATGAAACCATCATCTTTATAAAATCAAAAGACTTGCCCTGATCTAATTTGAACCTCCAATGAACGACCATTTCCATATATAGTGGTCTCTAATGGGAGGTCGTACTTTATAACTAACCTCATCCAGTTGTGGCAGTATAAGACGAGGGTCGTGGTGGTGGAAGATGGGTTAAGATAATTCAAAGGTGACGAAGGAAGGACACCTAGATGACAGTTCCAGTAAACATATCGAACATTGACTTGCGACATCTGTTGTCAGCCTGAAACACGTACGGGGGTGGCTGGCTGGTTGTCTTGATTTTTTAAATCACCAAAAAGTTTCTAACCACTATTCTTCAATGAAAAAAAAAAAAAAAAGTTATAGATGGCGCTAACTATCAGTTTCTCGATTAAGATTTTTGTTGTTGTGTCTTCTTGTGGAATATTAAACCTCGCGAGACTTTCAGTTTATTCTCCTATTTAAAGCCGACAAGAATTTCAAACCAAATCTTTCTAGCCACTATTCCTCAATGGAAAAAAAAAAGTTATAGATGGCGCTAACTATCAGTTTCTAGATTAAGATTTTTGTTGTTGTGTCTTCTTGTGGAATATTAAACCTCGCGAGACTTTCAGTTTATTCTCCTATTTAAAGCCGACAAGAATTTCAAACCAAATCTTTCTAGCCACTATTCTTCAATGGAAAAAAAAGTTATAGATGGCGCTAACTATCAGTTTCTAGATTAAGATTTTTGTTGTTGTGTCTTCTTGTGGAATATTAAACCTCGCGAGACTTTCAGTTTATTCTCCTATTTAAAGCCGACAAGAATTTCAAACCAAATCTTTCTAGCCACTATTCTTCAATGGAAAAAAAAAGTTATAGATGGCGCTAACTATCAGTTTCTAGATTAAGATTTTTGTTGTTGTTCATGTTGTGTCTTCATGTGTAAGATTAGACTTCGAGGCTTTCAGTTTTTTCTCCTATTTAAAGCCGACAATAATTTAATACCAAATCTCATTTAAGACCGGTATTTCGCGGTCACGAGTCCCAAATACAATAATAGTAGGAAAAATGAGACCTATCTCCTATCTATAAATTGTATTCTAGATCAACATTTTAAAGTATCAAACTTATATGATAGCATTTTGATACGACAAAGGGCTTGCTTATCAAATTGCACACCCTTGTGGAAATGAACATTTTCCAATCTGTATTTGATAATAATTTAAACCTTGAGATTAAAAAAAAGGGTCTCTTTTTGATAATTTTATGACGTTCATATATAACTTACCATTTTCAAGACTAAATCGATCAGCCTGCCACTGAGTAGTGCTTCCAGTCTTAATGACAAAGACATTCTACTTCACCCAGTCATGATGGTTGTCAAACAGACACCATCAAGGGTCACAACTTGATACCCTAATATGATTGAGTGGAGATAAGAAAGAAGAAGACTAAATCGGATATAAGACCGAGAAATTCTCGTTTCCGGGCTTGGAGATATGTTTAGCTTCAACTTTCACCAACATCTTTACGAGGTGTGTCACAGTCTCCACATATCCATTCTATAGCGAGCCTGTAAATGCTTGTCGCAACAAAACGTCAGATTTGTTTTACTCATTTTCGACAACGTGTTGGTATTCCGGAAGACGGGGAATAAATGGCCACGGACACATGTACAGCCTTGTTACAGTATTATCAAAAAATCCATCACAATTCTTGTTTATCAGGCGGTCGAAGACTCAAATCTATTTATAGCGGTAAGTGGTGTCTTGTCTATGGAGCAATCGGCCCAAGTACTCTGTGTACAATCTTGGCCATCTGAGGCGATCTTCTGTGATGGTCACACAGCAGCAGCTCTCCAATCTTATTATGTTCCGTTGATGTTCAATTACAATATGTCCTCTTAATTTGAATCTCCGATGAACGACCATTTCCATATATGGTGGTCTCTAATGGGAGGTCGTACTTTATAACTAACCTGATCCAGTAGTGGAAGTATAAGACGGGGGTCGTGGTGGAAGATGGGTTAAGATAATGCAAAGCTGACGAGGACAGTTGCAGTAAACTTGTTGTTAAACATATCGAACATTGCCTATTTCCCACTGGTTCCCCAATATATAAAGTGGCGCTTAATTTAGTGTCTTTCTTTAAGCTAATATATTTCAGTTGTTCACCCATGATCATATTATAAATGTAGCAAAAAAACACTGGTTGCCTGTAAAGTCGGTTTTACGGGCGAAGATTTTACGTGACAACGGTAGAATATTTATTGATATGAATATAATTAAATTGCACAATAGGAACAAGGAATTGAATGAAAATAAGAATTGCACAAATTTTAACTATAGAAATATATTTTGTTTACTAAAACATTGTACATGTAAACTTAAACTTAACTAATTCCTATTTGAGTGATTTTGTTGAGGATAGGACGATGATAGGAGAAATATGAAATGAAAGGAAGTGTTTCTGCTGTAATGTGTCTTGCGAAAGTCAAGTCGATAGTTGTTCCTTTTAACGTAGTTGACTTAGAAACGTTTGATACGCAATCAAGATTATACGTATTTTTCATGAAATTAAGAAACGAGTTGTCAGGCTTTACGTTTTTGTTAAAATCACCACACAGAAGAATCGGTATACTAGAATCAACTTGCACGAACGGTGGCACGTACTGGCTGTTGTGAATGTACGGACCGAGTCCTTGCCATAGTAACATTCCAATATCCTGCATACTAGCTCCTGGATGAATATATACAGCACCGAGTATAAACTTGAAGCTAGTATTAGCGGCGAAGCAAGTAACTTCAGTCATGCACATGTCACCCTTGGTTTTATTGACACGAGTTACGTCTGTAATCGCAACTTGGAACACTTCCGCCGTAGATGTCGATGATAATTTACGATAGATCGCCACTCCAACAGCCGCGTTGGTATTTGAAAATCAAAACACTTATTCAGATCGAAGGTTCAAATTTTTGCTAAATAAATTTGAAATTAAATAAAATTTGTAATTGTAAATGATGAAGTTGAAAATTAAAACATTTACTTAAATTAGATGTTAAAATTCTTTCTCAACACAGTTTAAATAAAGTTTTCTTATATCTGCCACTTTTTCTTAATATTTGTAATTTTAAAGAATCAATTCGAAAATCAAAACATTTATTCAGATCGAAGGTTCAAATTTTTGCTAAATAAATTTGAAACTATTTAAAATTTGTAAAATAATAATTAATTAATTAATTAATTTTAAACTAATAATTTACTTAACACTATCAACATTTATCAATAGTATGACATAACCTATAAACTCAGTTTCTCAACTTTTGTGTCAATCTAACAATTAATCAATCAATCATAGTTTACGATAATGAAATATCAGTGTACAATTATTTACCTTTATTGTTGTAGTTGTTGTAAATGACGAATCTAAGCACTCCACATTTTCACTACAGACACAGCTGACGATACTTTAACCACACGTGTGAACTTGTATTATGACGCTTTCTTGTTTTTCCAACGCCAAGAACGTTCGAGAAAGACAAAGACAGAGACAAGCATGCGCCGATTCAATGCGCCTAATTCTCTAGCGCTGCGCGCGCAGCACTCTCGTTCGGTGACTCATCGTAACGTTACCGGGCGTTACACTTTTTCATAAGTGACTCCCAGCCGCAACCTAATTTAAGACGTTGTCACGTCAAAAAAGAAACGGAACCTCTTCCATCATAATAGACGTAAAAACTAGGCGCCCATCGATTGATCAAATCTATAAGTATTACATCAAATTTTGGAGCGATATTCAATGACCTCAAGGGAGGAAGAAATCCAGAATCTCCGGTTTCCATCTCCCTACAAGTCAATAACTGTCATCTAGTTATACAGTTACATTGGTTCCCCAGACTGCAGGTGTGTCGGCACCCTCGGACTCAGTAGTATGGACTGGTGATTCTTTGTACTGTTTCATGGAATGAGGGGAATGCCATTGTTCCGTTAGTCAGCCACATTTCCCTGCAGGCATTCACAACTACCTTAGCGTCAGGGACTCACAAAGTTCCCACCGTACTTCAGGACAGTTTCCAACTTGTGCTGCTTCTCCCACCCACCACGTAGAGGAATAGATTCTGGGTGGGAAAGCGATACTCCCATTAATTTTTCTATTGCAGTAAGGGCAGTAGAAATTGTTTATTTAAAAAAATAATCATACCCGTCTATAATAGTTTCGAATTTTGATAAAAGATGGCGCGCTAGTGAATCATAATATAATTGTTCTAATAAAAGGCACAAATTGAAATTTGCGGAAGAGCGATTGCTCGAAGCATATTATATATTTATAAATGTATGTAATTCTGCTGTCCTCAAAGCTTATGTCCATAGTTCATCTAAAATACCCATTCCAAGAGTCTAGCATCAGTATCACTATAAAAGGAAGATCGAAAAATGCAATATAACAGTGGTATGGTAGATTAAACTGGCGAAACCGCTGGGAGGGTTCACCACTGATGAGCCTGGCTCTCCCAATAATTTTCCCATTGCAGTAAGGGCAGTAGAAATTGTTTATTTTAAAAAATAATCATACGTGTCTATAATAGTTTCGAATTTTGATACTGGGTAAGTGCTTGCTGCCTTCAACAATTGCCATAGTATAATAACATACGGTTCTATAACAGACTGATAATTCTATATACACTCATGTGAATAAAAAACTTAAGGAACCTAGTACCAAGTGTGAACAAAATCGCGCCCTTGTCTCTTAAAAAAAAAAAACTCACTTTTCGGCGTTCGTTTGCTATTTTGGACGTAAACGGCGGTGGCCAGTAATGGTACGTTTTAATGGTTATTAAGTTATTATCTGTAACACTTTTTTAGTTTTGTCTTTGGAACGTGAGGTGTTATTTCCCCGTGTTGTATAATAGGCTTAGAAAATATAGCCATTATACTTTCCCCAAGTTGGCTTTTGGAGAATGTTCTTTCTATTTTACATATCTCCATATATACTTATATGGATAACGGATTTTAGCTTTTTTATATAATCAGACAGCATTGATAGTTATTAAGAGAGAGCCATCTCCTATGATCGTGCAACTAAAAGTTGCTGATGGCTTGCGCCATCTGACGGAATAAATATCAACTTATCGTTGATTTTTAATTATTCAGGAATTGACCAAGTACCATTTTTTTTTCAACCCAATTCTGGAATAATTAAAAATAACGATTAGTTGATATTTATTCTGACAGATGGCGCAAGCCATCAGCAACTTTTAGTTGCACAATCAGGAGATGACTTTCTCTTAATTTATCCACCTGATCCCAGTACAATTTCACTTTTGTGCTTATTTTTTTTCACATAGATAATTATGAAAATTCGAAACTATTATAGACGCGTATGATTCTTTTAAAAATTAAACAATTTCTACTGCCCTTACTGCAATGGAAAAATTAATGGGAGGGCCTGGCTCATCAGTGGTGAACCCTCCCAGCGGTTTCGTCAGTTTAATCTACCATTATAAATTTTCCATTGCAGGAAGGAAAGTAGAAATTGTTTAATTTTTAAAAGAATCATAACGTGTCTATAATATTATGAAAAAGACATCTCCTTATCGTGCAACTGAGTGTTGCTGATGGCTTGCGCCATCTATCGGAATAAATACCAACTATTCGCGTTTTGAAAATTGAAAAATCAACGAGAATAGTTAATATTTATTCCGATAGATGGCGCAAGCCATCAGCAACACTCAGTTACACGATAAGGAGATGCCTTTTTGATAATATATGCACCTTATCCCAGTACAATATCACATTTATACTATTTTTTCTACATTGTGTCTATAATAGTTTCGAATTTTCATAACAGATGGCGTGCTATTGTATCATAATAGATAATTATGTCTAAACTATGGTAAAATTATTATTAATGGTAATATTTATCAATATAGAATGATGCTTGTACACACACAGTATGTTTGTGTTTGTCTCTTTATAAATTCCCCACAGACACATTAGCAAAATGAGTCTGCCGTTTGTTTGAACATTCTTGGCTCCATTCTATTTACACACACAAAAGTATATCACATTGTGCAAATATATAACATAATATGGAATGCGGAAGTATGCAAAGTCCACATTTCAATTTCCTGGTCCCCAAAAAACAAACTGTTTAGAGCAGCCCTGGCCAACCTAAATGACGCCACGGGCCCCACGGAATCGTAAACAAGGTCTAAAAACTTTAACTATATCAAAATTTTAACTTTAAAATGTATTTTAAAAAATACTTAATACTTCCTTGATGCTTAATGTTTTCATTTATTATTTTTCGGCTGCTTTTTTAAAATAAAAATAATAATAACAATTTAAAATAAAAAAAAATATTTCTCTATTAATTACCATTATTCCTAACTTTTTTCTTCCTTTTTATGGAATCAAATATGTATTTTAAAAATAGTGGGACATATTTTTAATTAAAAAATTATTATAATTATTTCAATATATTTTCTGTTTTTGAAAATACAGACGAGAAATGAAAGTTACAAAAGAAATATAAAGTTAAATGGTGAGCCGCAAAATTTTTACGGCGGGCCGCGGGTTGGCCAGGCCTGGTTTAGAGTATACTTGGTATTTGGTGTGGTTTCTATCTCGACACGGGACACTTTTAACGTCCAAGAACATGTAGAAATGTCATTGATGGAAATTTAGAGGCCTCCTTCTCCCAATATTTACTTCCTCTTAGAACAGGGCTCGGCAACCTTTTGAGTCGGAAGAGTCAAAAATTAAAATTTACAAAATTTCAAAGTTTTTTTTAAAAGAGCAACAAAATTGTTTTCTTGCCAACAATAAATAGTACTCGCAGCTTCACATCCAAAGAACCGCATGTGGCTCGCAAGTCGCAGGTTGCCGAACCCTGTCTTAGACTGGTCTAAGAATTAGAATGTAAGAATTTTAGATTACTCTGTGTGTGTGTGTGTTATCACGACATCAGAAAGTATTTCTTTAAATTAATAGTTTTTCTTAATTTCTTCTAAAATATTATACACATCACCTACTAGGGACGGTACTGTCCACTTTGGAAATCTCTGCTCTATACCATAAGTCTCCATGATGGGGAGCTGCTGTCGTTGGTTGGTTATCCAGGGGGCACCGCATGACTGTCAGACTTTGTCCCAATGCATGGAAGTCTCAAGACAGGACCGATATTCCAACCCTACCAAGATTATTAATTTGATCCATGAATTCAGTCTCCATGACCTTGTATAATTATTCAATGGGATAATTATAAAAAGATGTTCTATACAAACACATAAACAAAACTAATATCTGTTCTCAATTCACTTTTCGATATTTCCCTTCACTTTAGTCCTCCAAGTATTTGTCGAAGTTCTTTCGAAATCGAAAAGGCTTACGGCACTTTTTATGTGAGAGTCTACGTCACGTCCGTATTTACACATGCTTCACAAATGTTTGCATAAACTCAACGCCGGCAAGTCTTTTATCTAGACAGCTCTGAGTCATTCCTAGCTCTCAAATATAGGTCAGATTTGATATTTCCGAGCGTGGATAGCGGCAATATCCGACTGAATCGAACAAAGAGTTTAGAGTACTGTGAAAAAATAGTATATGTGAAATTGTACTCGGATAAGGTGGATAAATTCAGAAAAAGGCATCTCTGAGTTTAGAGTACTGCTCTCTTAGAAGTGTTGGGATGCGAAACCTCAAGTGATAACGAGGAATTTATCTTGATCCATACTTATTATTCGAAAAAAAAATTTAAAATCTCCTCTATCATATAGATGATTAATAAGATATAACCGTATAGGAGGAAAAATTCATCCAGGGAAAAAAGAAGTAAGAAAGTTTTCCCTGTTGAATTTTTTTTTCTCAAAAATAATACTGATTATTATTATTATTAGTGGGACACAAGGCCATGATAATCACGGTGGATAGTTAGCCACTGCGTTCACTGCATGGGTACCACGTGTGGAGAGCAGTTCGACTTTTGCGCTTTGCAAAAATAGGGCGGGGGGCACTTGAAAAAGATGCCCAATACGGGATTCAATCTCTGGCTTTTTAAATTTTCAAAATACTTTTTTTTTTCAAATATTAATTCCAAATTTCTTTTCAGGTCAGAGAACCATAATTATTTTCACAAGACATAACGAACCCAAATTAAAAAATTTTGTGGATGCGTCAAAATATAATTACCTCCCAATTCAAAATTTAAGAATATCTTAAAGGTCCATATACATCATAGGTAAAAAAAAAGGTAACATTATTGTCCCAGCAGCAAATTGCTGAAGTAACTAGATTGGTATCATTCAGATTTCTCTCTTTTTTCGTTTTTAATTAATGATAATCACCAGTGCTGTAGTGGAGGGTATACGGGGGTATACGCCGTATACCCTATGCTTTTAAAATGTAGATAGCGTATACCTAGTGGTTTTACTTAAAAATAGCGTATACCCTATGATTTTGTTCAAATTTTTTATTAAAAATTTATTATTTTCTTTCTTTGTAATAGTAAAAAAAAAAATGATGATAAAAATTGTACTGAAAAATTGCAAAAAATTTTCAAATTAACAATTCACACAAAATATTTCATTCATTTAGTAAAAATTTCTTGGGAAAAATATATCAACTATATTCAAATTAATAATCAAACAAGCCTCCTTTAACGAAAAACGGAAAACGAATATAACCGAACCTTTAATTTTTGAAAATGGTAATTTTGTTTAAAACCACAATGAAATGAAAACTTTAAACTTTCCTAATATTTAAAAGTTATTATGTTTGCTTAATAGAAAATATGTTAAAAAATTAAAGTTTAAATAAAAATAAAGTTATATTTTCTGATGTTAAAATCATTTACAAAAAAAAAGTAAAAACGACTTCTTCAAGATAGATGTTCTCTTATTACCAATGCTGTATTTATCCAGCAGTGATGTAAACTAATACATAAACAATTTGGTTTTCGATTTAAAACGATTTTCTTCTAATTCTATATAATTGAAAATATATTTGAACTTTATCAAATACTCTTCTTTAACTACAGTTGCTATGGTAACCATGCTAAACTACGTTATTGTGGACGTTAATTTTGCATATTCTTTAGTTTATTTGAAGTTAGCAAAAGCTGTTGACAAAATAACATTGATTTTCAAAAAAATATAATTTTGAAAACTTCTTTAAGTAAGTTTATTGATACTGGCTTAAAAGCTTATTTAAATTGTTTTTAATTGTTGATGAAAAGTTGGTGTTTGTTTTTCAAAAAAATAAATAAAATAAAGATTTTATTCAAAACAAATCGATTAAGTAAGTATCTAAATTTTGTTAATGTTAAAATAAGTGAAATTTAAATTTTCTGTACTTATACTAGCTTTCGAAAATAACTCTTCTGTTTAATTATGGACCGCTGGTTGAAGACAGGAAATTTATGTACGAAAAGAAGTTTGGAGGTAGAAGAAGATGCAGAAAAGAATGAACTAGAAGAAGCTGTTAAAAGAAATAAAAACACTGTTGGTACATCAAATGCAAGTACTATCTCAAAAAGAGCTGATATATTGATCAATAGTTCACCAGAGAAAATGAATGACCAGGATTCCAAATTTGAAGTTTGGAATGATTCCCAATATATTAAATTTAAGGAAAAGTATCCATGGCTTTCAATTTCCAAAGGTAGACTCGGATGTAACATTTGCGCAAGTGTTTAAACTTTAGGGGCTGCAAAAAGTGAAAGAATTCATATTTCACCAGAATGGAGTAACTACCTAATAGAAGCAGCAGGAAAAGATCGGGCAAGCAAATTATCAAACATTCGAATGAAAATTAAAAAGCATTGTGAGTCTGTAGCTCATAAAATAGCTGAGAATATTAAGAAAGACAGAAAAAAAAATAAATTAGAAGAATATGCAAACAATATGAACATTGAAGTAGAAAATGAAAATATTAAGCTTTTTAGAACTGCTTATAATATCGCTAAAACAAATAGACCATATTCTGATTATGAAAATCATATCACGTTACAAACATTAAATAGCATTAAATTAGGATCGACTCTTCACTCCAGATATTCTGCTACACAAATAATAAACCATATAGCCTGCGAAATGCGGAAAATGCTTGTTGCGAAGATTTTGTCAACAAATTCAAAAATTACTATACTAATTGATGAATCAACAACCTTAAGTAATAAATCAACTTTGGTCATTTTCTTGAAAGCATATTTAGGAGGAGAAAGTATTGATTATATTTTCTTTGATTTGTGTGAATTACAATGCCAAGACTCAGAAAATATTGAAAAAGAGCTTTTGAATACTTTGTATAAACATGGGTTGAACGAAGAATATTTAAAAGAAAATTGGATAGCAATTGCGACTGATGGGGCAAGTGTCATGGTAGGAAGACATTCGGGAGTCGTAACTGACTTAAGCAAAAGTTTCCAAAACTTTTTGCATGGCACTGCCTCAACCATAGATTAGAGCTTTCTGTTGGCGATACTATCAAAGAAGTCCGCGGAATCAACCATTTTAAAGCTTTTATGGACAAACTGTATTCATTATATAGCCAATCTCCCAAAAATTGTCGTGCTCTGGAGGAAGCTTGCCATGAATTAGGAACAAGATTTGCTAAAGTGGGTCGAATTTTAGGAGTACGATGGATTTCAAGTAGTTTTAGAACAATAAAAACCGTCTGGGAGTCATATGAGTCATTGCACCATCATTTCAAATCATCAACATATCTCGATTCCACATATCAAGGGTTATTAAGAAGATTGGAGAGTCCAGAATTTATATTAGATTTAGGTTTAATGTACGACACGCTTCAGGAAATGTCAATGTTGTCTTTAGAGCTGCAGTCTAGAACAACTACTTTACAAAAGGCGGAACATATAATAAAGAGAACAATTAGAGTCATAGAAAGCTTCAAAACATCACCAGGAGAAAAAAGCTTGCTAGCTCTTGAAGCGGCAGAAAACTTAGTTTTTAGGAGCGTAACATTAGTTCCCAATGCCAAAATTATTCCGATTGATAGAAAAAAATTCTTCTAAGTATAATAGAAAAGTTAAAATTAAGGTTGTGTACAGAATCAAATGAAGATAATGAGCAATTAATTAAGGATATTTCAGCTCTAGAACCAAACAATTTTGACGCAGAAAATGTTCGATATGGAGAGGTCGAAATGAGACGTATTTGTCGAAGGTTTAACTTAGATGAAATGAAATGCATTAACGGCTTGAGAGATTTTGTTGATGATAAAAACAATGTTCCCGAAACACTTCAACCATTTTTCAGGGCAATTTCAACATTGCCCTGTTCAACAGCTGAATGTGAGCGAGGTTTCAGCCTGATGAATGATATAATAACAAACTTGCGGACTTCTTTGCTAATATCAAATGTTTCGAACTTAATGTTCATAAAATTCAAATGGACCACCAATCGAAATGTTTCAGCCGAAAAAATACGTTCAATCATGGCTTTTACATCATAGATCATCTACTGACACTAGATCAAGAGTTTGTGCCAGAAAAAATACAGATGCATCTCGGCAGTCATTATGGGACATTTTTATGTAAAAGTTGTATGTAATATTTTACGTCTTTTTTTCAAATAAAAATATAATTAAAAATAACCTTGTTTATTTTTACCAAAAATTTATATTCTCAAGCGTATACCCTATGCTAATTTTACGACTACAGCACTGATAATCACATTTATTTTTGAACATTACCGAACAAAGACAACGATAGAAATTTTAAAAAAGTAGATGGTAGATTAAATTGGCGAAACCGCTGGGAGGGTTCACCACTGATAAGCCAAGCTCTCCCAATATTTTTTCATCGCATTAAGGACAGTAGAAGTTTGATTGATGTATGAAAAAAACATTCGCGTTTGTTGTCATTTGCTGTATATAGATGGCTCGTTATTGCTTGGTTTTAAATTATAAAAAGTGTAAAGTGGTGTCCATCCCGGGATCTCCAATACTAGTATTGACAAGAAATAAATGCAGTTTGTAGAAATAATTGTACATTGTACAATCCTACGTCATCTTATAGCGTCCTCTCATTGATTCTATCTTAGTACACGATTCTTGTTTATCCTTAATGATAGCGAAAATATAATTGATGAAACACGTACATTTCTTTCTGGGAATATTTCTCAGGGCTTTCTGGTTTTAGATTGAAAAGTCCCAGGATGACGCGTGTCCTTTAAGAATCCTGTAAATAACCAATCTCCAAATCCTAACGCCACTTCCCTTGTAAATAAAATATTTGTTGGAAATATCTCGATCTAAGTTGCTGTTGGAACCTAATAGAGAAATTCTAGAGCTAGGGATGGTCGAGGCCAGGTGTTGTAGGACATTGTCAAACACAGCTGTGTCATTCTTTCATCACCAACGGGGTCGGCGGAACGAGGACGTCTCCTGACGTCATCTACCAGACTACTACCTAACCTTTGCTTATCCCTAGTATACGTGGTACAGGCCATGATAATCATGGTGGGTAGAAGTAGGCGACTACTTTTACTGTAAGTGCATCACATGTCTACCCATGTGAAAAGCAATTCGACTTTTGCACTTACAAATGTGCCAGAGCCCCGTTTGGTTACTTGCATTCGCTGGTGGGGTTGGACTTTTGCAAGAATCGGGGAACATTAGAGCAATTTTTTTTTAATCAGAAAAAAAGTGCCCAATTGAACCCGGGTCGTAGCGGTCGAAAACCAACGGTTTAGACCATCCTTCCACCGACCCCCATTAAAAAAACTATAATGAGCGACCTGATTATAGACTATTTCTCTCTCTCTGAGCGACAACCTGATAAAAAGACCTAACTCCATGACATCACCAATAAGAGACGGCCGCCAAGAGAAGTCATGGACTGAGTAATTGGGGCCATCCGTTAAACCTAAGAAAGTCCTGGATCTGTATGAAAGTAACGAAATTTAAAATATATATTTGAGAGATCAATACCTCTTGTATTTTAATCTTTCTTCCCCCTTCTCTTATCATCTACAAGTATCCGAGTATCCGGGTGTTTTTTTTTTTTGTCATTTTATTTATTTATTACAAAAAAACACGCTATATCCTATGTGGATATTTGCGTGTAAATATTTAATCTATTTTATGTACATAGTTTTTTTTTTTTTTGTCATGGAGTTTCATTTGAATTGTGCTTGTCCCACCTATATATAGTCGACACTTGTAGGACTTTATCATTCAAGGGTGTCTACTCACTCTCTTTCTGTGAAAGTAGGTAGATATATATATATTTATATCAAACATATATCTATATATATAAAAATGGAAGTTTGTTGGTTGGTCCGTTGGTCCGTCCGTCCGTCCGTCCGTGAGTGATAATCTTCTACATCGCTCAACCAATCATGATGAAACTTTGGGAAGATGTTTAGTATACTACAGGGATGGTTTCTGGCTAATTACTCTTTAGAAATAACCTTTCGTTGCATTTTTATTTACATTAAAACGTAAATTCACTCGCAATCAGCGCCCTCAAGCGTCGACGGCGGCGCACGACGATTGGCTGCCGCCGTGCACGTGACCTCCCTGTGCGGCGGAAATGGCGGGCGGTCACGTGGGCCCTCGGGACAGCCATGCGCTCACAGGGAAGTCGCGTGAACGCCGGGAGCCAACGGGCCCCACCGCCGCCGTGCTATTTAATGAAGGGCTATATTGTCTATATATATATAAATCACTTCCAAATTTTTAAGTAACGTTCCATTCTCAATCCCGTTGAGCTTTAGATCGGCTAAAACATTTTTATCTTTATAAGTGAATATTAACTTTACTGTACTGAATAGTTTAGTATAATGTTAATTCAACATATTACAATTTAGCCACTGCAACGCGTGGCCGGGTTCGCTAGTATTTATATATATGTGATGAAGAGTTAGGTCTGGTAAGCCTTGTAGAATCCTGTCGACTTAGATGTGATATTGGAGTTGCTGTCGACTTATCTGTGATGGGATCCTGTCGACTCTCGCTATAGCTGTGGTAACCGAGGGTCAAACCTGTAGTAACCGAGAGGCGGTAACAGTCAGGGCGTGGAGAGTTTTCCAGTACCTCTCTGCACTTTGGAAGACCTTTAACAGTTTTCACAGAGTACAGGCAGTCGTGGTCGAGGCAGAGTGGAAAGTTTGGGAATGTCCACACACACAAAACGAAGAGACACAGCTGTAGTAGGAAAGTTCCATGAACAGATAGGAGTTGAGCTAAGCAAGATGGAGTTAGCAGGGTTCTTACTGTTTACATGACGATGAGGTAGTCCTGGCTAAGACGGACAAGGGCTCACGCTGACGGTGAAAGGGGTGACTGCAGACTAACTGCGCTCGGCTAAAACCGAGGTGTTTATATACCATTCCCGAGGAGGGGGGGGGGGGGGGGGGGGGAGTTGGACTTTAAACGTCTGCGGCATTCCGCACCCTTTGGACCAGATGGCAACGGGCTGCCGAATTCCTTTTCAGAGTTGTTGGATTTCTCTCTCGATTTTAGACGTTTTTGAACTTATCAATCTTGCTTTAACTCAGCTCTTAATCTATTACATAGTTTTATTTATTTGTCTTTAGTTTGTACAAAGTACATTACATATGGTGATGCAATGACACAGATTAATTATGCATATAATTATTTATAGATGTGTTTCTATATACAACATGACAATCTTGTTATAAGTAATTATACAATATAGGGTTGTTGGTTTAAATTACCATAGATGAGCCCCGGGAGTGAAATGGTTTATCCGGGTTTAAACGGGTAAAGCCTCTCTAACACAGGTAAGTAATTAAAATATCTTTTAATTAATTTAAACTGTGAGGGTTAAAAAGGGCTATAACAAGATGTTTTGTTTGGATATATCTGCAAATTATAAAAAATACAACTTATGTTTAATTTAAAAGTTATGATATTCATATAAAAGAGAAATTAAGATAAAACCTTTGTTTGATAAAAAAGAATGATGTTTTAAGAGATTGTTGGCGGGCGTTGGAAAGGGTCAGTGGTTAAAGAATATGCAATTGTAAGTATTACACAGGTAATCAAATATTTAGATCCAGGTGCAAAGCGAGGATATAGACTTGTGCGTCTTCTGAGGCAATGTTTCACCTGTGATCCTGTATAAGGGTTACAGTGCTTTGTCACAATTGTAGGGTTATTGCGTTGAAAAGTTGTTGAAGAAAAAGTCGTTCATTAATATGATTGAAAGGGGTGAAATAGAGTCATGCGTTAAGTAGAATTGTTGTAGCGACAGTAAGTGATCTGACTTGACTTAAAATCAAAGGTTGATTGTGGTCCGCTAGAGCTAAAAAATTGAGTTGTGAGAGTTGTGGACGCTTTGTGTTTGCGTGGGTGATTATGCTCTAGGGATGATTGTAGTAAACTTTTGAAACGTGCTCAGGCCAGAAGTTGGGATTTTTAATTCTGGGGAACTTTGATCAAATAGTTTGTTGAAATTATGAAATCAAAAAATTGTCAAGCAGTACTATCGTTTTTCTACGTTGATGTGAAGCAATGACTGAGAAGATAGTAGTGTAAAGTACACTGAAGTGGTTAGAGAAATAGATTGTTGTATGCCCGAAAGTTAATGATAACATAGTCATTTTATAAAAAGGTATAAAACAAATATAAAATGAATAAAATATATAAATATCATTGTGGTTGAATAAAGTTTAAGTGGATAAAATAAAACAATCAATATATAAAAGTGATAATAATGAAGAATTAAAGTGATTTTTGACAACAAATAAATATTTTGTAATACTAAAATAATATTATGAAAAATAAAATTGATTTCTTTTTATATATAATGTTGGATTAAGAACTAGGGGGATTATATAATTGAAAGGTAAAAAATAAAATATTTTATACAAAAAAAACAGAATATAATTAAAGATTGTGATGTCAATTTAACATGTAAAATGTTTGATATGTAGAAAAAAATAGAGATTTACACGGAATCCAAATATTAAAAATGTTCAATTTAAGGAAGGTCTTGTTCAAATTCAAATATCCAAATGTTTGAAAGTTAGGTTAAGAAATCGACTGTAGAAAAATGTGTGGAATTAAAAGGAATGCGGGACATGGGGATGGAAGGACTGGGGGCCTCTGGGGGGAAGAGTGGCGATAGATTTAGGTGACGCGGCATGGTGTCTCGAGAGTATGTTAACTAGTGTCCATTTTTATGCTTATTTTGGGTAAGAGAGCGTGCTATCTCTCTAGTTCTAGTTATTTCGGGGTATGGATTAAGATGAATTATTAGGTCTGTGGGGATAACATTGAACATTAAATAGGTGGGTGGAAAACTTGTGACAGAATGGGGTGTGTTATTAGAAATTTGCGGATTTTTTCTGAGGTAAAAGCGGGCGCTCTGTCAGATAACAGACGTTTTGGAAATCCTTGTTGTAATACAGTTCTGAGGGCTTGCATGTACGTTAGTGTACTGTTTAACTGGTTAAACTCCCTTTGAGAGTGGTGAAAGCTTGTTGGCAGTTTTATGGTCTATTTGAAGATGTAGTTTTCTCGGTGTTCGTAAGTGTTGTCTTTCGACGTTGTTGCGGTAAAAATGTTATTCAATGATGTCAGGTTTAGATGTGGGTAAAAGTGCGACTTTCGACGTGGACACGCTTTGGGGTGAGAAGTGTCACAGGCATGAAGGCGTCTTTGTGGCCTTTTAAGTGAGAAAAATTGTTGTGATGCGCTGTGTGACACGAGTGAGTGAATTGAATGGAAAGGTGTCACGTGAAGCCTTTGTTTTTGGTACAGCATCTAACTTGTTTCATCATGAACAACAAATTTACTAGTCATGAGTGGTGGTTGTACAAAACACATCGAGATATCTTGGTTGTTAGTGAATGAGGCACGTTTAGTGGCGACGGAGCTTGTGTTGCTCGAATTCGATTTGTTGCTAAGTCGCGCGCTAATAGATGGTGGCCAATTGTAGAAAGTGATGGGAAGTGTGTTGTAGTTTGTTGAGAGAGATGTGTGGATAATTAATAATTATGCATGTAAAAGGAAAGGACGGGGGAGTGTAGCTATGTTGGGATTTAACGATTGTAATAGTTTTGGAAGACTGTGACTTAATTTAGCTACTGACGTGGTAGTTGATGGGATTTTTATTTTTAACTTGTTTTGGGAAAGATAGTTACTTTTCTAGTTGTGATTTTGAAGATATTGTATCTTTCGATTTTTGCAATTTAAAAAAAAAAATGCGTTTCACCTATGTTTATTAAAATTTGAATATATTTTTTAAATCCTTGATTATGGTAGTGCAAAAATTATCCTTGTAAAAGGGGCAATGGCGTGATAGTGACTTATAATTTGACTGGGGCGTTTACATAAAATAGTGAACATAAAAATGATTTTTGCAAAGTTTTGAGCATTTGATTAAGAGATTGGTGTTTTAGTATAAAAATAAGATATTACGAAAAACACACAAATAAGTTTAGAATTATGATTCGAGTAATTAAAAAAATAATGATTTTTTAAAAAGGTAAAATTGAAAGTAATGAATTAAAATTTATAATTTGCTTAAAATAAAAATTGATAAATGAGGGTGTAAAAGATTTAATATTTGAATTGAAATGATATAACAATGGTAGAAATTGATTTAAAATGATTACAGTGAAAATAAACATTAAATTTATAGAGAATCAAGTTGTGAGCATGAGGAGAAAGTTTTTAAAAACTCACAGTTTTGAGGATTGTTCAGTCAGGAGGCTTGGTCTTTGGTTGTTGTCCTGCTGATGACGTGGAAGACGCTCCAAGTAGAGCTTGTAGAAGCTTGTAACTTCTGTTTGGTGACGGCGGCATGTCGCCTGGAAGGTGGTTACGTTGTAAGGACGAAGGTGGGGAACTCCTCACCGGCTTATTTTGCGGGATTTTCGGCTGTGTCGTTGGGGGGAAGATTGATTGGTCGTTTCGTTGGACTGGCGGCGGGTTTGTTCCTCCATCTTTGCTCTTCCTCGCTTCTATCTGGACAGACTTCTTACCTCTTCGTTGTGGTCATCTTCGTTGTGGTCATCCTGTCGACTTTGGATGTAATGAAGAGTTAGGTCTGGTAAGCCTTGTAGAATCCTGTCGACTTAGATGTGATATTGGAGTTGCTGTCGACTTATCTGTGATGAGATCCTGTCGACTCTCGCTATAGCTGTGGTAACCGAGGGTCAAACCTGTAGTAACCGAGAGGCCGTAACAGTCAGGGCGTGGAGAGTTTTCCAGTACCTCTCTGCACTTTGGAAGACCTTTAACAGTTTTCACAGAGTACAGGCAGTCGTGGTCGAGGCAGAGTGGAAAGTTTGGGAATGTCCACACACACAAAACGAAGAGACACAGCTGTAGTAGGAAAGTTCCATGAACAGATAGGAGTTGAGCTAAGCAAGATGGAGTTAGCAGGGTTCTTACTGTTTACATGACGATGAGGTAGTCCTGGCTAAGACTGACAAGGGCTCACGCTGATGGTGAAAGGGGTGACTGCTGACTAACTGCGGACTAACTGCGCTCGGCTAAAACCGAGGTGTTGATATACCATTCTCGAGGAGGGGAGGGGGGAGTTGGACTTTAAACGTCTGCGGCATTCCGCACCCTTTGGACCAGATGGCAACGGGCTGCCGAATTCCTTTTCAGGGTTGTTGGATTTCTCTCTCGATTTTAGACATTTTGAACTTATCAATCTTGCTTTAACTCAGCTCTTAATCTATTACATAGTTTTATTTATTTGTCTTTAGTTTGTACAAAGTACATTACATATGGTGATGCAATGACACAGATTAATCATGCATATAATTATTTATAGATGTGTTTCTATATACAACATGACAATCTTGTTATAAGTAATTATACAATATAGGGTTGTTGGTTTAAATTACCATATATATATATATATATATAAATTGACCGCGCAGAATTCAGTTCCGGGAATGGCTCTCGAATGACAGAGCAAGGATTCGTAATCATTTCAAGGATGTATTGTTATAGAGAGATTTGTTGAAAGTGTTAGAACATGTTTTCGGAAGGAAAAATCATCCAAAATACAAAATAATAAATAAATTCTTCAAAAAACCAAGCGACACAATATGAATCTATTTGAGATCTTCCCGGCCAAATTTCCAACTCTAATATAAGAGAATCTAATCACGTAACTACACCTAGCTGAAGAGAGAGAATGCCATCTATTGTATCAAATAAATACTGAATTTTTTTTTTAGTTGCAAAATTCGGTTAAAAACTTATGGATAAATCAAGGAAAGCCAACCACGCACGCTTTTCGTGCTTTTGGTCCCTTGTAAATGTGGAGTAGGCTGGACAGGTGGTCAGATAAGTTTCTAGATACGTCGAGGGAAAGGTATTCAAAGACTGAATGTGTGTGTGAATAATCTATATGACATCCTGTTTGAAAAGAGGCAGAGAGAAGATCTGGGCGCGGTAGCATACTGAAAGAGTTGATCGTGTCACTGAGCGACATCTTTCAGGCCAGAAAATGGTTCAGCCATTTGGACAGCAAGACATTTCGACTTATCGAATTCTGCAGACTTCATGAGTCCCTCCCTGCAACTATGATTACCACGGACTTCAGGTAGGCTTTAAGAAGTTGCTAAAACAGATGCGGGTTTTAAAAATATAATTTATTGAAGCTATAGGGCTTCGATCAGGTCAAGAATACACTTCTAACACGATTCGCTTATCTCGCTCTCTCATTTTAAAACTTAGCCATTGACTTTCCAGTGACTTTCTAGACTGTTGGGCGGCGGAAGGTGTCTGTCAGAACGGATGGACCTCGGAGATAGGTGACCGCCGGCTGTCATTGCGGCAATCACCGGCCTTGTCTGGGAGACCTTAATTGACATCCTTTCCTGGACTCCCCGGTGTCGCAACCAAGCCGGTGAACCCAGAGTTGTCGCGGGGGTCAATGAAGAACGAACATCTCCAGAGTGCCCGTGGAACCATCGCTAAATCACCGAGCACCATCGCCCCATACCCCGGGAATGTCGGCCTTGTGGACAGGCGATCAATGTCGCCGACGGCTGACCTGGGCACGCACCATGACGTCACTAGGCGTGTCCTCCCACCATAACCTTCCCATTGATTCCCTTGTTGCTCGGGTATAGAAATCCCTTCGTTGAGATTGCTTGCCGAGGCAGAAATCTGGACGTATGGGTCGTTAGCGGGACCGCCATAACCGAATGGAATCATTAATATGATCTCTTCTCCTCCATACCAGCTTGTTTAAACGCCATTTCTTTCAGGGGAAGATTAATCTTAAGTACGTTGCGCAATCTTGGCTTGGCGCTTGTCCTTTCTATTCTATTCTTCTTTGTCGCCTACTCATCAGAGAATGCGGTTTCCTTGCCATTACTTAGGGTTTTAATAGAACTATGCATTTATGGTTAATAATGAACTATAACCTTTCGCTCAAGTTGGGACTCGGAGCTTCAGTGTTCTGAGGACGACTAAACCTTCGATGAGGACCTTGTAACACCCCACCCCAACTCAGATCTTGTACATACACACAGGTTTTTGTAGAAATCTAATACGATAAGCCCTCTATTTTACTTCTTCTAGAACCTACCAAGAGGTCTATTTTAGGCTATTGTTTAGAGAAGTGGCCACTCTGCTTCTCATTCATCTTCGTCCCTGACTGACACGCTTCGTTCACTTGGTTTAAATGTCCTCCTCTTTTCTGATCAATTGATTCTGTACTAAATAGAGAGAGAGAGGGCACTAGCGAATAGAAATTCTTTCTAAACCATTGTGGATGGGACTTAAAAAGCTTATTTATTTATTTTAAGTTAATTTATCTCTCCAAAATATAAAAAAAAAAATTCAGAAATGGCTCTGATACAATCTGAGAACTTATTCTTAACATTTTTACAGCAATTCCTATATCAACAACAACAACAAAAGCCTTTATTTAGGGCATTCCGCCCCATACAGGATTCGCCGTATTTAGGAGAGGGAAGAAGAAACATTTACAACAAAATAAGGTTTGTCTCACATTCAGTTACCTATTTACAGATAGTTCATCCTCCAGTATCCTTTGCCCAGCATTCTTTCTCATGCGCCCAGCTTCTGTGCAGAACTTAAAGTATCTAACAATCAGTAATTCATCATTCAGAGCTGAAGAGAGAAGTTGACATATGCGATGGTATCTAAATTGACCAGAGTTAGGGCCAGCAATTCCTATATAATCGTTTCATTTTATTTATCAAACTTTTTTTCATGTGGGGTAAACATGGGTACGCTTCTGACCTTCCTTATTATGGACACGACACTAAACAAATTATACAATATATGGAAGATGTGGTTTGACCAGGAGTATCTGCAGACTGAACAAACGTTAGGTTCCAAAATGGCCGCAGCGTTGAGGAAGTCTCTGTTTCCTTGTCCCTTCCATCTCTGTGTCGTTAGACGTCACGCTCTGCCGCACTAACGAACTTCGTCGGCCTTGTTGACGTTCATCCTGGACCTTCCAGTCAGGTTTCACTGGGCACGTTGGCTTGATCTGTTTTACCGCCCTATATCTACATCGGGATCACTCTTCTACATTAGAAAATCTGATTTCTTTTATGAGCAGGGAACATCTGAGAACCACACACTGGCGACACTGAATCTAGGTTGATAGTTTACAAACCTTCTATCAGCGCACTCTCTTTTCCCACTCGGATGTTCTGTCCTAGGCGGACTCCTGCCGTGGTCTTCCATCCCTGATCTAGGCGATAGGAACTTGCGGTAGCCGCCCTTTATCTGTTCAATTTTCTTTCATTCTCCACTAGAGCACAGTCCATTTTTATATTTGCGTTATAATTGTATTACGAATCAAAAGTTTTACGAAGGAGCATCTTCGTAAAAGATGCTCCTTCGTAAAACTTTTGATTCGTAATACAATTATACCAATTATACGGAGTTTACCTGTAGAAATTTGCGTTATAGGTTTTGGTGTCGGTTATTGTGAAATTTGATTGATAATTCCTGAACTTTTTGCTTGCATGTCTTCCGCCAAGTGGTGTTTGGCATTTGACAACGATAGTGCCAATCCCCAACATTTACTTGAGTTTATCCAAAGCCAGTGATCTTTGGGACAACCCAGTAAAAAAATCATCAAAATTCTGAGACATCACCAGGTTATGGAACTGATCTCACGGAATATATTCAGGGAATAAGAAACAATAGTACAACTGCACTTTTCTTTCATTTTTACTTGAAGGACTCTTTCGTGAGCTTGAGTAAATGGTACTTCATCCGTTTCTTTGGGACCAGGTTCAACATAGTCATTAAACTCTTCATTTGCCACAAACTGCTTTTTGACCTTTCAACCTGCCAAACTTCCTGTCGCCTATTAACTACATCCGCGCTCTCCAACACTTCTTGAGCTCTTCAACTGCTATGTGTTGCTCAGCTACACTTTTGGGACTGAAAAAGCTCTCCGAAGAGCTTGTATCAGGCAAACCAATAATCAAAACACAATACTTAAACATTATATTTCCAGTAGAAAATATACGTTGCTCGCGTTTCTTACTCGAGAGGATAATTATAGGTGGCATCTTTTACCTCCGCAATCAGCGGGATTCGTAAAGTAGCATTGAGGTGACCTCTCTCTAGCAAGATAACATGGAATTGATGACACCTTTTGCTAGTAAAGGTCTACGATTGCTTTGCACTTTGCCGAAGGCAGGTTTTATGGCAAAATATTCTGATTTGATTGTACGTACATGCGCTTTAGAAACATAAAACAGAAAGAGGTTGAGATTGGTTCAGCGATTCAACGTCATCGCAACATCACACATATTTGGTTTCCAACCCGCCGCGACACCAATTTATTTTAAGAAATAAATAAAAGCGATAATCCAAACAATTCTGATCATTTAAGCTTATGCTAAACATCACTAGAAAAGAGAGGACACAAAAACAAATAAAACATGGGGACTCGTTTTCACAAGGCATAGTCGAACTGCTTTAATTCAATGTTTCTCAAAGAAAGTGTCCCCGGAAATAAAATACAATTAATATCAAAATGGGATGAAACACACATTTGTAATCATGCTGGAAACATGCAAACATTCCCTAAAATACGATCTCGGTTATATACATGCATGCATGGTATAGTGAGTTTAACAATAAGGCAAAAAAAGACACATCTATTTATATGTAATTCCACTGTCCTCTTATGTGTTATTTGTTTGTATAAATACCATTACTTTGATTTCACCCTTCATTTTCCCATATAAATATGCAGAATCGCCCAATACGCAGTATTTGAGCTCTTAAAAGCGGTATGTTGTATTAAATTTGTGAAACCGCTGGGAGGGTTCCCCACCGATTAGACAAGCCCTCCCGTTAATTTTTCATTGCAGTAAGGTAATTAGAAAGTCTGTATTATTTGTAAAAGAAACATTTATGCTTAATGTTTCTACGTATTTCTTATATAGTGAGTTTGTTCATCGCCCGATTCTCGCCAGCAATCCATTCAATTTGGAAGTGGGTGGTTCAACAGGTCGAGACACGCGATGGAACTGCGGGGAAGAATTTCAGGTTCGAAAAGAAGAAGTCATTGTTACACTAGCTGCCATATCAGTTTGGAGGGCACACGTGGGACGGTCTGTGACGTAGCTTAATGACCTAGTGTGCGAGAAACAGCCGAAACTTTTTAACATCATCATTAGCCTTGAATTCCCCCCTCTCTCAAGCCTTCTTCGTTCTTCTCGTTTTTCCAGATGGAAGGAGATCGGCATGTAGGCGTGCTAACCTTGTCTTTCTGATATGGTGTAATATAATTGTTCTTTCTTTATTTTATTCTTTTTATTGATTGGAAGAACTTAGTGGAGTTTATGCAAAGCAATCCCCTAGTATCACTTTTTACACACTAGGGTAATGAACAGTGAATCTTTCTGATGCATTATTAAAGGGAGAGGAATCTCGTTTGGTACATGATTTTCATCCTCCTGCAACTTTAAGAAATATATATCTAAAAAGACAAAAGTCGCCTCTCCCGTCAAAATAAACGTCAAAGCTAGACGCTATCTATTGACCGTCTCCGCAAACAAGCGGCCTCGGGTCGATAACAAAGCCTTAACACCAGCTTTGGCAAACTGAAAAGCGTCCACCTAGCTGGTGTTGTGACTTTGTCATCGACCCGAGGCCGCTAGTTTGCGGCGACGGTCAATAGATAGCGTCTAGCTTTGACGTCTATTTTAACGGGTGAGATGACCATTGTCTTTTTAGAACATTATCCTCCCGGCAAAATTTCCATCTATATATATATATATATATATATATATATATATATATATAAAATAATCATTATATTTTAAAGATATGACCTCAATATGAGGTTACGTTTTAGCTGCCTAAGAAGAGATCTATCCTCGCTAAGTTTATTTAGTGTTGAAATTCTCCTTCGGCATCAATAGTTGTCGCCACAAAATTTCGGAAGCCTTCGTCCAAAAACCGTTTCTTTGATTTTCTGCCTGACCGTGTTGCTGCAGGCATTGCAGAAAAAGGCTGTCTGACACACTGATTATGATAGGTGTGAATCAAAAGGATCAATCTGTACTTGTTGTGGGTCTTTCTTTGTGTTTGCTTCAATTGTATGAGTGAGAACGCATAAAAATTCATTCCAATCCAGTGTGTCTCCTTCTTGATGCACAAGTTTCAAATTCCGTAAATGTATAACTACTATTAACAGCATATCGAGGTTTACCACCAAACAAAGTTTTCATAAAAGAATGAACGATATCTGGAGACCAGGGACAACTAGCTCGATGCAAACAGCTCTCAGTTCCAACTTAACACCAAGACAGAGATTACTGGAGATGGTGGTGGAGGCCTTCCACAGACAAGAACAAATTAATGAAATGTGTGTAGATTTTATCACATTCACCTCACTCTGCTTTGATATTTCACGAGTAAATTTTTCTCATCGATGGACATTTTGCCGGAAAATACTCTCCCGTATATAGAAGGTACAACTAAGCAGCCCCATCTATTCCTCGTAGTTCTTAGAAATCCTATGGGGTTACATTGTAGTAGGAATTTATTTTGGTAACTATGACTACAACAATGGGCCAGAGAAACAATGAAGATAATCGATAGAGCAAATGTCAATTTAAGTTCAGGATCGCTAATCTGAAAGGATGGATGGAGGCTAAGCTTCGAAATGGAAGAAGATGGCGGACTACTGATGGACCTCAGCGTGCTACGGGGAGCGACTTCAGCGTACTACGGAGAGCGACTTCAGCGTACTACGGAGAGCGACTTCAGCGTACTACGGGAAGCGACCTCAGCGTGCTACGGGAAGCGACTTCAGCGTACTACGGAGAAGGAATCAAGAAGGATATTTTAAATAAAAGTTTATATTTTATTCAACTATATATATTTATTTCGACACGAAAATTAATATGCTGAATCGTTAGCAGTTTTTCTATTAAAAAACAATGTTCTTTAATTTTTAGGGAAAAAGGTTTTTAAAAAATATATAAAGTAATAATTAAATGACAGAAATATTTTAAAAAGCTTTTATTAAAATGCCCTAAAAGGAGAGAATAAATATTTCAGCTCCCTCCATTGAACAATTAGATCTATAGAAGTCCAAATAAAAGCGGTGGGGGACGATCATCGTATGTTGAGTGAAGAGGTAAAATATTTAGTGAACAAAAACCTGTTTATTGGGGTTACACTTACATCGCCCGTCCTTCTGGGGACTTATACATCTGAAGAAGGTTTAGTGGTGGATGTGGTAAGGAGAGCAAGATGAGTCCCGGATATGTACAGATGTCTTCTCTCTTATCTTCACTCAATCATATTAGGGTATCAAGCTTGTAAAGCTTGAGACTGGGTGAAGTAGAATGCGTCTGCCTTTGTCATTAAGACTGGGAGCACTACTCAGTGGCAGGCCGACTTAGCTCCAAAATAAATGGCTGCCTCTGACATGAAGAACAGACGCCATGTACAGCCGCTCCTAACATGGAGTACAGACGCTGCTCATTCTGTATTCCTGGATTAGGAGCCCTTACAGGGTACTATCAGCCGGGCCAGCTGAGCCCAGGATTTTTAGTCAGCCTGTTACTGCTCCCCCTCCTCCTTTTTAATCTGGGCTTGGGACCGGCAAAGGCGGAGTTACAGATATGTTATAGATACGGTAGTGAGCAGATAGTTAAAGAAAGGTTATTAAAGTATAAAGTGAACATTAGAGTTATAATACAGTTACAAGTTCATGTACAAAGGCAGAAGGGGGAATGATTGTGGAGGGTTTAATTATTTTATTTATTTATTCATTTTATTAATTTATTTATTAAAATTTGGAACTATTATAGACGCGTTTGATTCTTTTAAAAATAAAACAATTTCTACTGTCCTTACTGCAATGGAAAAATTAATAGGAGTTTTCATTCCAGTAGAAATTGTTTTATTTTTAAAAAGAATCAAACGCGTCTATAATAGGTTCGAATTTTGATAACAGATGGCACGCTAATGCATCA
Organism: Cordylochernes scorpioides; assembly: GCA_030710605.1. Lineage (NCBI taxonomy): Eukaryota > Metazoa > Arthropoda > Arachnida > Pseudoscorpiones > Chernetidae > Cordylochernes > Cordylochernes scorpioides. The sequence goes on from CP092868.1 coordinate 45,583,309, forward strand.
TAATATAATTTATTTATTATTGATTTTCTTTTTTCATTTTTTTTATAACATCTTACAAATCTGTTTATCAGTTGCTTTATATTAAATCACTAGCCGAATGACCCGGGCAACGCCCGTGTTTTACCCGACTGTAGATGTTACAACGGTGATCCTTAGGTCGCTGGTTCAAATCCGGCTCGAGGGAGCCGGCGAGCACGTGACCTCCCTGTGCGCGCGCATCCGTGACAGAGGCCGATGAGGAAAGACGGTCGTGACTATATATATATGTTAAGTTTGAAATTCATGATGATCGTCGACCGCCACTATTATTCTGACTCATCTAATTGTTCAAGGACGGAGAAACTGAAATATCCTTTTTACTGCATTTTAATAAAAGCTTTTTTGAAAACTTTTAAATTATTTATGTAATATTTAGAGTCCTGAATTCTAAATGTACAAATCTATCATTATATATTGAATTTTTAAAATTTGGTTCATTAAAAAAAAAATATATTATTAATACAGTAGAACCTCCCTTTAGCGACACCTCTCCACAAAGGACAGTTTTCATTTGCAAGATTACTATTTTTACTATTTAGCAACTCTCCGGTAAGAGGACACCTCTCCCTAAAGGATACTTTGGCTCTGCAATTAGGTGTCCTTTACAGGGAGGTTCTACTGTATTACAAATGATTATATCTATTTCTGACAATATCTTCTCACAATTATTTATAGTTCTAGTTCCTACTAACGATTTATATTTGTGGAAGACCAGTTCATTACGCCACAAACAGCTGCGCCTATTTTCTCCCTTTAATATCTGTTGGAGCTTGGATCCTAACAATGTTAGCTAGGACTTCCGTCTAGATCCTTTAGCCTTTAGTCTGGTCTTAGATGTTGACGATATCTGACAGAGCTTGTTGTTGACTGTACACCAGACCTGCGGATTGACTACTGAGAATATGTCCTTCTCTAGGTGCGATGTAGCAGCAAGCTGTTTAAATAAAAGAATGACCAAACAGCCTCACTGGTTTTACCTGTGTGACTGACTTAACTTTATTATCACTTTCACTCTTTTTATATACATATATTTATTGACATAAATTGAAAGAAAAAAATGAAAAAATTACATAATTATAGAACAATGCAACCTGGCAAGTTTTTTACATAGCTAGGCGCTAACAATATACAACTTCTATTTTATTCCAGACTATATCGCGGCCATCTTGAAGTCTGATATAATGTTCACTTGCGTTGTTAGCTTTATTGAGTGAGTGTACAAAATTTCAGATTTATACGTGTTCTGGAAGTATATTAAAAATTGATTACACAATTAGTCCAATCCAGACAACCCAGATGTCTTAAATTTTTGTAGACTTGCACTGTTAGCTTTATTGAGCGAGTGTACAAAATCTCAGAATTCTATATGGTCTGTAAATATATTAAAACTCGATCACAAAAACTGAAAGGAAATATAGAAATTATTCCATTCCCGAACACCACGACCACATTTTTATGGGACTCTAGCCGCTAATTACACCAAAGAAACGGCTGCGCCTATTTTTGTCCGTTTGAAAGGAAATTCTCTTATCTCGTCTATTCCCGACCCTCGCGGCCACCTAGAAGTCTGGAGTTTTGTACACTTGCCATGTTCTAGAAGTCTTACATTTTGTAAACTTGCAATCTTAGTTGGATTGAACTAGTCTATCGAATACCAGACTTCTACGTGATCAGAAAAAAATGATAAAAAATTTTGATATGAAGTATAGAAAAAAATAATTCATTGCCGACCACTCAAAAGCCTGGAATCAACTTTGTATTGTTAGCTGTTTGAACGAGTCTACAAAATTTCAGACTTCTGTGTGTTCTGAAAGTATATTAAAATTGTGTAAAAACAAAATTTGAAATTAAATATAGAGATTAAAATTAGTCAATTGCCGACTATCCAGAAGTTTGAAACTTTGTCAACTTACATTGTCATCAGGTGTGAACAAGTAAACTAAATTTCAGACTTCTTGGTGCTATGTAAGCATATTCAAAATTGATTACACGATTTGTGGACAGACAGACAGATATTAGCAAGTTAAATAAACATTTGAATAATAAGAGAGATGTGTTGAATGCAGCGCTGCTTTTTTTTTTTTTTACAATGTTACCCATTGTATTCGCTAAATGGTAAATCGTGAGTTACCTCTAGAATTTCCAGTAGTGCTCCCTGCAGAATAGCGATGGCTTCCTCGAACAAAAAAAAAAAACTCTTCAAAGGAATATCCCGAGTACAAACTTTGTGAATAAATAATAAAGGATATAATTGTAGAGGTAAAAAATACCTCTTTTGACAATAGGTTTATATAAGGTCCCAAAATTTCGTAAACATATTATGATTATGGTTTATATTTTGCAAGTGTTCACGAAATTTTGGGACAACCTTGTAATTCTGAAACTTGGCCCACCTGCTGATTGGCCACCCTTGATATAGAACATCAGAGATTAAATCATTCTTCTATAAGAATTCTGTTATAATTTTACCAAAGTTGTCCCAAAAGCTCGTAAACACTTGCAAAACATAAATCATAATTTGAAAATAGAGCAATCCATAAATATAAATCTTTAATTAAAAAGGCATATATTGGATCAAAATAGAATTTATTTTACCAATATTTCAGTTGGCCGAACGTCAACCTTTATCAAGGTATTATAACATTTTAAAGTGTGTCAACAACAAACTTAGCGCCACATAACGTCAACAGAATTAAGTTTTAAAAAATATTTTGTTATATTCAATGTGGAGAAATTTTTTCCCAATTGAATATAACAAAATATTTTTTAAAACTTAATTCTGTTGACGTTATGTGGCGCTAAGTTTGTTGTTGACACACTTTAAAATGTTATAATACCTTGATAAAGGTTGACGTTCGGCCAACTGAAATATTGGTAAAATAAATTCTATTTTGATCCAATATATGCCTTTTTAATTAAAGATTTATTTATGGATTGCTCTATTTTCAAATTATGATTTATGTTTTGCAAGTGTTTACGAGCTTTTGGGACAACCTTGTAAATGAAAAATGTGACTTCTCTCCACCATCTTACAGAAATGACACCGAGAACAAATAGAAGAAGGGGGTATGTAAAGTGCGAGTGTGGAGGTTATTTAACTAACCATCTAGCAACAGCAGGTTCCTTGAGTTTTCAATTTCGCCAAATACCCGAGCTGGGTTTTCAATCTAAATTCTGTTTTACTCATGTTCTACTGGAGGTCCAAGGTGGCGCATACCACACTGGGGTTGCACAAGTGAAATCATGTCTAAAATCTTTGGTATTGGAAGCCTGAGTAGAGATAGAGAGAGAGAGGTGAAGAGGAACTGCTCCATTCTTTGGTCATATCAGTGGATGTCAATTATGTTAGTTAGGAATTCTCTTATAGCCATGGCGATTGAAAATCGATGGGTATTTGAATGGGGCTGTAAATTAGGCGTAGTTCAGGTCTAGGTTGAAGGTCTTCGGTACATCCTGGCTGTTGTTATTTACAGGAAAGAACAGCGCAAGTTGAATTTGCGGGGTTTTCAGTAGAATGCTGGTGGTTGTTCGTGGTAGGTACTTGGGTTTAATTTACATATTTTTATGTATTTAATCGCAAAGTCCGCAGGAAAGAGAATCATCCTTGTTATGTTAAAACCACCATGTGACGGCTACAATGAATACATCTAGGCTTCCTAAATTTGCTTTCTACTTCCAATTGGAGGGAGGTAAGGACGAAGCCTAACAACTTACCACCCCTTCAGACAGCTGACCAACTCACAAGAAGTTATAGGAGTTATAAGACTAAGCCTCAGCCCCAATGAGGTTTTGACTATGAAGGGCAGTAGGACAAGTTCAACCTAATCCATGATTCGTGGTACCCCGTACAATTTTTTTGGGGATTTTTTTTAAACCCTCGTATTAAAATTTTGAAATTGTCCTCGCGTGAGGACCGCCTCTCACGCGATACTAGTTTTTTTTTTCCTTTAAAATAAAGCGTCAAGTAAATGTAAGTTTGTGTTGGTTACTCAGAAGAAAACGTGACTTGATTGAATGATTATGATACCTAAACAAATGTATGACTACAATTTTAGTTGTTATACTTTTTATCAAAATCAAGATTCCAGTTACTGTCGGCGGAGTGCAGTTCTGTACCGCTTCCAGTCTACGGTCTAATACCTCTTTCATAGTTCCGACCTCATCTTTGGTCACTTCTGGAAGAAGTAAAATGTGTAATAAAGTGACACTCTTCGGCTTGAAGAAAAAAAATTCTTCATAATGACGAAACACATAAGCGGTCGATTCACGATTTAAGACCGAACCACGGTGGGGACCAGAAATTTCTGGTCTCTTATATTTAGTCCGTTTTTTTATTATCAAGCGCCATCGCCGATTTAAAGGTCGAATACTTTGTGAGTTGTTGTATTTATCTCGGTCTTTCTGTGCGTTGATGTGAGGAAGGTTAGTTAAATAGTACAAAGCAATAACGCGCCATCTATACATATAAAATGAAAGGATTTAAGCGGGAATGTTTCTTTTATACACAATACAAACTTCTACTGTCCTTCTTACTGCGATGATAAAATATATTGGGAGAGCTTGGCTTATCAGTGGTGAACCCTCCCAGCGCTTTCGTCAATTTAATCCACCAGACCGCTTCTAAGAGCTCTAATACTGTATTGGACGATTCTGCTTATTATACGCAGCACTGATGGGCAGAATATATTTTTCATCGCAGTAAGGATACTAGAAGTTTGTATTATATATAAAAGAAACATTCCCGCTTAAATCATTTCATTTTATATTAGTAAAATAGCTTTAATCAATGTCACCGCGCTTACCAGAAGTGAGTTTCTGGAATACTTGGGTAAAAACTTTGTTGGGAAATAGTCTTAACTCTTATACTCTGATGGCTCAATCCCCATTCCAAGGTATCAGGGCAGTGGAACTCGGTGTAAAAATTTCAAGTCTCGCGGACGGATCTTGGACTAAGATAATCTCCCTATTTGCTACACAGAAGAAACAGGTCGGGGAGAAGATCTTCTTTGTAAGTAACGATGTTTGTACTGGCTTTAGTTATTGTCAGTATATAATGGGCTCAATTCATCTCAGTACCATAACCAATTGCCACGCAAGCCATTGTAATACCTCAACATTCTAAACCTAGAGGTTAAAAAGTTTTAAACTATGTTGAACTTTGGGAAAAAACAAGAATTAAGACAATACAATTTTGAAATGTTTCCCGGGTATAAGAAAGTTGGAAATCTCGGGTGTCTTCTATATCAAATACCCCACGATATTGAAACATGGCATATAGAAGAACTATTGGTTATTATTTAGGCTATGTAGTGAAAGCTGTCTTTCAGGGCTATGTTGTGTGCGGCTATAAAAGTGGAACATGTCTATTACGGCAGGTAACATCGACGTGGTCGCGGTCATTTTGTGTGTGTATCTTCTTAAATTGTGCTTTTCAATTCAGCACAAATATATATAATAATGATTCCATTAAAATGGAACATAGAAAAATAATAAAATTCACATAAATTATATACAGTAAAACCTCTCTGTAATGGACACCTAATTGCAGAGCAAAAGTGTCCTTTATGAAGAGGTGTCCTTTTATCGGAAATTTATTTAATAGTAAATATGGTATTTTTGACAATGAAAACTGTCCTTTATAAAGAGGTATCCTCTAGTTGGAGTGTCCTCTCATGGAGGTTCTACTGTATATACAGATATTGAGTTGAAAAATTAGCATTTAATTTTGTTGCCATTTTTGCTAGTTTTTATAACAACATTTGATAATAAATAGTCTTAAGTAGGAGAACCTATGTGTGTTATTGAACCAGTTTGTCTTTGGTTCCCCCTGGGTTGTTACTTAAGTAGACAGATTTTTTACTGTATTCTATAGATGGTTATTGGTGCTATATACCTTCAGACTAGAGCGTTTCATAAGGAACCTTAATGATGGAGTAATTTTGTTGTCATGTATAGAATAACTTGGTTTGTTTGTGTGTTTGGTCTTGTTACCTTGTGAACCGCGCGTATCTATTGCCAATCTATTGCCACGCAACTCATGCTATAGTGCGTGCGTGTGTAGTTATCTAAACCTGCTTAGCAAACGTGATTTCAAAGTACAATTATTTCTCCTATTATTTAAAAGGCGGGTTGTTTTGTACGAGGTTATATGATGGCCTAATTCTACATCAACTAAGAGCACTTTGGATATCCAACAAGCCAGAAATAAATTTTCCCAAGAACAGTTTGATGCACGCCCACACATGCCAATAACACATTTTCTATTATTACTGTACAAAGTTCATCTTGATATTGTATATAGAAGTATATGCCCGTTGAAGAACAGAAATTTTGCTCGAAAACTTGCGAAAATCAAAATTAAAAGAAACCCTTTACCTTAATATTGTTTATTTTTTCTTTTTCGAACAAGATCTCTAACAATCTGAGATTTCGGACCCAAAGACACTAATCTATATTAATAAAATGCAAATTTCATAAGTGTACATCACTAAAAACTTTCGTTACAATGCATCAATTTCAACCAAATTTTCAACATTTATGTAAAACGAGAGGAGCAGGTTTTGCTTAACATCAAAATATTTTTCCCTAACATTAACATGCGTAACTTCGCTGTTATCGATTAAATACAAAAAAAATCAACAGAGTTAATTTTATTTATATATAAATACAAAATTAAATTTCAACAGAGTTAATTTTTTTACATACTAGCTAATAATCTCAATCTAAAAAAATATTCAAAACAAGCAATTTTAAGATAACACCATATGTACCAGGTCTATTAGTATGAAACGCGAAAATTTTCAGTGAATTCAAAAGTTCACCAATTCCATACAACAAAATATTTTTTATTCAAAGTAACTGCCCTGATTAGCTATACACTCGGACCACTTTTCAGACAATTTTCGAATTCCTTGTCTGAAAATTTCCATTCCTTTTGAGTCGAACCAGTCAACAAGTCATTTTCGGAGTATGTCTGAGTTCGAAAATTCCTGTTTTTTTAGGGCGTGTCCTAAAGATGTGAAAAGGTGGTAGTTCGACGGCGCTAAGTCTGGTGAGTACGGCGGGTGGGGTTAGAGTTCCCAGCCCAAGTCTTTTATGGTGTTTTTGACCACCGTAGCGTTGTGGGCTGGAGCGTTGTCATGCTGCAGTATCAGGTTGTTGTGCTTTTCACGCCATTCCGGTCTTTTTTTCATTCAACGCCTCTCTCAAACTGTGCATTTGTTGTTCGTAGCGACTAGTATTGACCATTTTGCCAGGTTTCAGGAGCTCGAAATATACTACGCCGGTCTGGTCCCACCATATGCAAAGCATTGCCTTTTTTCCGAAGCGATTGGGCCTAGGCGTCTGTTTTGGAAATTGGCCGGGCAGGCCCCACGATTTTTGGCGCGTAGGATTGCTGAAGTGGATCCATTTCTCATCAGAAGTTACGATTCGGTGCGAAAATGACTTCTTTTCATGCCTGGCGAGCAGCCCTTCGCAGGTCCAGACGCCGTTATTGCTGCCTTTCGCTCAACTCGTGGAGGACCCATCTGGAAAGCTTTTGGGTCATTCCGAGGCTGTTTAAACGTAGAGAAACAGCACCTTGAGACACCTGGAGCTGTTTTGCGAGTTTCTCCTGCATTTGGGTACTGTCCTCATCCAACAAAGCTTGCAGTTCAGCGTCCTCGAACTTTTGGGGCGGTTTTCCATGTAGTTCATTATCAAGTTCAAAATCGCCACTTTGAAATTTTTTAAACCACCTGTAACACTGCGATTTGCTCAGAGCGTGGTCGCTGTAAACTTCCTCGAGCATTCGGTGGGCTTCAGTGGCACTTTTCTTCCAGTTGAAGGCGAACAACAAAACTTCCCGCAAATGGGCACTTTTTGGCTCGGAAATCGCCATTTTCCACGGGCTCCAGAAAATTTTCACGATTTGAATTTTTCTAAAACTGTACGCATGCTGATGCCACGTGAGTCAAAGAACAAAACGCCTACAACAGCGCCATCGTCGGCTCAAATAAAGTTGCACAGCGGCCTCTGGCGCGCATTTTCGCGTTTCATACTAATAGACCTGGTAAAACAGTCGGCCAAGAAAAAAAATAATATAAAAAGCCAATAATTAAGAATAAATGTAAGATAAAAAGCCAACAATGAAGAGCAAATATAATATAAAAAGCCAACAATGAAGAATGAATGTAAGATAAAAAGCCAACAATGAAGACTAAATATGATATAAAAAGCCAACAATGAAGAATGAATGTAAGATAAAAAGCCAACAATGAAGAGTAAATGTAATATAAAAAGCCAACAATGAAGAATAAATGTAAGATAAAAAGCCAACAATGAAGAGTAAATATAATATAAAAAGCCAACAATGAAGAGTGAATGTAAGATAAAAAGCCAACAATGAAGAGTAAATGTAATATAAAAAGCCAACAATGAAGAATGAATGTAAGATAAAAAGCCAACAATGAAGAGTGAATGTAATATAAAAAGCCAACAATGAAGAATGAATGTAAGATAAAAAGCCAACAATGAAGAGTGAATGTAAGATAAAAAGCCAACAATGAATAGTAAATGTAATATAAAAAGCCAACAATGAAGAATGAATGTAAGATAAAAAGCCAACAATGAAGAGTAAATATAATATAAAAAGCCAACAATGAAGAATGAATGTAAGATAAAAAGCCAACAATGAAGAGTGAATGTAATATAAAAAGCCAACAATGAAGAATGAATGTAAGATAAAAAGCCAACAATGAAGAGTAAATGTAATATAAAAAGCCAACAATGAAGAATGAATGTAAGATAAAAAGCCAACAATGAAGAGTAAATGTAATATAAAAAGCCAACAGAGTGAATGTAAGATAAAAAGCCAACAATGAAGAGTGAATGTAATATAAAAAGCCAACAATGAAGAATGAATGTAAGTTAAAAAGCCAACAATGAAGAGTAAATCTCTATTCTCTATATATATATATAAAAGTCAATTTCTGTCTGTCTGTCTGTTTCGCGATAAACTCAAAAACTACTGAACCAATTGGTACCAAATTTTGCATGTCGCTTTTTATAAACCTGAGGAAAATTTTCGGCTGCATTTTGATTAGTATTTTTGGCTATTTCTTTTTTTCATTTGAAGAACTTTTTTTTTACGCGGACTAATCCGGAATGGAATGAATACCTAAATATGGCAATTTTTTAAAGCATCGGTGGTTCAGTGGTAGAATGCTCGCCTGCCACACGGGCGGCCGGGATTCGATTCCCGGCCGATGCATTTTTTTTTTTTACAATTTTTAAAACTCATTTATATTATTAAATTAAATTTTATTGCCCTCTATCGTTAAAATTTTACACAAATAAATTTACTGGCAATGCGTTTCTTTTTTAAATCTCTACAGACCTTACTGCAATGATATGATTTAATGAATGAGAGGGCTTGGCTCATCAGTAGTGAACCCTCTCAGCGGTTTCGCCAAATTAATCTCTAGACCGCTCTACTATTGTATTGGACTGGTTTTGTTATATACCCTGCATTTTCTATGGAAGGCAGTTAAATGGTGTTTAGTGAACTATGGACATAAGCTTATAGGTCTGTAGAGGTACATACATATATATATATATATATATATATATATAATTGAATGTCTGTCTGTACTCTATAGATTCAAAAACCATACATCCAATCGCCGTGAAATTTTGGGATATTATTAGGTATATCACCGGGAAGGTTTTTGAAAAAATAATTTCATGAATATCTTGAATATCCTTAGAGTTATTTGCTGATTTGTAGATTTAACTCGCAAGCAGCGCCCCCATTGTGACGATGATAACAAGTTTTCTTATCACTAAGTTTGTTATCTTAAATATTATTTATCAAAAGTAAGATTATCTCAGGATGACACGGCAATTTATTTGCGACAAGAATAATGATACAATTCCAAGGCGAAGATACTATTCCTTTAACTTCCAATTGCCGAGGGAACCAATTAATATTGATTTTATTCAACTTATCGAGTATTTTTCAAGGGACCGGGAAAAATGTTCACTAGATAAAACTATGATTTTCTAATATAGAAAATTAGGAAAGACAAAATTCAGGATGACACGGCACACAGGGACCGGGAAAAAATGTTCACTTTATCGAAAGATTCAAATTTACGAGTTTCAAATTATCAAAATATATCTTTTTTTTTTTAAATATGTTTTTAGAGAATTGTTTTAACAAATGTTCGCTAGACAAACCTTTACTCGGGTAAAACCCCGGGCGAAGCCGAGTACGTTTTATAAGTTTAAAGAGAATTGTTTTAACAAATGTTAGTTAGACAAACATTCACTCGGGTAAAACCCGGGCGAAGCCGGGCACATCCGCTAGTACAATAATATAATTGTAAATGAATCCTTATATATAGTCTCAGTCTCTCTCTCTCTCTCTCACAATGTTGTTAATATAATAACAATGCCCCCCCCCCTCTTTCTCCTTGTTAATATCTTATGACGATTCTATACGGCTTTACATTATTGTAAATATGTATAGACAACTGTAAAAACATACATGTATGTGCGGAGTCCACTTCTGCGACCTCCACAAAGCTCACCCACAGTGCCTCATAGAAAACTGGTGGACAATGGTGAAACTGCCTCGATAAGAACGTAGTGGTCGTCGAGCATTCATCATTGTGAAACCAACTCGTCTCTTCATATGTCAGCGCAAGTGTCCCTAGGGGGACATAGCACTTTAAATTGAAATGAATATATATATATATAAGCATAGGGCGCCTATCCCGTCAAAAAAAAAAAAACGTCAAAACCTGACGCCATCTATTGACCGTCGCCGCAACTAGCGGCCTCGGGTCGGTGACAAAGCCACAACACCAGCTTTGGCAAACTGAGAAGCGTCCACCTAGAGACCATGGTTTCGGGCTAATGGCCCTCGTCAGTCTAGGGCGGACTTTATTCCATGAGATCCACACGGGATCTAATGGAATCTTCACAATCTACCAGAGAGGTGTTTTGCTGGCAAGGTGGTTGGGCCAAATCTATGGCTAGAATATAGATGGAAAACTTGCCGGGAGGAAATTGATCCATAGTTTTGACGGGAGAGGCGCCCTATGCTTCTATGGATCAATTTCCTCCCGGCAAGTTTTCCATCTATATATAAATATATAAGACCACTTGGGTTGCTCATTGTGTGTCTAACAACGTTATATTTGAACTAGAGCTGTTTCGACGATGTGTGTGTGTCTCAGGGTCGACCATTCCTGCGGCTGACCCACGATGTGAACATGGAAGACGTGGCCCGGGTGATGGCCAAGGAATGGGCTCTCAGGACTCCCAGGATCGCCCTCGTCGTCATCACCAACGTGGCGCCCCTCACTTCCTGGCAGAACACCCGCAGTTGGAAGCCCTGCAGAAGGGAATCATCAAGGTCGCGCTAAACTTCTCTACACCATTTCAAACACATTCCGTGGAATGGAAATGAGATCCATACCCCTTCCTCTCTATCACTCTTGTTCCCTGTGCATCACGGAGGAGGCATTCCAACTGTTGGCTAACTTTCCTACAGGCCAGTGTGGTAGTCCATCTCGATGGTGCTTGTTATAGGTAGAGACAGGGGGGATTTCTCTGTGAAAAGACTAGGGGATCAAGTAAAAAGATCAAAGTGGATAAAAAGATCTTGTGTGTGTTGCTGATGATGGCTATCACCATCTATTAGAATAAATAGCAACTAAACATTATAAAAAATATATATCTGAATATATTGACCAAATATCTTGATAAATGAAGAAGAGGCAACTATGTACATAATTTGAACTGTTAGCTCTTGCAGTTGAATACATAGATAATAACATTATTTCTACAGGTAAACTCCGTATAATTGATACAATTGTACAACGAATCACAAGTTTTACGAAGGAGCTTCTTTATTTATACTCAAGTATAAATAAAGAAGCTCCTTCGTAAAACTTGTGATTCGTTGTACAATAATAACATTATTTCTTATCTCTCCGCCAAATTTCTCTCTCCATTCCTGCTGTAAAAATGAAGCGACCACTCCACTATTCTTAGTCATATCTAAATTCATCCTAAGTTCCCTACCTTATTAAGCTGACCCCTGACCTATTCCAAAACCAAGGTATCTTCACACTGAATTTCTAAGGTCACCAAAGCTAGCTTGTCGGCATTTTCACTAACCTGAATCTTTAAGTTCACAGAGATGGTCTTAATAGGTGATGCTTCTATTTCTCTCTTTCGCATCTCTTCTGACAAGGAAATTCACTTTATTTTAAATAATTTTGCTGATACTGGAGGGGGAGATAAAGAGCATTATCTATGTATTCTTGTCATCATTTATGTGTGTCTGCTTTCTCTTTCCATGCCACCTTTAGTTCAACTCTTAAGACAACCAAACTCCACAAACAAGTCTGTTTTAGGCAACAGGTTTCTCAAAAGTTAAAAACACAAGGTAATAAGACCAAATCCAAACATCAAACACTATTTCTTTATTTGGATTTGGTCTTATTACCTTGTGTTTTTAATCAATAAATCCAAATTGTACCTTATCATTTCTCTCAAAAGTACATAAACCTTCTAGAGGTACCATTTTGGCCTGGAGGTCATATTTAGAATGGTTTGACTGTAGCTCTTTTTTTTTTAAATAGGTTAAAATAGAGCTTTGTGTCCTTTAAAAGACTCATTCCCACTAAGTAAACTAAGCAAGGGAATTTTTCCCAATGGACATTGATTTATAAAACTCTCTCTCCTCCAGTTAAAATCAATGCTATGTGTCCCCATCTATTGACCCCATCTGACAGACTCAAGCTGGCATTAGATGCAACCTACTCTTTTTGTTAGAATCTATTTTGGCATTCTATTTTTTGAAAGTAAACTTGTAAGCTGACAGTTATCTATCATTATTATAACAAAGAAATCTTTAAAGTGGTATAGGTGTGATTGCAATAAATGAATACCCTTTATCAAATTAAGGCAGAACATCAGGCAGTTAAACATAAGGTAATAAGACCAAATCCAAATAAATAAATAAATAAATAGTGTGTGACATTTCGGTAACAACGCTCTTACCGAAACGTCACATACTATTTATTTGGTCTTATTACCTTGTGTTTATAATCTATCATCCAAATTGTGCCTTATCATCAGACAGTTACTATAGGTTTAGATTCTATATAAAGTTGGTTTAAATAGTTTCTCAAAACATTCCTGTTTTATTGGTTTATTAGCTTGTACTCCTGTAGAAGATCTTTCAAGCTTAGAGAGATTCTTATCTTCTTCTTCTTCTTTTTTATCTATACTCAATCACACTAAGGTATCAAGCTTGTAAAGCTTTTTGATGGTGTCTGCTGGGGAAGAGTAGAGCTCATCAATGGATGAGTCAATACAGTCAATAATATGTCTTGGGATTGCAGGCTGAGAATTGCACTTAGTACATAGTGGGGGAAAAAAAACCCTGAGATTCATATTAAATATTTAAACTTGTCTCTGGACTCCACCCATATTTTCACCTGTCAATGTTATACTGTAGAAATAACTCCCTGTAAAGGACAACACCTAGTTTCAGAGCCAAAGTGTCCTTTAGAGAGAGGTGTCCTCTTACTAGATAGTTTCTAAATAAAAATAAAAAAGGCATATCCTGACAAGGAGCACATGTGCTTTTCAGAAGACAGAGCGCCATCTGGTGGAACAGAAATCAACTATTCATTGATTTAACCTGTTCCCTGATATTTGGCCAACCCAATTTTTTGATAAATCAAGAAAAGCCATCCACGAACGCGTTTCGCTGTTGGCGCTCGTCAGCGTGGAGTAGGCTGTACCATTATGACCAAAAATATTTTTGGTCCCAGTCGCTTCCAGTTTCTAAATAGTAAAAATAGTATTTTTGACGATGAAAACTGTCCTTTGTAGAGAGGTGTCCTCTAGCATGAGTGTCCTCTCATGAAGGTTCTACTGTAATAAATAAATTAAATTGAATATTTCTATATTTCCATGTGCAAAATAACTCTCAGCATCTATCTCCAAGTGGGGTTCTAGAGATATGGGTATCTCACACAACTGGGATTGGATGTTTCATTGATCCTATCAGTAGTCCAATGCCTGTCTTGACTCTATGCTTGAAAAAGTTATTGCATACCTTCAGAATGTAACCAAATGTTCTAATTTGTGAAATGCCACTGTAGTCATGTTTTTTTTTTTTTGCTTACCCCAAGTACACGTGGTACAGGCCATGATAATCATGGTGGGTAGAAGTAGGCGACTGCTTTTACTGTAAGTGCACCACATGTCTACACATGTGAAAATCAGTTCGACTTGCACTTACAAGTGTGCCAGAGCCCCGTTTGGTTACTTGCACTCGCTGGTGGGGTTAGACTTTTGCAAAAATCGGGGACCATTGGAGCATTTTTTTTAAATAAGAAAAAAGTGTCCAAATCGGGAATCGAACCTGGATCGTAGCGGTCGAAAACCAAGACCATCTTTCCACAGACGCCTTAGCCATGTTGTAGCCATGACTTTTGCGGAATCTATTTACTCAATGCAGCTACCCTCTTCCCTCTTTTATTTTCAAATTTTTCACTTTCCCACCCAGATATCACGTCATTTGCAACCAGCTGTGTGTATGCAGGCAGCCAATACGACAGAGATGTGGATCCTCACCCATGGTGTCAACCTGGGCATTACCAAGGCCATCGGGGATGCTGTCCATGATGAACTGAAGCGACGCGCGGCGCTGCAGTGCCACAAACATCCCCATCAGAACCTCCACCACCTGCCCCTCACTCTCCTGGGAGTCACACGGGAGGATTTCCTGGCGTACGGGGACATGCTGGATGGAAGGGTGCGGACATTCTTCCAGCCAGTTGAACCTCACAAAAATCATGAGATACTGCAACTCTTTTTATTTACTTGATTAAGGCAAGCCCTGTTTTTGTGTAATGATTACACAAATTCCATAAGTTCATACTCCTCGAGCTGTTTTATGATAAGCAGCGGCCTCTCCCAAAGGTCATGTTTAGTGCATCTAATGCAAGCCAAAATGTGTTCTGGAGCTGATAAGGCACAATTTGGATTATAGATTATAAACACAGGGTAATAAGACCAAATCCAAATAAATAAATAGTTTGTGACGTTTCGGTAACAGCGTTGTTATTATGTTCTCATTCACTATTTTTGTCTGAAGATGGTAACAAAACTGTTACTGAAACGTCACACACTGTTTATTTATTTGGATTTGGTCTTATTACCTTGTGTGTTCTGGAGCTGCAAGTGCCAAGTTACATTTTGGCCAAGTGGGGTAGATTTTGTTGTTATTTTCTATCTTCAATGGCTTGAGATGGCCTGTTCAAAATCTTGTTAATATTGTTTGAAGGCAAGCACTTCTTCAGATAAGTAAACTGAAGGGCTTGCCCGAAAGCATCCTTTAATCAAGTAAATAAAAAGATCTGTAATGTTTTATGATTTTTTTTTGTATTTGTCGAAATCGGCAATCCTGTGATAAGTTGAACCCTTGTTATAACACCACCATGTAAGGCCAGACCAAGATTCTGTAATTATAATCATGGTTAAAATAATTAGGACACATTGTAGTGTTGATGTTTTAACCAATTTGTTGTTTTAAAAGGACTGCTATATAATGGGATTCTACTGTATATACAGGTAAACCTGTCTATAGCGCCCCCTCTAAATAGCGCCTTCCTCTCTATAGCACCCGATTTTAAATACGTAGTACGATGTGATTTACATTAAAAGTGACCTGTCTATTGCACCCCCTCTAAATAGCGCCTTCCTCTCTATAGCACCCGATTTTAAATACGTAGTACGATGTGATTTACATTAAAAGTGACCTGTCTATAGTGCCCCCCTCTAAATAGCGCCTCCCTCTCTATAGCGCCTGATTTTAAATACGTAGTACGATGTGATTTACATTAAAAGTGACCTGTCTATAGCGCCCCCTCTAAATAGCGCCTCCCTCTCTATAGCGCCTGATTTTAAATACGTAGTACGATGTGATTTACATTAAAAGTAACCTGTCTATTGCACCCCCTCTCTATAGCGCCTGATTTTAAATACGTAGTACGATGTGATTTACATTAAAAGTAACCTGTCTATTGCACCCCCTCTCTATAGCGCCTGATTTTAAATACGTAGTACGATGTGATTTACATTAAAAGTGACCTGTCTATTGCACCCCCTCTCTATAGCGCCTCCCTCTCTATAGCGCCTGATTTTAAATACGTAGTACGATGTGATTTACATTAAAAGTGACCTGTCTATTGCACTCCCTCTCTATAGCTCCTGATTTTAAATACGTAGTACGATGTGATTTACATTAAAAGTGACCTGTCTATTGCACCCCCTCTCTATAGCGCCTGATTTTAAATACGTAGTATGATGTGATTTACATTAAAAGTCCCTTGGCAGAGCTGACTGCTATAGGGCGCGTCCCCAGGTGGCGGATAGGGGAACGACCTTCAGATATGAAGGCCAGCTGCGAAACAAGCAGAGTAACTGTTGAATAAGCAGTCGCGGACCAACAGCACAATTGTTAGAAGAGGAGTAGACCTCTTTAAAAATCCTGACTTCAACTGACCCAGTTGATGGACCTCAGCAAGGGTCCCACTCCAGGGATACGGAGGAGCTGCGTCTGTACTCATGTTAGAGTCGGCAGCAAAGGCGTCTGCTTCCATGTTAGGAACGGCCTCAAACTACAGGCAAAGTCAGACTTTCACCAAAGTGTGCCTGGATCATGGTGCCATGATCAACGAAAGCTGCACCCCTACACCCCATTCCATGAGATCAGATGTTGATTTGCATGCTGCATCGCCCGTCGCGCAGAATAAACAGGGGCGCGTTCAGGACTTAGGTAGAGGGTTCTGTCCGATAAGTATAATACAGTCTCCACAAACTTCTAACTTTGCAGCTTCCAAGCAATTGAGAATTTTGCAGTGCAACATAAATGGATTGTGCTCAACAGCAACAAAAATAAAATTAGAAGAAATAATGGAAATAGCTGAAAAACAAAAGATACAAATTATAGCCCTACAGGAAACCAAATTAAATGAAAAATACAATCTCAAATACAAAAACTACAATATCCTCAGAAAAGACAGAAATAAAGAAGGGGGTGGCCTTGCATTTTTAATCAAGAATTTGTACTATGAAGACATAGCCATTAATATTCCAAATACATCAGACCTCGAAGCCCAAGGTATCAAAGTCTACCTCAGTCAAAACAAAACCATCAACATATTCAATATGTATCACCCACCAAACAATAAACTTATTGACGATGGAACAATGGCTCAATTTCTTACAGACAACACTATTATTGTAGGTGACCTTAATGCCAAACATCAACTATGGGGATGTTCCATGCCAAACCCAAGAGGCAAAATACTTTCAAACTTATTCGACGACAATGCCTTCATGTGCTTAAATGATGGGAATCCTACCCACCATTCCTACAGCTATAATACTGCACAAGCACTTGATATAAGTTTCTCCAGTCCTGACATTTTCCACAAATGCAAATGGCAAATATTAAAAAGTATTGGAAGTGATCATTTGCCTATTTTGATAGAAATTAGCACCAAGACCAAAACAAGCTCAATTAAAGAAAAATTCTGGAACTTCAAAAAGGCTAATTGGAATCTTTACCAGCAAAACACCAATGAAGACTTTAGAAAAGCACCCACTAGCATAAAAGATCTGGAACAAAATTGGATATCTTTCAAAAACACCATTATTAAAGCAGCCAAAGTTTCAATACCAAGAGGTAATATTAAGAAATGGATTCCAAATTATACACACCAGGCAAAAGATATTCAAACACTTATAACTAAAAGAAATGAACTACAAAAAAAGTGCACCCAAAACCAAACAAATTGTAGAACTGAACTGAACATTGTGAATGCAAAAATAAAAAGGTTATATGTAAATATGAAAAGGGAAAAATGGAAACAAACTTGTGAAAACTTGAACCCAAGAAACCCAAATACAAAACTTTGGCATTTGGCAAAACAAATTGACAGATCCCAGTCACAAACTGAAAACACAAATATGATTAAGAATACAGATGGTACCCCAGCAACTAATGACAAAAATGCTGCTAATCTTTTAGGTAATTCATATCAAATAAGTAGTAAAATCAAATTTGAAATAAAAGATAAGAAAGTTGAAAAAAAGGCCCGAAAGATTATTCATGACTGTAAAAATATCACCAGCACTCATAATATTTTCCATGAAAAAATCAATATGAAAGAGCTAGATTATGCATTAGAAAACACTGACCTAAACAAGACTCCTGGGCCAGATGGAATCCATGGCCAAATGATATCAAACTTGGGCAAAAATGGCAAAGAAAGACTTCTTGATATTTTCAATAACTCCTGGAAAACTGGAAAATTGCCTCAAGACTGGAAAACTGCAACAATAATTCCTATTAAAAAACTTGACAAATCTGCTGATGACCCAAAAAACTACCGACCTATCTCCCTCACAAGTATTTGCTGCAAATTAATGGAAAAAATTATACTCAGGCGACTCACTTACCACCTCGACACAAAAAATCTCTTACCAGAAGAACAATATGGATTTAGGAAAGGACATGGGACAATAGACCAACTCTTATTTTTCACACAAAAGGTAAAAGATGCACAAAACAGAAAACCAACTAACCACACCATAGCTGCTTTTTTAGACCTTACACAAGCTTTTGATAAAGTATGGAAAAACAAGTTAATTACAAAATTATACAAGCATTTCAAAATTGATGGAAAAGCTATCACTTGGATAAATGATTTCCTTAAAAATAGATACATCAGGGTCAAATATAATGGAACTCTATCTAAAACCTTCAAATTGTACCAAGGATTACCACAAGGATCAGTCCTTAGCCCAACTCTCTTCACCCTATTTATTGCAGGCATAGAAGAAAAAAATTCACATAAAACCAATATTGGACTTTTCGCTGATGACATTATTCTATGGAGCAGTAACACTAACTGGAAAAAAGCTGAAAGGGATTTGAACAAGACTCTTCTCCACCTAGAAAAATTTGCTAATAAACATAAATTAGAATTTAACCCCCAAAAATCTGAAACCTGTCTTTTTACTACCGATAAGAAACTATACAAAATAAGGCCAAAAATTATTCTGAAAGAACAACAATTACAATATAATAAACATCCTAAATATCTTGGCTACACCCTGGATCCAGAAATTAACTCCAGTAAACATATTGAAGAAGTTATTAGAAAAGGAAGAGACCGACTAAAAATCCTGAAATATATTTCAGGAAGAGAGTGGGGAGCCGATGCAACCACACTAAAATTAACTTACACATCTCTAATTAGACCTATCCTGGAATATGGATATCAAATCTATGGTACAGCATCTGAAACAAATCTAAAATCACTGGAAAGGATACAACTAAGTGCAGCTAGAATTATTACAGGTCTTCGAAATACCTGCCCTAACGATATTGTACTTTACGAGGCAGACATTATGCCCTTAAAGGATAGAAGAAGCTACAATCTGCCAAAATATATAAACAAAATCAAGAGTTATGGAAACAAACACAGAACTTCCAATTACATACTTAATTGGGAATCCAATCTAAGACTCAAAAAAGAAGGCCCTCTCCACCTGGCCAAAAGAAATGGATTTTTAAAATATAAAGTAGAAAAAAATTATTTAGCAGAAAAAATTTCTCCATGCGAACCACTACAAAATGTTATTTTTAATGCCTCTTTAAATGAACCCACCAACAAACAATGCCAAAATCCAGAATACTTAAAACAATTATCATTAGAAATAATTAATAACATTCCTAAAAATGCAATAACTATTTATACCGATGGTAGCAGAGACGAGCTAGGACACACTGGCAGTGGCTGTCTCATCAAAACCACAAATGGCATTGAGAAAATGAACAGAAGAAACCCAGATTTTTGCTCAGTCTTCAGATCAGAACTTATAGCCATCTATGAAGCCTTAAAATCCATCAGAAATACTAATTATCAAGATATCTGGATTCTTACTGATAGTAGAAGTGCCATACAACACTTGAGTCACACAGGGGAACTCAGAGACAAAGTAAGCAGGAACATAATTGGCTATCTCCAAAAACTCTCAAAAACCTCAAAAATTCACCTTCAATGGATACCCTCACATGTTGGAATTGAAGGCAATGAAGCTGCTGATGTGCTAGCGAAAAAAGGCACAAAAGAACCCTTGCCACAGAAAAATAAACTTACTTTTAAAGAAATAGAGACAGTAGCCAAAACAAAAATAAACAAGAACTGGAGGATCCCACCTAAGCACAGTTGGTACAGTGGAGTGAACCCAGGATCAGCTCTGAACATCAGAAATAGACAGCATCAAACAACACTAACAAGATTTAGAACAGGCCATCTCAAGCCATTGAAGATAGAAAATAATAACAAAATCTACCCCACTTGCCCAAAATGTAGCTTGGCACCTGCAGCTCCAGAACACATTTTGGCTTGCATTAGATGCACTAAACAGGACCTTTGGGAGAGGCCGCTGCTCATCATAAAACAGCTCGAGGAGCATGAACTCATGGAATTCGTGTAATCTTTACACAAGGGGATAAGAAACAACAACAACAACATTAAAAGTGACCTGTCTTATTGCACCCCCTCTAAATAGCGCCTCCCTCTCTATAGCACCCGATTTTAAATACGTAGTACGATGTGATTTACATTAAAAGTGACCTGTCTATAGCACCCCCTCTCTATAGCACCTGATTTTAAATACGTAGTATGATGTGATTTACATTAAAAGTGACCTGTCTATAGCACCCCCTCTCTATAGCACCCTATTTTGATGAGTCCGAAGAGGGGGCGCTATAGACAGGTTTAACTGTATATATAGAGTTTCTCATTATAAATTTGATTCTTCATTAGAATTTATAGGTGTAACATTTGAGACTCTTATGTTTCTTTCTTTGTCTTAGAGAGATATGTGGTTGTTTTCAAAAATGGAGTTTGTAAGAAATATTTTTCATATCTCACACATGATATATATATGCAGTAAAACCCCTCTATAGTGAACCCCAATTGGACTAAACCTTTGGTTCACTATAACCATGGTTCATTATAGCCTCCCAGTATTATAAAATAAAATGGGGATTATATTGGTTTGCTATATCCCAGGTTCGTTTTTAGGGAGGTTTTACTGTATATATATTGTAGCAAAGTATTTATTATTTTGTTAACAGAGTATAATTTTTTTATGTTTATATTTTGCTACTCTATAAACTTCCCTCATTGCTTATCTTTTGTTTATCATAGATAGTTTGTTATTGCCTTAAATCTTCTTTCTTATCTCCACACTGGGTGAAGTAAAATGCGTCTGCCTTTGTCATTAAAACTGGGAGCCCTACTCAGTGGCAGGCCGACTTAGCTCCAAAAAAAAATGGCCGCCTCTGACATGAGGAAACAGACGCCATGTGCAGCCGCTCCTAACATGGAGTACAGACGCTGCTCATCCTGTATCCCTGGATTAGGAGCCCTTACAGGGTACTATCAGCCGGGCCAGCTGAACCCAGGTTTTTTACCGAGCTTGTTACTGCTCCCCCTCCTCCTTTTTCATCCGGGCTTGGGACCGGCAAAGGCGAAGTTAAATTGCCTTAAATAAATAGCTGTGCCATTCCGCAGTTTGTCTTTCCTAATTTTCCACATGGCAATATATATATTTTCCCACCAGCAGTTTCTGGGGAAGTGGGGCAGATTGTTGGGGAAGGTTGATCTGAATAAAGTTTCATTTGTTCTCTGTGGATATTCTTGGATCCTCAGGTAGTGCCATCATGGAATGTGATACAAGTAAGACAACTTTCTATCAGGTGATTTACAGGCTGATATTCTGTATAGGGGCTTCTATAGAACCAAATACAGGGTTGAGATCAAAGTTGGCTTTCTTAGATATGTTACTGATCAAGGTTATGAAGAATTTCTTTGTTTGAAATCAGTTTTCCTTCTCCCAGATGAATAACTTTCTGTTCTGACTAAGGTGTACTTCTGGCTTTAGTTGGTCCAAGTGCATCTCTTGTCATAGTATTATCTTTAAACTTAACTGTCATTTTATAAGGTCATTGAAGAAATTCTTTAATGCTTTGTGTGTATATGTGAAAAATCTATTGTTCTTAATTTTGCTCAGTTTTATGAATTTTATATAAAGAGCCATTCTCTTTCTCTCTCTTTTTTTTTCTTTATAGAGACTGATGCCGTTTTTTTAGTGTGTAATAGTTTTATAGCCTTTTCCCCTAAGTTATTTCTCTGAAGTGTGATTAAGAACTTATGTGTGAACACAAATATCTGTCTTTCATTCTTAGAAAACCTGAGACTGTGTGGCAAATAAGTATTTTCTTCAATTTTGGACAACCTTGAGATACTACCATGTTAGTTCCATTTAAGAATGGAAGAATGTATGAAGTTATTGCTGCTGTTTCTTATCCCTTTGTGTAAATATTACACAAATTTCATGGAGTATATGCTCCTCGAGCTCTCATGGAATGGGGTGTAGCTTTCATTGATCTCATGATCCAGGCACACTTTGGTGAAAATTCTGACTTTGCCTGTAACTTGAGGCTGTTCCTAATATGTAAGAAGACACCTTTGTTGCCAACATGAGTACAAAAGAAGCTCCTCCATGGAGAGGAGGGATCCTTGCAGAGGTCTATCACCTGGGTCAGTTAAAACTCAGGATTTTTAAAGAGGTTTCTCTCCTCTTTCTAACCATGCTACTGATGGCCAGCTTATTTATCAGAGGCTGGTGGAGTAAGAAGAGTTCTTCCAACTTATTCTATCTGCCTAGACCAGGGGTTGGCAATCTTTTGGGTCTGAAGAGTCTAAAATTACAATTTACAAAATTTCAAAGTTTTTAAAGAGCCACAACTTTTTTTTTTTGCTAGCAATAAATAGCACTCGCATTAATAAAGTTTTTCAAACTAGGTTTATGGAACTAAAGAGTCATAGCTTCACATCCAAAGAGCCGCAGGTTGCCATCCCCTGGCCTAGACCATCTTTCTTCTGTATGACTGCAACTTGTAGTACAGACAGACAGTATGCCTCAATTGTTTCTATGACCTACAATGTAATGACACCTTTTATATATAAAAAAAAAAAAGAATGCCAAAATGACACAATTTCATGATATTGTGACCTTATTTGATTTACAATTTTAGATTGTGTGGCTATATTAAACCTGGAATGTGCAGAGTAACCGGGTGGAGATAGAGAACGAGGGGAACGTGCCAGAAGAGAACAAGTATGAACTGAATGCGGACCATTCCCACTTCATTGTGGTGAAGGATGGAACAATCAGCAAAACTGGCATCAACTACTTCCTGCTGAGGCTGGAGCAATACCTGGGGGCCGCCTCGCTGTCCTCTTACGGAGGTGGGGAACTGCCCATATGGTGATAGAGTTTAGATTATAGGTTTGAAACATGGGGTAACAAGATCATATTTAAATTGTGTGTGATGTTTTAGTAACAACATTGTTACCATCATTAGACATAAAAAAAGTACTGAATTAAAATAGAATCCTCAAGTGTTAGCTTATCAACAGCCTTTATTAAATTATAAAACTATTTTACAGGCGTAATATTCTTTTTAAAATAAAACAATTTCTACTGTTCTTACTGCGATGGAAAAATTAAAGGGAGGGCCTGGCTCATCAGTGGTGAACCCTCCCAGCGGTTTCGCCAGTTTAATCTACCATTGGGAGGGTTCACCACTGATGAGCCAGGCCCTCCCTTTAATTTTTCCATCGCAGTAAGGACAGTAGAAATTGTTTTATTTTAAAAAGAATATTACTCCTCTAAAATAGTTTTATAATTTGATAACAGATGGCGCGCTAGTGCATCGTAACAGCCTTTATATTAACTTTGGAATTCATTTTAATCATCATCATCATATTTCTTCTTCATGACACCTTTCTCTCTCTCCATCCTCTCATACCCTCTTCATGACACCTTTCTCTCTCTCTCCATCCTCTCATACCCTCTTCTCTCCCTCCCTTCCTCCCTGATATACACTTTTGTTCTTCCTACAGAACACCAACCTGGCTCCAGGAAACGCTCTAAACATCTCTCTGAAAAGGAGCCAAGTAAAACAGGTAAAATTTTACCCTTTCTCTCTCTCTCTCTAGGATATCAAGCTAACTACCCCCTCTTTAATCTCTAGGAAAACTAACTGTAGTTCCAATTGGGTGTATTTTATAATGTTACCATTGCATTCAAACCTCTCTTTGCAGAACCAAAGTTTCCTTTAGGGAGATGTGTAGAAAAAGTTGCTTATTAGTACAAAAAATTGTCATTTTGATGATGAAAACTGTCCTTTGTAAGGATGTGTCCTCTAAGGAAAGTGTTCTCTCATGGAGAGTTTCTACAAATTTACATAAATAACATATGTAAATTTTAGTTAAAGTGAGACTATAGTGGACCTGTTCCCTTCTAATCTAGGGCCCTGTATGGAGCTGTTAACTAGTGCATGTGGAATTTCTAGTCAGCCAGTTTAACTCTGTCTTTTGAGTACCTGTCTGAAACAAATGGTACTTTCCTGGGATAATTGGACTTTTTTATACTTTATTTTAGTGATCCTTTATTCTTAATGTGTGTCCTTATCATGTATGTTACTATTATCCTGTTGTTGTTTCTTATCCCCTTGTGGAAAGATTACACAAATTCCAAGAGTTCATGATCTCATGGTATGGGGTATAGGATGCAGCTTTCGTTGATCATGGCACCATGATCCAGGCACACTTTGGTGAAAGTCTGACTTTGCCTGTAATTTGAGGCCGTTCCTAACATGGAAGCCTTTGCTGCTGACTCTAACATGAGTACAGACACAGCTCCTCCGTATCCCTGGAGTGGGACCATTGCTGAGGTCCATCAACTGGGTCAGTTAACTCGGGATTTTTAAATCATTATCCTTCATTAGTAATGTGTAATTGCCTTTCCCCCTGTCTTCCACACCGCTGGACTGCAGCCATTGTTACAACTCCACCTGCAGGTTATGGTCTCACATGTTGCCTGGGCTCCTATAAGACTCTCTGCCTGGGAACTCTCTTTGGTTCTTTATCCTTATTATTTTCCAAAATCTTTTGTACCACATATTTGTAGTACAGTAGAACCACCATGAGAGGACACTCGCTCTAGAGGACACCTCTCTACAAAGGACAGTTTACATTCGCAAAATTACTATTTTTACTAGTTAGCAACTCTCTGGTAAGAGGACACCCTCTCCCTAAAGAACTCTTTGACTCTACAATTAGGTGTCCTTTTACAGGGAGGTTCTACTGTACCAGAATTTCCTATTCAACACGACTGTAAATTAATACAAAACAATAACACGCTATCTATATATAACAAATGAAAACATTAAGATGGGAGTGTTTCTTTCACAAATAAATCAAACTTCTACTGTATCAAACTACAACTGTAAATTTTCCATACATAAATAGTATCAACACTTAGATTGTTTAACGATGTTACTGGAGGACTGTATAGAGGAAGGGTTCATAAACATTCATTTCAGGGGTAGAACCTGGAATATCATGAAAAGACTAGTTTTGGAAAGGAATTTCTGTGAAGACAAGGATGTTGTTCACCAACCTATGGGTTGTACCTTAAATACCTAGTAAACATGTGTTTAAAATGTAGATCATTGGGGATAGACTGTCATCTGAAATATAAAACTGTGAAGAAACAAATCGATCACCACCTGGAGTCTAGCTGTGATCTGAGAATAAATTCTGCACATTATATAAAATAATAAAGGTATTATAGAACATGATAAAGCACAATTTGGATTATCTATATATATAAAAATGAATGTATGTGTGTCTGTTTGTTTGTTTGTCCTTTATGCCTGACCAAACCACTCATTGGATCGCCATGAAACTTTGGGAAGTTATTTAGTATAGTACTGGGAAGGTTTCTAGCAAATAAAATTTTTGAAATAACTTTTCGCCTAGAAATAATCAAGATAAATATTCTAATTTATCTGTTATAATTCAACAATCTGCTCTAAATATTATCATGATGATACGATGATTTTGTAATGTAGAAAATTAGGAAAGACAAAATTCAGGATGACACGGCAATTTATTTGAGACAAGAATAATGATACAATTCAAAGGCAAGATACTATTCCTTTAACTTCCAATTACCGAGGGAACCAATTAATATTGATTTTATTCAACTTATCGAGTATTTTTCAAGGGACCGGGAAAAAATGTTCACTTTATCGAGAGATTCGTTAAACAAACCTTTACTCGGGTAAAACCCGGGCGAAGCCGGGTACATCCATACAAGAATAATGATACAATTCCAAGGCAAGATACTATTCCTTTAACTTCCAATTACCGAGGGAACCAATTAATATTGATTTTATTCAACTTATCGAGTATTTTTCAAGGGACCGGGAAAAAAATGTTCACTTTATCGAGAGATTCGTTAGACAAACTTTTACTCGGGTAAAACCCGGGCGAAGCCGGGTACGTCCGCTAGTAGATTATAATACAAGAAAATAAGACCTAATCCAAATAATTTAATAGTGTGTGACATTTTGGCAACAGGATTGTTACCATCATCAGAAAAAATATTGGATTAGGTCTTATTTTCTTTTATTGTATTCTAGAACAGTAGAATCTGCATGAGAGGGTACCTCTCCCTAAAGGACATTTTGGCTCTTCAATTAGGTACCCTATAGGGAGAGGTTGTACTGTGTTGGATTTCTTGGTGCCCTTTAAATCAAAAGTAGGATGTATTAAGAGGGATATTCAATAGGTAATCCTCCAAAGTCCCACCAGGTGACATGTTCAGCCATTATGAATGACAGATACACACCATATTCTAGGTAC
This sequence comes from Cordylochernes scorpioides, assembly GCA_030710605.1. Taxonomy (NCBI): domain Eukaryota; kingdom Metazoa; phylum Arthropoda; class Arachnida; order Pseudoscorpiones; family Chernetidae; genus Cordylochernes; species Cordylochernes scorpioides. The sequence goes on from CP092868.1 coordinate 45,610,227, forward strand.
AATACCACAAATCTGTAAAACAATGGGTGATGTTTTATCAGCACTATGTACAGTAGAACCTCCTCCATGAGAGGACACCTCTCTACACAAAGGACAATTTTCAACACCAATACCATTTATACAAATTAGTAACTATTCGGTAAGAGGACACCTCTCTCTCTCTCTCTCTAAAGGACACTTTGGCTCTACAACTAGGTGTTGTTCTTTACAGAGAAACTCTACTGTACTCTAAGATGATGATGATTTTACTAGAATACTACATATTTCTAGCGTTGTTTATAAATGGTATAGTTCTATACACACTGAGACTGGCTCTTCACACCCTAGGATGGTGTGGCAGGGGCAGGGGAGCAAGAAGCTGCTCAGGCCACTACAGAAGTCCCAGTGGTGGCCCTGCTGATCCAGGGAGGCTATGAGTGTGCCAGGACGGTGCTGGAACATCTCAAGAAGCAGCTGCCCGTGGTGGTGGTGAGGGGGAGTGGAGGCCTGGCAGATATCCTGGCCTACGCAGAGTATGAAGTCCGACAGAGGTGCTCCTGTTAGCTCTCAAACCCTTGTTTCATATGATATCCATGCTCCTTGAGCTTGTGGGTGTAGGGATGTACATACCTTTTATCATTGACAAGATTACATTAGAAAAAATGCAGGCAGTTATTAGAGGTGGCCATGGGAGACATATCCAGTACATATGTAGCAGTATCTCCATAACACTGGAGAGTTTCTATCTCTCTACTCTGCCTTAGAGGGTTTATTTGAACAAGCCAATCTCTGCGCTCTCTTGCCCTCTTGGAGTGCAAGGTATGGTGTTTTTTTTTTGCTTATCCCTAGTACACGTGGTACAGGCCATGATAATCATAGTGGGTAGATGTTGGTGACTGCCTTTACTGTAAGTGCACCACATGTCTACACATGTGAAAAGTAGTTCGACTTTGCACTTACAAATGTGCCAGAGAGGTATAGTATGGTACAGTAGAACCTCCCTATGAAGGACACACCTAAATGCAGAGCCAAAGGGAGTCAGTCCTTTAGGGTGAGGTTTCCTCTTACTGGAGAGTTGCTAAATAGTAAAAATGGTATTTTTGCAAATGAAAATTACCCTTTATAGAGGGGGGTTTTCTAGTGCGAGTGTCATCTCATGAAGGTTCTACTGCACTTTTTTTTTTAAATTCTAAGTTCACTTTCAGCAATAAAGTTTCTTTTTTTTTTCTCGAGAGTATCAAAATACTAACTCAAGTTTTTGAGTAGAAGAGATCTCCACAGGAAGAAAACATCTAAGGTAGAGCTCCTGTTCTTTAAAACTCTTATGAAGTTAACATTTTGGTTCTGTCGAAAATTAAAAAAACCTTAATGTTGAAAGTGAACTTTATTTACTTTGTAATCAAAATTGGCAAATATTCATACACTCTGTGAACACCTTTGACAACCAAGACCAAAGTTTAAGCAAATATTTTAAAAATTACTCCAATTCCCACTCTCTGAAACTACCACTTTCAACCATTTTTTTTCTTATCCCCAGTACACGTGGTACAGGCCGTGATAATCATGGTGGGTAGAAGTTGGCGACTGCTTTTACTGTAAGTGCACCACATGTCTACACATGTGAAAAGCAGTTCGACTTTGCACTTACAAATGTGCCAGAGCACACATGTGCCTGTTTGGTTACTTGCACTCGTTGGTAGGGTTGGACTTTTGCAAAAAATCAGGGGCCATTGGAGCATTTTTTATTTAATCATAAAAAAGTGTCCAATGTAGGAATCGAACCCGGGTCGTAGCGGTCGACCATAGACAGAATAACTAAGTGTTAGGGCCTAGAATAGTCAACTCTTTCTATAGATGCCAGGGCGCCATCAACATTGAATCCTTTGTGCAATGAATTCATGAGTATATTTTTACTTGTGTGAGCATGTATGTATTTGTATTTATTCCATTGGTTGTTCCTAGGTAAGATGCAAAATCAAGCATGATTTTAATGTCCTTTTCCTTTCTTTTCTTCTTTAAACTTCTACTCAAACCTTAAGGTAATAAGACCAAATCCCCAAATAAATAGTGTGTGAAGTTTCGGTAACAACGCTGTTACCGAAACATCACACACTATTTATTTATTTGGATTTGGCCTTATTACCTTGTGTTTATAATCTATAATCCAAATTGTGCCTTATCATTACTCAAACCTTGTAATTCACCAATTGTTTATTTAAGATAGTTCTCTGAATTTAATGTTGTTGCTTGACACAAGCATCCCATGAGGGGATAAGGCATCTGATTTGATGATAATAAATAATAAATGTGTGTGTATGTGTCAGGCCGCAGGGTATCTGGGACGCAGAGTTTGTGGAGAACTTCCTGAAGCCGGAGATCTCCAGCAAGATTGCCCACAAGTTCCCGAGGTTCCGAGACAACAACCTGGCCAGGAATACCTTCCGGGACAGGATCCTGGAGTGTGTTCGATATGGGGAGCAGGTACTGATAGCAGGACACACCAAATAAGACCAAATCCAAATAAATAAATAGTGTGTGACATTTCAGTAACAGCGTTGTTACCATCTTCAGACAAAAGTACTGAATGCTATAATAAAATATTGAATGCTGAAATACTAAAGTTTTTTTTTAAAGTACTTTTGTCTGAAGATGGTAACAATGCTGTTATCAAAACACCGCACGCTATTTATTTATTTAGATTTGGTCTTATTACCTTGTGTTTGTAATTTATAATCAAAATTGTGTGCCTTATCAGATCACCTTTCTGAGATACCAATGAGGCTAAAATAATACATCTTTTTATTGATGTAATCTCAAGCTTTTGAGCATCCCTGCCCTTCTATATACAGCAGTACATAAAATAAATATAATAAATGGTGTTATGTACTCCTGTATATATATAGAAGGGCAGGGATGCCCCAATGCTTGAGATCACATTAATAAAAAGAAGTTCATCTCCAGAGAAACCTATTGTATTATTTTAATCTGTATATGTAATAGATTTAAATCAAGTAAGAGCCAATGAGACAGTACCTGGGAGCTAAGTGGTGAAAGGACGGTGTGTCTCCAGAACCAGCAGACCTACCTGAGTGTGATAGTCCTCCACAGCCACACCTGTGACCTCACCAGGCTGGATGAGTACCTGCTGCGGGCCTTGTTCAAATGTGAGTGGCAGACGGAGCGACGGAGCAGGCTGACCACGACTGTGCAGCACAGAAGGTGGAGCAGACCAACTGGGCCGCCCAGATGCAGAAGGACCTCTACCTCACCCTGGATTGGAACAGCCCCCACGTGGCCATGTCTGAAGTCTTCCTCAAGGATCCTTCCAGCAAGTTTAAGGTTTGGAAAGCTCTTTATATCAAACCAAATTGCTTCTTCCTCAGTTTTAGGCAGGTCCTATAGACAATGATGCCACTCTCTCTATTCTGTTCTGCCCAGTTGTCCTCTTTGGTGAAATAGCTCGTCATTGGTGTGTCAATCTGCTACATTCAACTCTCCTTATTCCCAGCACCATAACTTCAAAACACAATGTAGCAGGTTTTATGGTGTTGCTTAGCTTTTCTTCTCTTTCACACACACTAAAGAGATGCACAATTATATCTATGAAAGGAAAACTATATACAAGACTAAAGGTCTTAATAAAAGTATTGATTAATTCATTGAAAGATATGCACAAAGTATTGCTGTTGGGATTTACGGAATAGGAGAATTCCAGTGATGGTTCTAGTGGAGGTCTTCTGGATGGAGTGACATGCTCTATAAGGTATATATGGTATTTAGCCTCTTCTTATAATGGGGAGAGTTGTGACTGGAGACTCTTTCTGGAGCTCCTTTAGGTTCTTGTAGCAATTTTGCATTTTTACATCACTTAAAAGTGGTGTATTATGGATATACCATATATCTATATATAACACCTCCTATAAAAAATCACCTTATCAACATGGATACTCATGGAGGTGGTCTCACATTGGAGGTTGGGTTTTATCAGTTAAAGTCATTATTTCAAGTTGGTGATCCATCAGATGGGACATTCTGTGATATATTGAGGAACTGGTGGATCTACATTTTTGCTCTCCTGCAGGTTGTTCCTACATGTCTTGAATGGTGCAGGTGGACCGAGCTGTATTTGAAGAAGCCTTACTGAGGCCTAACCGAGAAGACTTTGTGAACCTCTTCTTGGAGCAAGGCTTTCAGATCCACAAGTACCTGACTCCCAGGAAGCTCAAACACCTCTTTGTCAGAGTCCAGCACCAGGAGTTCTTCCGCTCCGTGTGCTGGGAGGGAGCTCTGGGGCATGGACTGGTAACTAGCCCACTTTGTTCCATTCTACTCTAAATAATTAACAAAGTGGCATCCGAGGATGAGTTTATTACTTTTTAAAAAATATTATCTAAAGATTTTGGGTATTAGAAACCCTTCTGTTGATAGTATGCAGCATTGCCTTACTTCTTTTTGTGGTTTGAGCCAATCAGTACTCCTTTATTCTATCTATATAACTGTGGCTTCCTGTTGTGTTTATAGTTATTTAATCAGGACAATTAGGTGTTCTGGCATTCCCAAAAGTCTTAGTGTTGTCTCCATAGTTTAGTGTGATCTATGCTTTACCATAGTCAATGAAACATGTATATATCTTTATTTCTCCATGCCTCTACATTATCCATCTTAGGTTTGCTATTTGTTCTTCTATCTCTTCTGAAACCTGCTTGTTCTTGTGGTAATTCTCTATTTAAATGAGGTTATACGCTATTATGTATTATATTTTGAGAATTACTATATCCCATATAACCAGCTAAAATTCACCACCAAGACATGGTGTTGAATTATTTGTTTCTGTAAATATGGAAACTATATTTATTAGTTGATGTGGCAGCACCTTCTATTTCTATGCTGTCTTTAGTCTTGTTAGTTTTTGATGATCTAATTTGTATGAATGCGTTTTGGGATTATAGGACAAAAGTACACATATCTGTATATTTAGAAACAATATTTAAATGTGAGAATTAAAAAAAATAAAGTCTTGCTGCCCTCACAGCAATGATAAAACCCCTTCCAATATTTTCATCATTGCAGCAAGGGACGTAAGAAATTATTTTATTTTAAAAATAGAAACACACATTCATGCTTGGATTTTTACCTCTTGTGATTCAAATTTGACAATTTTTTTTTTTTTTTTTTAAATCAAAGCTTCATATTTATATATTGATTTCTCAGAAAGCCTGTTTTACAAGATTTCTGGTCGCTGAGGTACAGCCTGAAATGCGTTCATGGTTGGCTTTTCTTTATTTATCAAGAAAATAGGTTGGCCAAATATTAAGGATAAAACTTAAGGAAGTTGTACCTTTTAGGATGTTGATCGGGATTCACATAGGATATGCTTTTTTTATTTTTAATATGTATATTTTCATTTTAAAATTTTTAAAAGAGATGTTTTTTGTAATAGAATGCTTTGTTTCTCCCTTTAAAATTCCCTTCCCTCTCTATGTGGTTGTGTGTGGTCAGGTTACCAAGATTGGAAAGAACTTCCTGGAGTCTGACTTGAACTGGCTTATAGAGGTAGTGACGGGAGTTCCTCACTTTGTAGACAGCCAGAGTCTCTCACTGAATACCTTGGGGCTCTACCCGGTAGATGCCTCTGCAGCGGAGCGTAGAGCTCTTGCCACACTGGCTCTTTGGGCTGTCCTGACCCACAAACCCAAGCTGGCCATGATCCTATGGAAGCATTCTGATCAGCCTATCCAGCTAGCACTCATTCTCTCCATGGTCTACGATCGCCTCTGTGCCTACGTGGCTGACATGGGACTCCGCCATGAACTTACAGAGCTATCCATACAGTTTGCCAAAATGGCTGCGGGTGTTTTGGATGCCAGTCATCAGGAAGCTACTTGCCGGGCTTATGATGTCCTCAGTGAGTCCAGTCCAGACTGGGGCCACAAGACGGCTGTTGACATCGCCGCATCGGCCCGTAACCGTACCTTCCTGGCCCACCCCTGCTGCCAGAAGTGGCTCACCAACATGTTCTATGGCAATGTCCGCATGCGGGAACTGCCCTGGGGGCCTATCACCCTCCCTTCATGGTTTAAAGTAAGTCCAGGCTGCCTCCTCTTTACTTGTTATAACACCAACTTGGCTATAAAGAGATTCAACTTTACAGCATTTTTTTGGGTTGCGTTGTCTACCTAATGAAGGTTTCTTAACCTCAAAGGACAGCAGATATACAGTTAAACCTGTCTATAGCTTTTGGGACTCACCAAAATAGGGTGCTATAGAGATGGGGTGCTATAGACAGGTCACTTTTAATGTAAATCGCATCGTACTACGTATTTAAAATCGGGCGCTATATTTGTATATGTGTGTGTTTATAGAGTTTTACATAGCAAACATGATTATATATAATTATATTTTTCTCATTTGTCACTGTTACCAAAACATACAATTACCTCCTTGAGAGGACATTCACACTAGAGGTCACCTCATAACAAACATTAACATTTTTTATGAAAAAGGCATCTCCTTATCGTTCAACTGAAAGTTGCTGATGGCTTGCGCCATCTATCGGAATAAATATCAACTATTCTCGTTGATTTCTAATTATTCCAGAATTGGCCAATTACCCATTCTTGATTAATCAAGAAAAGCTAACCACGTACGCGTTTTGGGCTGTTGGCCCTCATCTGCGTGGTGCAAGCTGTACCTCAACGACCAAAAAACTGGTCCTTCAGGCATCTTGAAAAATCATGAAACGGGTAGTTAAGGCCAGAATTGCATGAGACCGCGACACAATGTGACAAAATTTTCATAATTTATGAACCTTATCCCAGTACAATATCGCATTTGTATTATTTTTTCACATTAACATTTTTGCTATATCAATTGATTTAAATCTCCTGGACATAAACACAGGTTTCTCTCTGGAGATGAGTTTTCTTAGTTATATTCATTTTATTAAACGTAGTCTCAAGCTTTCGAGCCTCTCTGCCTTTCTATAGGGGAAGATAAATAAAGGAATAATATGACACCCCCCCTGATGCTAATGTGATATAGGCTTAGCAAAAATACGATGTTTCTTTTTAATGATTTCTAGTTGTTTTTGTACTCACGTATGTTGTAGTTACGAGGACATCCCTTTAGATAAAAACAAATATATATTTAACGACTTGTTCCAATACAAATATTGTTAAAACAAGCTAGCGATAAAACATAACAGAAAGGTTGAAGGTAGAAGTTGGAAGTGACGTCAGCATCGATGATGATTAAAGTCAAAGATTGCGTAACATAATGTATATAGATTTTTGTAATAGTTTGGTATCAGGTGGTGTTTTATTCCTTTATTTATGTTCTCTCTTCCCCGGCAGACACCATCAACAAGCTTTACAAGCTTGATACCTTAGTGTGATTGAGTGGAGATAAGAAAGAAGAAGATTTATGTTCTCCTGTAGAAGGGCAGAGATTTATCCAAAAACTTGAGACTACGTTAATAAAATGAAAATAAACTCAACTCCAGAAACCTGAGGTATTGTTTCATTTTTACTATATAGCAACTCTCCAGTAAGAGGACACCTCTATCTAAAGGACACCTTGGCTCTACAACTAGGTGTTGTTACTTACTGAGAGGTAGTTCTACTGTATTTGGATCCTTTAAAGATGTACCATCACAATGTGAGTGTTTTGCAGGTGCTGGTCTGTGCATTCCTCATCTTCCCCATGTATTTCTGGGTGAGGTTCAAGATGGACCCTCACCAGAACTGGGATTACTTCCGTGAGGTCACAGGTAACAATTCTTACAACTGTAGAAACCCAACTCTCTGATAAACTGTCTATTTATCACAGTTTTCCCTTTATTGAGATCCATACTTGTTAGATTCGTTGAAATGGCCTCTTTATTAATGTTGCCTTACAATTTTCAAACCTCTTGGCCCTTTCAGAAAGAAAGAATTCAAACTTGGCTTCTTTTAAAAAAAATTCAACCCCTTTCTCCCCAGGACTGTATAATTTATTTATCCAGCCAACATATAAAATTACAATAGTGTTTTTCTTTTCTCCACATGATTCTATTTATTATTGTATATACAAAGAGCACTAGCAAAGTTTAGCAATACGCTCCAATCCGTGCGCCCATGTGAGCACAAGTTTGAACTTGCTGAGCCCTGTTAATATTTAAACTGCAGTCAAAATTACATTTGCTAAATGTTAGTATTCTTTGAGCTGTGAAGTGATAAAATATTAAGAATGTCTACCTGGCGCAAAATTGAATACCGAGCCATTTTGTGATATAACTTTGAATGCAGTTTAAGCATTGAAGAATGCTTGCAAGAATAGTTTCCTGTGTACTGGGAAATAATTTTCCACATCGTACTACCATATTCAGGTGGTATCATGAGTTTCAGCGAGGAAAATATGACATAAGAGACATAATCACTTTGTCAGTTAATGAGGAAATGTTAAATTGTCATAAAGGATTATGTAGGAATCTATATTTTCAGATATCAGCTTTAAGTTGAGTTTCTTTCATCAACATGTCATCTCCATTTCTGTAGCTGGCCATCAGGGAATGCCATTACAACTTTAAGTAAGATTCCATCATCATGGAATTTAGGAGCTGATTCTGTAGAAGGGTCCTTAGAACCAAATACTGAATTATGGTAGTTGTCTCTCTTAGATGAGTTGCTGATCAAGGTTATGAAACCGCTCTTGTTTCGAAGTCAGATTTACTTATTCAAAAGAGGAGGAAGAGCTTGTAGCATTTAGTGTTCCTAAGTACTGATCAGGCCTGATATTGCTTAACATCAGTGATCTGATGGGAATTGATGGTTTCAATATACAGCATATAACCTCTTTAATATCAACCAACTATAATTCAACTCTTACTTTAATTCAACTTTTTTTTTTTAAATCCCCAATCAGACTATTTCCTAAACTGACTATAATGAAATCAAAATTTCTGATTATCTGGTTGTTGAATTAAAGTTAGACTGTAGCCTTTAAAATAAAGGTCTATTATATTTTCATATAATTAGACTCTGCTAGGCTTTGTAAACACATTTCTATGCTATGTAAAAATGTTTCTTTTTATCTCCTCTATACTAAATACCATGATGCATGTGTGTTTGCCTGCTTGCTCTCTTCTCTTTCCTTCTCTCTATCACCTGGCCATGTGAGTATTTCTCAACTCCCACATATGTGTGTGTACTTTCTCCCGACAATGTGGGTTTAGTCTAGGGATACTGTGGAACCTGTTGTAAGAGAACTGAGATCCAGGATCTCAGGTCAGGTTTATCCCTCAGTGCAGGTACTGTTGCGGCATGATTTTTCACTGAATAATACAAAGAAGCAATTGGCCACTGAGTAGATTTTAAATACAGTTAAACCTGTCTATAGCACCCTCTCTTGGGAATCATCAAAATAGGGTGCTATAGAGAGGGGGTGCTATTGACAGGTCACTTTTAATGTAAATTTCATCGTACTATATATTTAAAATAAGGCGCTATTTAGAGGGGGCGCTATAGACAGGTTTAACTGTATAAAGATTTTATCAAGCTCACAGAAAAAAAGTCTTTGATTCAGAATTTAAAGTTTTAACAAAGCGTACATATAGGTAACCCAGGGAATGTATAAGTAGATTGCCTGAAGAGCTACATATAGATAAGCCAGGTTCCTGGAATATATATTATATTTACTTCAATCTATGTAGGACTTTTGTCTTCAATTTATGTAGGACTAGAGTATTAGCATAAATACTTTTTCACACTAAAGTTTTGAGGAGTTTTTGTTTAAAAACGTGACAATGAGAATGATAGGTAAAGAAAGAAAAACCTAAACTTTTGGTTGGTTTGATGCGGTCATTATTTGGAGATATTCAAACTGCCATTTTTTTTTTTCAATGAATAGATCTAATTTTTATATTTTATAGATATTTTTACCTAGGATCTTGTAAAATTCAAGATACTTGGATTTTTAAAGAAATGCCTCTATGGAAACATTTTACATGACCAACCTACCGGCTGCTGAGAAACAAAATCTTTGTAAAAACAACAATAACATAAACCACAACCTCCACAAAGACCACCTCCAGGATAAACCAGAAGTACCAATAGGTTATAAGTGTCCTACACATTGGGCTACGACAGGGGTTGGCAACCTTTTGAGTCGAAAGAGTTAAAAATTACTACTTACCCAGTCACCAAATATCAGTTTTTAAAGAGCCACATTTTTTCGTGCCAACAATAAATAGTACTCACATAAATAATATTTATAAGGGTACTACACACAGCTTCACATCCAAAGAGCCGCATGTGGCTCGCAAGCCTCAGGGTTTTGACCCCTGGCCTACGGTATTGGCCACAATTTCTAAGTATTCCCCGTGTCTTGTGGAGGATTCTACTGTAGCAGATCTAAGTGCCAGCAGCCTGTGTCTACTATAGGAAGTTGCCTACTCACAGCCCCACTTCTTCAGCAACCACTTTTTGACAGATCCAGGCCCTTTACAGTAGAACCTCCTGTGAGAGATTACTGAAAAACTCTGCTGCCATCTCCTGGAGTCTCTTATTGGAGGTTGTGTTATGGCAGGTCATTTTTACAATGAGGGTCATTGTGGGAAGTGGATACTCCCATCAAATGGGAGTATTTATTGCTGTAATTATTGTGCATTGTTTTGGTGCATTTTTAAATGGTAGAGATGCCCTCTTTGCACATGAATATCTTTCCTGTGACCCTGGATCAGAAGCCCTTACAGCTAGTAATCTCAACCTGGACAGCTGAACCCAGGTTTTTTTTTTTGCTTGAGTGTTACTGTTCCACCACCTCCTTTTTTATCCAGGGCTTGGGACCCACAAAATTATAACTGTAATTATAGCTTTCTATTAAAAAAAATGATAGCTTTGGTCCCAATAGCACTCTTTCGTTAAATTTCCAGTTTTTTTTTTAAAGATGTATGTGGATGACAGTTACAGGGGGAGTTTCCACCTTTAACATGTGTAGCAGCAATCAGCTGAGTTGTGTTCCAGACATGGACTCAGATGATGAGAACGAGGAGGATGAAGATGAAGAGACCATCAAGGCCAACAACGTGCCTCTACTCAAGTAAGTCTGGTAGTGAAAGTACTGTCAGGTACTACAGTACTTCTTCTTGCTCCACTCAATCAGGGAAGTAGAATACTTTTGTCATTGAGAGACTTGGGAGTAGTTAGCTGACTTAGCTCCAATGTAAAATGGCCTTCTCTGACTCAAGGAACTGATGTTCCAAACTTGGAGTACAGATCACCCTGGATCAGGATCCCTTATAGCCCGTATTCTCAGTCTGACCAGCTGAATCCAGGTTTATTTGCTTGAGTGTTACTGCTCCACCACCTGTCTCCTTTTTTTATCCAGGGCTTGGGACCGGCAAAGAGACAGAGTTAAATATAATCCTAAAGATGAGCACTTTTTAAAAACTAAAATGACTGCTTAATTAGACTGGAATGGGTACTCCAGTCCTTTTGGAGGTGTTGAACTAATTAAGAGATTTCCACATGTGTTTGCCCTCTCTCATACAACACACATGTGTAACCCTCTCTACTTTAGTCCATTTTAAAATGCCCTAATGAAGCTGACCAATTTTCAGACATATTGTAGAGGTAGGAAGTCATGGCTGTTCAAGTTCACATTGAGAGTATGTAACATGGCAACACTATGTTTGTACTCTAGTCCCTTCAAGGATGTGAACGCTGACCATTTATTACACTTTTAGTTTCATTATTTTTATTTATATACAGTTAAACCTGTCTATAGTGCCCCCTCTAAATAGCGCCTTCCTCTCTATAGCGCCCGATTTTAAATATGTAGTACGATACGATTTACATTAAAAGTGACCTGTCTATAGCATCCCCTCTCTATAGCACCCTATTTTGGTGAGTCTCAAGAGGGGGCGCTATAGACAGGTTTAACTGTAGTAAAATTTGTTATAAGCAGAAGCTCCTTCAGCATGCATCCATGTTATTCCATGTACATAAAGAGGCAGCCGGTGCTATCCAGACCCCAAATTTCACTCTACCTGTGTGGTTGTTCATTCAGCCCATTCGGAGATGCCCAGCTGAAGAGGGAAGAGAAGCCCCAGAGCTCCATGTTCCAGGACAAGGAGGTGTTTGTCCATGGAACTCCCAACCTCCTAGTGATGATCCAGCTCATGTGGAGTGCTCCCATCACCAAGTTTTGGACCTACCAGGTAACGGACTCACAGCACTGACTGACAGACCCCCTGACAGCAGCTGTGGTACAGGTGATGTACATGGTCTACCTGGGGCTGTTCAGTTTGGCTGTGATGTGGCCTTCCTGCGGCAACCAGTACCTGGACACCATCATTTGTGCCTGGACCTTCCTCATTATTCTGGAGAACATCCGCCGGACCATCATCCTGCACCAGGTTTCAATACCTAGCTACTCACACAATTTATACTATTCTTGATTTAAAATAAACATTCTTCTCTGATTTATAATATAATAAAGTAAATAAAGCTTCCAGGGTTAAGTTTCTTGTGCAACTTTTTATTTTTAAGCTTTCGGACTTGTCAGTCATTCAACAGGAGTATCATGATAATAAATTGATGATATATACTATTTTTATATTGTAGCGAAGAAATAATTTATTATTTAATTTAATTGAATTATTCAATGAAAATATTCAACAGATTATATAAATTAATATTACTCGGTTTATGTAAAATAATGATCAAAATATTTCTTTGCTTGCTTGCTCAAGATCCTCTAGGTGTAGATAGTTTGGTTGTTGAGTTGTAGATAATTGTCGACTAGTCGTGCTGATGTCATCAATAAATACGCTTACATCTTAAGATATACAAATACCTGATTTCTACGTTACAAATTAATATTTACATATTTTAAATACTTATGATATTGAGAGAGAGAGAGAGAGAAAAACAACTTTTTGAAAATATACATGCATGGTGGATGATGGGTGCTGGTTTGAAGTCTCGAGATATCATTCAACCAGCACGTATCATCCACCACGCAGCAGCACGTATATTTTCAAAAAGTTGTTTTTCACACACAAAGAATGTAATTTTTTTCTCTTTCTCTCTTTTTTTTTTTGCTTATCCCTAGTACACGTGGTACAGGCCATGATAATCATGGTGGGTAGTTAGTGACCTGCTTTTTACTGTAAGCGCACCACATGCCTACACATGTGAAAAGCAGTTCGACTCTCTTTCTCTCAATATCATAAGTATTTAAAATATGTAAATAATAATGTGTATATAAAAATAGTATTTATCATTAATTTGTTAATGTGATACTCCTGTTGAAGGACTGACAAGTCCGAAAGCTTGAAAATAAAAAATTTGAACAAGAAACTTAACCCTGGAAGTTTTATTTATTTTATAACAAATTACTATTCTTTATTGTATTTCACACAAGTTATTATAGACCAAGACTGTGTCTATACTCTCATGCATGGTGTCATCTACATCTTACACAAGGTACCACTGTTGGAACATGGTTACCTAGACTGAGAATATGTAACAACAGCGATACATCCAGTACTAGCAAAGGACAGAGGTGGAAAGAGGACATTGGAATGACCACGACTTGAATACAATACAGTAGAACCTCTCTGTAAAAGACACCTAGTTGCAGAGCCAAAGTATCTTTTAGAGAGAAGTGTCCTCTTATTGGAGAGCAGCTAAATGGTCAAATTGTAATTTTGGCAATGAAAACTGTCCTTTGTAGAAAGTTGTTCTCTTGCGGGAGTGTCCTCTCAATGGAGATTCTACTGTACTATGGTGTTGAAGTCAAAATAGGAAGCCAGCACATCAACATTTCTGAGTATAGATTTGATAATGATGGAAACCATGGCTAATCATCATCAATGATATCAACAGGCACAGCCAAGAGACTGAACTCTTCAAACTTACAACCATCACAAAATTCTATTTGAACTCTGATCTTGTGAAATATCAAAGTTACTTCCATCAATAATTGACAATATGACCCAGAATAAGTATATTGCTACGGCGTTTTATGGTTTCCACAAGTCCATATCTCAGAAGAAGGCCAAGTGACACTCACTCCTCACTTTCTTACTGCTACTCTTTTTGTGTTGTTTTTCTTGCTTCCCTCTTTCTCTTTCTTGTTTTTTTTTCTTTTTCTTCTGTATATATCGTTATTTCCTTTGTCTCACTGCTTTGTTCTTATGCATACCTCTGGTGAATCTTGTATAGGGTCAGTGACCCTAAATAAAGGCTTTTTGTTGTTGTTGTTGTTGTTGTTTTTTTTCATATGATCTAATTCCCATCTGATAGCTGTTGTTTCTTCCATTTTTACCCATATATGCCAGGTATACCCAATCTAAAGAGCCTCCTCCACTGTGCAGAAGTACAAGAGTGTGCCTCTCTTCTTCAAGTGTGTGGAGATCGGACTCATGTGTGTCTTCCTCATGCTCTACATGATGGGCCGGGTGGTGGTGCTCTTTGTGGAGCCCTACGCCGCCAGGGTCATCCTCTGCATCGGCCTTCTCTTCTTCTACTACCGCATGATCACCATCTACCTGCCTATCTCCCCCACCCTGGGTCCCCTGCTCTACAGAGTCAAACTCATGGTGAGCCCCTCTTGAGACACTTCAAATGTTTCTTGATAGGGTCTACCATCTTTGTCTCTGGTGATATTCTGTCTTTAGTTTGTTAGGGGATTGAGTTTGTCCATTTGTCAATGCTATCAATCCAGTTTGTTCTTGGCTTTCCTTGGATGTCTTGAAGTCAAATTCTCCAAAGCTAGGGGGGGTCTACACACAAGTCCTAGCTAATAGCTTACCATTGTGACCTAGTTATGTCATCATAGTTATTATGTGGTTGTTTTTTTATCCCCTTGTGTAAAGATTACACAAATTCCATGAGTTCATTCTCCTCGGGCTATTTGATCATAAGCAGTGGCCTCTCTCAGAGGTTAGAGGTTATTCTGCATTTGATAATATTCTGTAAAAATAAGTGGTATAAGTAGTCTTAAAAAAATGGCAGTTAAAACAGTTTGGGATAGAATTTGTCTGTGGCAAATGCTTCCTAACATTTCAGCCACATCCCTCCAATTATTCACCACCTCAGGTGCTTCCTGTTGAATTAAAGCCTGTCATGAATTATAGTTGGTTACAATATTAATGTAGATGGTTGTTGGGTTTTGAAAAATAGTTAAATTGGTTGAATATTAAAGATATTATAATACTCTGTAATTATTTCAAAAAAGTCAATAAGAAATTTCAAATATATTTTATTGTAAAGAAAAATTTGCATATTTGTAGGATGGTTGTTGCGTGATGTGTTGGTGTGGCTTGTGGAAAGGCCGCTGATGAAATTATAATTAAAATTAATTTATTTAAAGCCAGAAATATATAGAGAAAAGGAGTAACGGTTGAAGTAACGGCCGTTGGAGCTAGCCTAGATGTTTACAGTGTGAGTGGCCAGTCTCTAATGACGTCCCGCGCGCATGCGTAGTCAGGTTGATGCTCGCGGTTTCCGAGGTCGTCCACTGCCCCTGTGTGTAGTGGAGCTTTGTCCCATTTCGCGCTCGCTGAAGCAAAGTGTAGTCGCCACATATTTATTCCTAGGTCTCTCTATTTTTGGATGCTACATGCACATTAAATAATACAAAAGGTTTCTGGAGATGGGTTTCTTTTCAAGAATCTCCAGAAATCTGTTGTACAGTAGAACTAACTCCCTATAAAGGTCCCCTAATTGCAGAGCCAAAGTGTCCTTTAGAGAGAAGTGTCCTCTTACCGGAGAGTTTCTAAATTGTAAAAATGGAAATTTTGTAAATATAAACTGTCCTTTGTAGAGAGGTGTCCTCTAGCAGGGTGTCCTCTAAAGGTAGGTTCTACTGAATTATTTAATTTATATTGTCACGGATTTCCCTGTTAAATAAGTACTAGGAATCATGGCAGTTTTCTATTGAAAGTTTATTCTACCTACATGCCAAGCTTCTTTTATATAGTCAATTTTGGCTACTGTTTACATAATAATTGAATATTTATTTATGCTTATGAGGTGATACAGCAACGTCTTTACAATAAGAGAGGAGACAAAATGAATCAAATCTAGAAAAAAGAAGTGAGGACTTCTCGGTCATTAAAGTCTGAGAGGCAAGGCCTTCAGCCAGTTCAGGGCTTCCGGGGTGACAGAGTGGAGATTGGAGATTCCTCCATTGAATTTGTACAGCGGGCAGTCATCTAATATATGGGACATTGATTGTGGGACGTTGCAGGCACAATTTGGATCTTTGGTGTAGCCCCATAACTTCATCAGCTCTGCACACCTTCCCTGTCCTGTCCTAAAGCGGTTTAGAAGCACCCATTCTCGTCGAGGGAGGGAAAAACCTGGGATCTTGACACTTGGGCTTGTGATGAGGTTCTTGTTTGGGATATCGGAGCTGATCCAGGAATTTGTCCATGCTTCTGAGATATTAAAATTTTGGGAGAGAAGTTGGTTTCCTCTGGACCATATCGGATTCCTTGATTTTAATCTATGTTTTGGGGGAGACTGTAGGATTGGGTTAATTTCGAGGTCGGGTGAATCCAAGAGTTTTTGGTACATTTTCTTGGTGGCTTCCTTTCTGCGTAGCTCAGGCGGAGAGATGTGAGCAAGAACTGGAAGCCAGTCGATTCTTGTAGGTTGGCAAACCCCTGTTATAATTCGTAAGGTAGAATTTAGTTGTGTGTCTATTAGCTTCGTGTGGCAGCTCCCCTCCCATACTGGAGCACAATACTCAGCCGTGGAGAAGATCAATGCCAAGGCAGAAGTACGCAGGGTGTTGGCATCACTGCCCCAGGAAGAGCCGGCCAGCTTATGGAGGATATTGTTACGTGATGATAGTTTCCCCTTTAACTTGGTGAGATGAGTTTTGAAGGTGAGAGTGCGGTCAAGATGAATGCCTAGGTATTTGGGATGTTCGCTATGAGTTATCTGAGAGTTATTGATAAATAGTTTGAGATAATTGAATGTAATTCTACTGTCCTCTAAGCTTATGTCCATAATTTTCTTGAATACCATTTCTGAGATTCCATCCTTTCTCAGTGCTGTGTATATAATCAGAATTGTCCAATACAGTATTAGAGCTCTGAGAAGCGGTCTGGTGGATTAAATTGGTGAAACTGCTGGGAGGGTTCACCACTGATGAACCAAGCCCTCCCAATATATATTTTTCATCGCAGTAAGGGCAGTAGAAGTTTGTATTATGTATAAAAGAAACATTTGTGCTTTTAAATCCTTTCATTTTATAATAATTATTATATAAAAATTTACATGATGGAACTATATATGCAAATATTATACAGTGATCTAGGAGATTTAAATGAATTGATATGAAATTTAGCTACCTGCCCATTGTAATGTACACACCGGGATAAACTAAGGCTGTATTGTAGGTGCTGGTGGACTTTGCCAACTTCATGCAGATGACCCTGCTGGTTATCATCAGTGGAGGGATTGTGATGCACGCAGTCCTCTACCCGGACTACCCCTTCTCTGTGGAACTCTTCCGCAGGGTCTTCCACAAGGCCTGGTTCTCTCTCTTCCTTACTCCCATCAGTGACCTGGAAGGTGAGGATCCTCTTCTTTCTTCTCTATGGGTAAAAGTACTGGAGGGCTTTGAGAAATTTGGTCATTTGGTCTCTTCCTCACTCCCATCAGTGACCTGGAAGGTGAGGATCCTCTTCTTTCTTCTCTATGTTTAAAAGTACTGGAGGGCTTTGAGAAATTTGGTCATTTGGTCTCTTCCTCTTTTTTTCTTCACTCAATCATAAAAGAAAATAAGACCTAATACAAATAATTTATTAGTGCGTGACATTTTGGCAACAACATTGTCACCATCATCAGACAAAAGAAAAAAAAATGATTTTTTTTTTTTTTAATATATAAATATTAATATATTAGATAATAAAAGGCATATATTGGATTTGAAAAAATATTTATTTTGCCAATATTTCGGCTGGCTGAACGCCAACTGTAGAATAGTGTGAAATATATAAGTGATGTGAATTTAAGAAGAGGAATTAAGAACAATAGACTGACTGTGTTTTGTAAATAGAGAATTAATCTTTACTAAATTTAAATGTGTGTGATAAATAAATAATTATAATTAAATAATAAATATATAAGTTGTAGTTTATAAAAGATAAAGGTATCTACCAGAACAAGAAGCAACCTTAGAAGATATTGTACCAGAAGAGCAGATTGCTATATCTGATATGGACTGTTTATACCCAAATGAATCACCTAATGAGAATGAAAACAAGACTGTCATCACTAGAAGTGGAAGACAAATACATGTTCCTTCTAGATTTAAGGACATGATTAGATACTAACTAAACAAGGGAGGAATATGTAGAATAGTGTGAAATATATAAGTGATGTGAATTTAAGAAGAGGAATTAAGAACAATAGACTGACTGTGTTTTGTAAATAGAGAATTAATCTTTACTAAATTTAAATGTGTGTGATAAATAAATAATTATAATTAAATAATAAATATATAAGTTGTAGTTTATAAAAGATAAACAACACAACACCAACCTTTATCGAGGCATTACATTTTTTTATACACTGATATTTTACAATATCACAAATATATGGGGAGGGATTTGTTTTTTTTTTTTTTTAAATAAAATTTGTTTTTTTTTTGGACCTCTAAAAAAAATATTTGTTCAAAAAAAAAAAAAAAAGAAAGAAAGAGTAGTAAAAAAATAAAAAATGAATTAAAAAAGAAAAAAAAAATGACGAGAGGGAACGGAATAATTGAAAGAAGTAGAAAAAAAAGAGTAATGATAAAAATGAAGAGTTTTTAGGGGAAAAAAAGGAATATAAAAATGAATTTCCATTATTGTATATTCCATGGTAATCCTTTTTTTTTGACATTTTCATTTTTATTCTTTTGTCTGATGATGGTGACAATGTTGCCGAAATGTCATACACTAATAAATTATTTGGATTTGGTCTTATTTTCTTTTATTATAATCTATAATCTAAATTGTGCTTTATCATTCACTCAATCATATTAGGGTATCAAGCCTGTAGAGGCTTGAGACTTTTGATTGTGTCTCCTAGGGAGGAGTAGAGCTCATCAATGGATAAGTCAATACAGTCAAAAATGTGGTTTGGGGTTGCAGGTTGACACTTAGTACATGTCATGATGGTTGTCAATTATTAGTGCGTTAATATAATTACAGTATAATCTCTCTTTAATTCAACTAACTATAATTCACATTTTTACATAGATTCAACAGTTTTTCAAATTCCAATCACCTATCTACTTGAATTTAACAGGCGATAATTCAACACCCCTTAAGTGTTGACAACAAAATGGCTACCATGATAAGGCACAATTTGGATTATAGATTATAAACACAAGGTAATAGGACCAAATCCAAATAAATAAATAGTGTGTGACGTTTCAGTAACAATGCTGTTACCGAAATGTCACACACTATTTATTTATTTGGATTTGGTCTTATTACCTTGGGTTTAAAATGTCTACCATGTTGCATTGGAATTTGATAATCACAATAACTGTCTATAATTCAACACCCCCTCAAGTGTTGACAACAAAATGTCACAGAAAAATGTCCACTAGCAGTGGAGATGTTGCACTGAAAGTTGATAATTATCTTAATTGTCTACAATTCAACAACTGTCTCTAATTCAACTGTAAATCCCCTGGGGTGTTGAATTAAAGAAGTTAGAGGACTCTGTATTTATCACTTATTGTTATTATTAATGTTATACATGTCTGTGTGTATAGAAAACACAGGCTGTATTGCCAATCGCTTCCACAATGACACCTGTAGGAATGGAAGATGTAAGTAATCTCTTTTATTTATTGTGTCCACTTTAATTAATTGACACATCTGTAGAAAAGTAAAATGTAGTCCCAATTATCAGAGAGTAGTTTGTTTTATAACTTACAATCTGTGGTCTTGAGATAGCCATTAAAGTCAGGTAACAGCTTTTCTGATTATTTTTCTCTGCTCTGGTAAGAAGGGTTATCTTGTTTACCTGGGTGATCACAGAATACGGAAATAAAAATTGATTCCTTTCCCTCATCTATCCAAATGAAAAAGTACAAATAGAAATTGTTATTGCATATTCCAAGTATATATGATCATGGTGGAGATAGGGGCTTGTGACTTCTTTTACTGTACATTCATGGACAAAACTTAAGAAAGTGGAAAGTCTGATGTCGCCAGTCTTCTATTTTTTTTTGAAGAAGACAGAGGAAATTTTGCTCACATGTCTGGTGTGTCTTCAATAAAGGTCACTGTGTATCAAATATCTTTCAGAGTTATTGTCCTGATATACATGGCAAAAAAATACAACATCCTTTAGTTTTGTCCATGAGTCCATGCTTAAAGAGGGTGTTTAAAGAAATTTATTATTTTTAAAATGACAAGCTCTGCAGAATGTGGGAATCTAGTCTTCCTCCTCCTCCTCCTTCAATGCCTTCCTCTACTGAGTGTGGCTGGCCACATGGTCTTTAAAGATCATGTTTGGGGCTGATACAGTGTCCAAAGAACCTGCCACAGTCTTTGGTCCACCCCGGGTATTTCCCCGGTACCACCCATTTCTGGGAGGTATTCCCCTATCCTGGGGAGGCACCCGATGGGGGGCACTAGCAGACCCCACACGAGAGGGAATCTAGTACTGGTTATCAAAAATGGACAGTTTTCACCACCAACTGCCTTATTCTCCATTCACCTAGATCAGTGTCGGGCAACCTTTTTCGAGTTGCGGCGCACTAAGCTTAATTTCTTTTTTTCGCGGCGCACCTGTGGTTCTCACTATAAATTTCCTCGTAGGTAATTAAAATACAACAATAAATACTAGAGTAAAAATTTAAACATATATATCACATTTTATTAATTTTCAATATTAAATTAACATAATCAATGCGAGCATTGCGATTGTTTTTGAGAGCATATCAAATCAATACGGGGATCTACTTGTGAAAGACAAACGCGCATCTCCTCATCTATCATTTGAAGTCTTTCGCGCTTCTTAGACTTCATTTCTGTGAGTGTTGAAAAACCTTGCTCACACAGGTAGGAACTTCCAAATGGCAACAATGATTCGATGGCCGCATTACTAAGTTTAGGAAATTTGGAGTTTAAGCACAACCAAAACTCAGATAGCTCCTTTTCAGTGAATAGTCTTTTGAAAACTAAATCGTTTTTTAAATCAATTAAGTTTTCTTGCATTTCTTCTTCCAGATGTTGAATTTCACAGTGCATAAATGGGTTAACTACCCATTCCATCTTTTCAAAGTCCAAGTTAGGAAAATATTTATCAAAAGAAGCGGATAGTAATGTCAAAGTTTCTTCGACTTCTTTTTTGATAATAGATTTTGATGGATTCTCTTGAACCATCGGAAAAGATGCAAAGTTTTCTTTAGCAATGTTTAAATTCCATAAACTGAGTTTTAAATAGGTACGTACCTATTTGCATTTTTATTTTTTAATAATGGCACGTGCCAGTTATGTACGTCAAGATTATGTACATACGTTATATGAAATATAAAATTATGCAAACTGTTGTAATTATAATACCAAAATAAGTTTTATATTATACGTTATAACCTAACATTGTGTCCTATGAAGGAATTGTACTTTAGTGATCTCACATTAGGCTGGAACCATGTAATGACAACCAACCTGCCTATATAACAGCCACTTGGTTATGGCATCCTAAATATAAAATGAAATTTGCTTTTTTTTTTAATTTCATTTTTTATATGAAAATTTTTGTAAAAAATTATTAAAATTGAATAAAATTATAAAAAATATTTTTTGAAACATTATTTTTAAATTTAACCAAAAGTTCTAAATACCTACAAAAATGTTCGCGGCACACCTAGAATTCTTCGCGGCACACCAGTGTGCCACGGCACACCGGTTGCCCGACACTGACCTAGATGCAACTGTAATAAATGGGGTGTTTGCCAGATCCCGATTTCACCTGCCCCAACACCGGCTTCTGGCCTTACTTCTTCACCATCCAGTACTTTGTCTTTCTTAAACTGATCCTCCTCACTCTGCTTTACGCTCTCTTCAGGTACAGTATGCTCTTCTAGGTGGATGGTGGAAAATACAGTAGGGACTTCCACTCCCGCTAGAGAATTTCTACAAAAGACAGCTTTCATTGCCAAAATTACCATTTTTACTATTTAGCAATTCTTCTATCATGAACACCTCAATTTGGTTCTGCAACTGGGTGTTGTCCTTTAAAGAGAGATTCTACTGTGCCTCCCCTGGCAATGAGTAACCTAACATTGTGTCCTATGAAGGAATTGTACTTTAGTGATCTCACATTAGGCTGGAACCATGTAATGACAACCAACCTGCCTATATAACAGCCACTTGGTTATGGCATCCTAAAGTCCTAAGTTTAATGTGTTGATTTAATACATTACTTTGATACACACAATATCAACCAGATTACTACAACAGTCCCACAAATGAAGCTGTTTTATAATGAAGTTCATCTGTATTCAGTAAAATCTTATTTCAAGACATACAGCTGTTTGTTGTATAATTGTTCTTTTCAACTGGGGGCATCCCGGGATAAGTTTCCTGTATAAAGATACCTTTAGTAGATCTTTATTTCTATGAAGAGCTCTCATAGTTAGTCAGTTATACTGCTGTAGAAGGGCTCCAAGGCCTGAAAGCCTGTGAGTTTATAAAATTTTTCTATCCATGTGGATGCCTTTTCTCATGTAGTTGTGTTGTTTCTTATCCCCTTGTGTAAAAATTACACAAATTCCATGAGTTCATGCTCCTCAAGCTGTTTGGTGATAAGCAGCGGTCTTTCCCAAAGGTCTTGTTTAGTGCATCTAATGCAAGCCAAAATATATTCTGGAGCTGCAGGTGCCAAGCTAAATTTTGGGCAAGTGTCAAGTTTGGGCAAGTTTCTCCTAATTGGTAAAAAGAGAATCCATTTTTCTGGATTAACCTTTTCCTTTTAACCTTAAGCTTTCTTAACCTTTTAATCATGTTACTTGGAGTTGTCCATGATGTGGGTGTGTCACCTTACATTGATCTAGGACAGTATGAACTCATGGAGACATGCATAACATGGGGCAGTTATTATGGGAACACATTTTGCTAGATCCTCCAATGCAGTGAGTTCATCCATGTGCCGTGCAGTGCCACTGCCTCCAAGGTGCAGGCGGAGACGGATGCCATCTGGAAGTTCCAGAGGTATCAGCTGGTGATTGACTTTGCCAACCGACCTCGCCTACCTCCACCTCTCAGCATTTTCTCCTTCTTCTACCTGGGCTTCTGGTCCGTGTGGCAGTGCTGCACCTGGAGGCCGGCTCGGGACAATGTGGTGGGTCTACATTTGCCTTGATAGTCACAACTATCCATCTTGTTTTTTGCTTATCCCTAGTACATGTGGTACAGGCCATGATAATCATGATGGGTAGAGGTAGGCGACTGCCTTTACTGTATTTGCACCACATGTCTACACATGTGAAAAGCAGTTCGCGACTTTGTACTTACAAATATGCCAGAGCCCCATTTGGTTAATTGCACTCACTGGTGGGGTTGGACTTTTGCAAGAATCGGGGGCCATTGGAGCATTAATTAAACCCTCCATCTACTGTGGTCTGGTGCTACATGTAGTGTACTTAAGTCACAACCCTCCATCTACTGTGGTCTGGTGCTACATGTAGTGTACTTAAGTCACAACCCTCTATCTACTGTGGTCTGGTGCTACATGTAGTGTACTTGAGTCACAACCCTCTATCTACTGTGGTCTGGTGCTACATGTAGTGTACTTAAGTCACAACCCTCTATCTACTGTGGTCTGGTGCTACATGTAGTGTACTTAAGTCACAACCCTCTATCTACTGTGGTCTGGTGCTACATGTAGTGTACTTAAGTCACAACCCTCTATCTACTGTGGTCTGGTGCTACATGTAGTGTACTTAAGTCACAACCCTCTATCTACTGTGGTCTGGTGCTACATGTAGTGTACTTAAGTCACAACCCTCTATCTACTGTGGTCTGGTGCTACATGTAGTGTACTTAAGTCACAACCCTCTATCTACTGTGGTCTGGTGCTACATGTAGTGTACTTAAGTCACAACCCTCTATCTACTGTGGTCTGGTGCTACATGTAGTGTACTTAAGTCACAACCCTCTATCTACTGTGGTCTGGTGCTACATGTAGTGTACCTAAGTCACAACCCTCTATCTACTGTGGTCTGGTGCTACATGTAGTGTACTTAAGTCACAACCCTCTATCTACTGTGGTCTGGTGCTACATGTAGTGTACTTAAGTCACAACCCTCTATCTACTGTGGTCTGGTGCTACATGTAGTGTACTTAAGTCACAACCCTCCATCTACTGTGGTCTGGTGCTACATGTAGTGTACTTAAGTCACAACCCTCTATCTACTGTGGTCTGGTGCTACATGTAGTGTACTTAAGTCACAACCCTCTATCTACTGTGGTCTGGTGCTACATGTAGTGTACTTAAGTCACAACCCTCTATCTACTGTGGTCTGGTACTACATGTGTAGACATGTGGTGTACTTACAGTACTGGCAGTGACAAAAATATCGCAGCAGGTTTTAAATAATTATGCATTAGTTATCAGTTATGTAAGCAAGAATAGAAAACACAGAGTACTGATAAGAAGAGATGTAAATTATTTTCTATAGAAAAAATCTATGCCTAGCTCACCAGCTAACTTCTCATTCAGTTCTTTTGTCTGAAGTTTATAACCCTGCTGTTACCAAAACATACACAATCTATTGAATTTGGTCTTGTTATCTTATAAAATGGTTTTTATCCCTTGCTGCCTCTAATGAAACTTATTGGTAGGGGCTTGGCTCATCAGCACGGACACAACACCAATGTTAACCTATTAGTAGGGGCTTGGCTCATCAGCACGGACACAACACCACACAATCTATTGAATTTGGTCTTGTTATCTTATAAAATGGTCCGTGCTGATGAGCCAAGCCCCTACTAATAGGTTAACATTGGTGTTGTGTCCGTGCTGATGAGCCAAGCCCCTAACTTTGAGGATGAGGTATGGAAAGGTGAAACATGAAGAGTAATGGAGAACGGAAAAATAAAAAGTGTCCAGGGGCGGGAATCGAACCCACACCCTTCTGCTTACCGGGCAGGTGCCTTGTCCACTCGGCTACCCTGGACGTATTTTTCCGTTCATAACTTATATTTAAAGTAACATTTAAAATACAATATAACGCGGCTGATGATTGTAAAACGAAAGCACGGACACAACACCAATGTTAACCTATTAGTAGGGGCTTGGCTCATCAGCACGGACACAACACCAATGTTAACCTATTAGTAGGGGCTTGGCTCATCAGCACGGACACAACACCAATGTTGTCTCCCATTGGTGTTGTGTCCGTGCTGATGAGCCAAGCCCCTACTAATAGGTTAACATTGGTGTTGTGTCCGTGCTGATGAGCCAAGCCCCTACTAATAGGTTAACCTTGGTGTTGTGTCCGTGCTGATGAGCCAAGCCCCTACTAATAGGTTAACATTGGTGTTGTGTCCGTGCTGATGAGCCAAGCCCCTACTAATAGGTTAACATTGGTGTTGTAAAACGAAAATTAAAATTATACCGCGAATGTTTCTTTTAAAAATCGAAATTTATTTTCAAAGAGAAATAGCGACATTTCTAACTTTGAGGATGAGGTATGGAAAGGTGAAACATGAAGAGTAATGGAGAACGGAAAATAAATTTCGATTTTTAAAAGAAACATTCGCGGTATAATTTTAATTTTCGTTTTACAACACCAATGTTAACCTATTAGTAGGGGCTTGGCTCATCAGCACGGACACAACACCAATGTTAACCTATTAGTAGGGGCTTGGCTCATCAGCACGGACACAACACCAATGTTAACCTATTAGTAGGGGCTTGGCTCATCAGCACGGACACAACACCAATGTTAACCTATTAGTAGGGGCTTGGCTCATCAGCACGGACACAACACCAATGTTAACCTATTAGTAGGGGCTTGGCTCATCAGCACGGACACAACACCAATGTTAACCTATTAGTAGGGGCTTGGCTCATCAGCACGGACACAACACCAATGTTAACCTATTAGTAGGGGCTTGGCTCATCAGCACGGACACAACACCAATGTTAACCTATTAGTAGGGGCTTGGCTCATCAGCACGGACACAACACCAATGTTAACCTATTAGTAGGGGCTTGGCTCATCAGCACGGACACAACACCAATGTTGTCTCCCACCTTGTTCTTCCACAGGCTGACAGGAGTTGCCGCAGGACGCCACTGGGGCCACCATAGAGCCTGTGGATGCCAGCGGAGGAGCCAGGCTCTCGGAGAGGGACTACAACTACTGGCGCCATCTAGCCCAGGACTACGTGGCGCGGCAGGAGACAGAGGAGAAGGACAAGGCTCTCTCCCAGAAGCAAGCTGAGATGTAAGACCCTAGTTCCTTCTCAGCAAGTTGATGGCTTTTTTATAAATTCATATACAGTCATAAATCTTCTAACACAACATCACCTTGGACCAAATCCTGGAGGCTATAGACATTTTCCATCGAAAATAGGAATAGGTACACAATAGGAGTTATAATAAAATTTCATGCACCATGTTTATTTATATACAGTTAAACCTGTCTATAGCGCCCCTTCTAAATAGCGCCATCCTCTTTATAGCACCCGATTTTAAACACATAGTATGATGCGATTTACATTAAAAGTGACCTGTCTATAGCACCCTATTTTGGTGAGTGCCAAGAGGGGGCGCTATAGACAGGTTTAACTGTATTATGCAAGACTTTTATAATTTAATTAACCTTTTTGTAATTGATAATTATTTTAATACATTAGAACCTCTAGTTGCAGAAATGTCCTTTAAAGAGAGATGTCTTCTCACTGGAGAGTTTGTAGTGAATTGGTAAAATAGGTAATTTTTGGTGAGAACTGTCCATTGTATAGAGATGTCTGCTAGCGGGAGAGTCCACTCATGGAGATTCTAATGTATAAGTTACAATGTCAACAGAAGCAAGCTCAGTTGAGCCTCAGGAGTTGTCGAATAGAGGTCAACAAACTTACTATGAGTCCTTATTACTATGGGGCATTGTTGTCCACACTTTCAATGTCTATAGGAAACCCTAGTGTGCAGTGTTAGTCACAGTCCTCTTCCTATTATAAACTATTCAACTTTTACTAGGCATGTCTTGGCAGTAAGAATCTTGGGACCTTTTCTGTTTGATCACTGGTCAATTTTTTATTTTTTGGAGCATCTAGCTACTCTGTGAATACAGCCTGATAAGGAAGATTATCTCTTGTCTCATATAGTGGGTACCATATGTGAGCAGCACATTTTCCCCACTCTTTATAGAAGATGTGGTGTTTGTGTATGATTGCTAGTGTACAGCCCATTTCTAATATTAAGCCAGGAGAGACCAGCAATTCTTCTTTGGTGCTCAAAATCATTGCAGTAATAATAAAGCACAATTTGGATTATAGATTATAATACAAGAAAATAAGACCTAATCCAAATAATTTATTAGTGTGTGACGTTTCGGCAACAGCATTGTCACCATCATCAGACAAAAGAACAAATGAGAAAAAATATCACAGCAAGTTCTTAAATAGTACTGTTATCAAGTACTTCCTTATCTGTTATCTTGTTTAAACACTTGATAGCAGTACTATTTAAGAACTTGCTGTGGTATTTTTTCTCATTTCGGGGCTCAAAAATCATTCATTTTGGTTAGCAGCCCCGTAAATAAAGATATTTTCTCTCTTTTTCTCATTTATTCTTTTGTCGGATGATGGTGACAATGCTGTTTCCGAAACGTCACACACTAATAAATTATTTGGTTAGGTCTTATTTTCTTGTGTCATTGCAGTAAGGGAAGTAGAAAATTATTTTATTTTGAAAAAAAAAAAGTGAGTCAAAAATAGTGTCAATTTCCTATATAAGGAAGCCAGTTGAATTAAAGATTGTAATGTTCCAGGCTGACTTCAGTGTCTGAGGACCTGGACTTTGAGATGAGGCTCCTGCGGCAGCTGAAAGGTCGACTGAGGGAACTGGAGCGGCTCATGACCCACTCCCACGTCTACCTGGAGAACATCAAACACCTGGCGGAGAAAGATGAAGGTAACCTAACTTACACTCTTACATCACCTTTCAGGTAACTGAAAGAGTGCACTTTTACCTATTGGACAATTAAAAGTGTTGTATTGTGATTTGAAGATGCGAATGGTGGCAGATATTGAAGCCCCACTGCCTATATGTCAGACATGGTTTTCACATAGATAATTTAGGCAACAAAAGTTGTTGTTTCTTATCCCCTTGTGTAAAGATTACATGAATTCCATGAGTCCATGGAATGGGGTGTAGGGGTGCAGCTTTCGTTGATCATGGCATCATGATCCAGGCATACTTTGGTGAAAGTCTGACTTTGCCTGTATTTTGAGGCCGTTCCTAACATGGAAGCAGACACCTTTGCTGCCAACTCTAACATGAGTACAGACACAGCTCCTCCGTATCCCTGGAGAGGAACCCTGCACAGCTGAGATGTGATATGGGGACATAAGTACAAGGCAACAAAAGTACTGAATGTATATATATTTATTTGGGGTTTTTCAAGAAAATTTTATCATTTATTTATTTAGATTTGGTGTCTTATTATTTTGTGTTTCTGATCTATAATCCAAATTGTATTTTATCATGTAAAGAAAGTATGTAAACAATACACACTCTGTATGTAGAGTATGGAGCCATTAAAGGCTCTTTATTATTTTTTAAAATAATTAATGGATTTATATAATTAGTGAACTGAATATGAAAAATAAAATTAGGGAGGTTTGGCTCATTAGTGGTTTCCTTCTCAGTGATTTTTCCAATTTAATCCACCAGATCTAACTATTGTAGGTTGATTCTACTTATGTAGTCTGCAGTTGAAGGTTTACTCTTGGTGTTGGTAGCTACAAGAAAATAAGACTTAATCCAAATAAATTAATAGTATGTGACGTTTTGGTAACAGCATTGTTACCATCATCATCATTTCATTCTTTTGTCTGATGATGGTAACAACGCTGTTACCGAAATGTCCCACACTATTAATTTATTTGCATTAGGTCTTATTTTCTTGTAGCTATAATCTATAATCTAAATTGTGCTTTATCATTCTTGTTGTGAGATGGTGTCTAATAAAACTATGAAAAGATGAAAAATTTCACATTTTCACCAGTTTGCTGTCCCAGAGCGGGGTATGATCAGCAACCTGGTGGTCCACCATCTTTCGCGGCACTCCCCCTACCTCGGGACCAGGATCCAGAGGTTCCCTGTGCCAGACAAGTATGTGCCGTGGGAGGTGATGTGGATGGACTACGACCCAGTGGCCTTCACACGACCCCGGCCCGAGTTCCCCCTCAGCCTGCAGCCCTACGTGGACGAGGACATCCTGCTGCTGAGGGAACAACAGACCGTCAGCTCCACGGCCAAACTGCCCCTGCTCCACTGGAACTGTATCTCCACCAACCCAGCCGGGATCTCCATCGACCGCACCTCCTGGGTAATGGGGGAGGACAACACTCCCGTCATCTTCAAGTTGGACAGCGAGGGAGTGCCTAGGTGGGTGATACCTTCCAACTCTAGGTTCACAGCCGTACATAGGATTTTACAATTAGTTATCTCACTGGTTGGTGGATGAAGCTGTCGATTTTTGACACCCACACCTCAGGATTGAAACCTGCACTAGATATTCTGAAGAAAAATTGCTTCCCTGGCTGATTTTTACACATGTACAACCCTCGCCAGTGAATGCATTAAACCAATGGATCCCTGGTACATTGTAAGTCAAACTTATTTCTACACATTTTGACATGTGGGGTATAATATATACTTATGGTGAAAGATAGTTGCTAACTACTTGCCATGATTATCATGGCCATGTGCACTTGGAAGATAAGTAAAGAACATGTTTTCACTTGTAGAAAGCAGTTTTACAAGGTATCCCATTTGGTTACTTGCACTCACTGGTAGGGTTGGACTAGTGCAAGAATTGTGGACCATTGAAGCAGGCAAAAAGTTCTCAATGTGGGATTCAATCTCAGGTCATGGTAGTCCGACAGCATGCACCAAATGTCTACATTGTTTAAAACAGAGTTGAAGGGAGCTCTGTCCCACTGTAATCTTGTTTTTGTTGCAGGAACATCATGGGCCGTACAGGGTTGAGAGGCAGAGGCTCCCTGCCACGCTGGGGCCCCAACCACTACATCTTTGTGGCCATCACCAGGTGGCATCGCTCCAAGCTGGCCTCAGTGGTGGGCAGTAAAGGCCTGGAGTTTGTGGTGATGAGAGGGGAGCGTAGAGATCAGCTTTCCCTGCCTGGGGTGAGTCTCTTCTATAGCACTCACAGCAAATGTGGACTACTGCATATAACGTAAAGTTCTTCTTCTTTCTTATCTCCACCATCATGACTGGGTGAAGTAGAATGCATCTGCCTTTGTCATTAAGACTGGGAGCACTACTTAGTGCCAGACCGACTTAGCTCCAAAAGAAATGGCCACCTCTGACATGAGGAACAGACGCCTGTGCAGCCACTCCTAACATGGAGTACAAATGCTGCTTATCCTGTATCCCTGGATTAGGAGACCTTACAGGGTACTATCAGCCAGGCCAGCTGAACCCAGGTTTTTTAGTGATCTTGTTACTGCTCCTCCTCCTTTTTCATCCAGGCTTGGGACCGGCAAAGGCGGGCAACGTAAAGTTGTGGGAGGATGGTATTCATCTACTACAAGTGACACCTCTCCCTTTAAAATTACATTTAAATAATGCATTTGGCTTATCCCTCCAGTACAAAACGTAATGGACACTTGTCAACACTTTATTCGAATGATGGTAGGTAAATATAAAAATACATTCATTTTCAATGTAGTCTCTGACCATAAAAATGCACTTGGCCCAGCTTTTAGATTGCTATCCTGGAAGAAGGTTTTTGCTTGGTCTTGAGACCACTTTTGCCCTGCATTCTGAACACTTGTATTTGAGGAAAACCAACGACTTCTCAAGTCTCCCTTGAAAAGGTCGAAGCATGTCTAAAGTCTGAAGGAGTGAGGTCTGAGCTGTATGGAAGATCGTCCAGTACCAGAAATCCCAACTTGGCGTTGAAGATATGACGAGCCGAGTTCAGAAGGGTGAGGTCATGCGACTACAGATCGAGAGTAGACCTCTACGTTTGCTATAAATGTCTGGCTTCAACATATTGGCTGACATATCATTGTACATCACAATGCCCACCGGTACTGCCGCTGAGTCAGATCTCTCGTCTGGAAGGTATTTACCATCATCAGGCGGCCCCTGACCTGCAGGGCTGGGTCTTCAGGCGAGGCCAGGATGACGACATCTTGGAAGACGCCAGGATGGCATTATCTCAACATTGAACTGAGAGCGGTTCAAATTGATCCTGTCCTTGTCTAGAGGAGGACTCCCTCAAGATGGAGGAACCTCCCTTCCTGAGAGCTGTTTTTTCAAATATATTTTATCACCAAATTATAAGTAATCACATTTATCTTTGTTTAATTTAACTTTGATTTTTGTAACAATTGACCAAGTGTACAATAAAATATATTGAATTGTCATTGTCCAAGTAGTCAAGCACTATAGGATTGCTTTTGTCTCAGAAAAGTCTTAGTCTTTTCCGACGAAGGAAACTTTTTTTCTTCTCTGGGGGATTCCGGGTATCTCCATTCCATACTCTGGCGTTAAGATTCGGGCTCATATTGATCCACCCAATTTTCATCGCCGGCCACTATTTCACTCAGAAATGCATTACCTTCCATGTGTTGAAGCGGCAGAGTGAGCTCTAACAGCTGCTAAAACGTTTGTGTTCTTTGGTAAGATTCAATTGAGTTCGCCTTGGATGACTCGATGGGCTGAACTTTGACATCCAATTTTTTAAAAATTTACTTTCTATTTTTTATAAGAGCAAAAATAAAGTCTTAAAAATTAGCAAAGTAAAAACCTGTTGTTGTTGTTTCTTATCCCCTTGTGTAAAGATTACACGAATTCCATGAGTTCATGATCTCACGAAATGGGTTATAGGGGTGCAGCTTTTGTTGATCATGGCACCATGATCCAGACACACTTTGGTGAAAGTCTGACCTTGCCTGTAATTTGAGGCTGTTCCTAACATGGAAGCCTTTGCTGCCGACTCTAACATGAGTACAGACGCAGCTCCTCCGTATTCCTGGAGTACCGGGTCAGTTGAACTCAGGATTTTTAAAGAGGGAGTGTCCCTCCTGGTTACAGCATCAAGTCTACCAGAACAAGACTTGATAGGATCGTGTAGAGGGTTTATTGTACCTCCCAACAATGTCCACTGCACCACAGGCCAGGTAAAGTAAAAACCTAATAACACTGTGTCAACTGACAAATAAGAGTTTATTAGGGATTAGACAAAATACCTGCATAGTCACTGCGGCATCAGGGAAACGAGCAAGTTGATATAGAAAAATCAGCAGCCTGCCCCAATTTACCTTTGCACTTTGCCACCCTCTCTAGAAAGTTCCCCCATACCCATAGTAAAGATTTTGCCATACAGCTATGGACCAGTCTATGTACAACAGATCACTCCACAGGATACCTTAGAAGAGTGGCAACATCTCCCAGACTTATAATTTCCATACTTCAAAACTCGTTACTCTGCAACACCACTTCCACAATATTGACAGGATACGGCTTTGTACAAACGGTTGTTGCAAAAATGTCCAAAAGCGACTTCACCTGCTCGCATTGTCAAGAAGAAAACCAAACTGTCCATCATATTCTTTCAAGATGCCCCTATTATCACCTGCAGATTCAAGACTGCAAACCTCCACGTTGCCCACATATTGAATGCAAAGACATTAAGGACCCTTCCTAAAACAAATCGGCCTGACAACCTCTGATGAGCTGGATGTCAACAACGAGATAATAAGTCTGGAGACTAATCCAGATAGTGTTGGCGGCTTGTGTACGCTGCAGGAGTCCGTAGAGTTAAAATTAAAATACTTGTACAATATATCTACTCGATGACAACTTTAGCATCAGGTCTTAACTATAAATGATTTGACGTTAAAAAGTAACTGAAGAATCTATCAAGAAACAAACATATTTGGGAAACCCCAGGCATCAATAACAACAGAAACAATATGACATGGTGAAATAGAATTAGACCATCTCAAAATAGTCGTGAATCTTTGAGAAACAGACATGGTACAGTCTCTTGAACACAAGTCTTAATGCCCCATTACCAAAATGACAATTTACAGATGAATCTCCTCGATTCTTGATATCCTCAAAGTATTCAACCACATATTTATAAACATAATTAACCCACACACCATTCAGCTCCTTCACAAATAACAGATTTCCCCAGTATCACTACTACAGAACTTCTCACCCAATACATCAAATGATTAATAGAAAGGTTTTCAACAAACATGTCTGTAAAAAGTCAAAATCTGTCAAAAGTTTAAATTCATTCTAACTTCTAAAGAGATAAATGTGTGTAGATAAATGAAATGTATTGTAGTATCTGAATATTTCAAATGGTATTTAAAATTTTCAATAAAACTAAAAGAAACACACAACAATAATAAAAAAACAATTAGAATTAAGAGATAGAAAGAAATAAAAACCAACAATGGATATTGAACAACAATTGAAGCTCTCAAATCATTAACCAACTAGCAATCTTTGGCAGCAAACGTTACGAACGTAATCAAAGCCACCAATCAAGTGAGCGAACAAAGCGACTACCAGAAATGGGGTGTTTCCAGAAACTGTGTTTCTGGAGGAGGAAGGTCCAGCGTCGGCGGACTTGGGCCGACGTCTGGGACCAGGTGATGGCCATGCGGGCCGCCGAGCGTCGCTGGGAGCGACACGTCGCCCGCCTCGTGCGGGAGGAGCGCTAAGAGAGCGTCTCCTAGAACTGGGCAGGAAGAACGCAAACCCTCCGCCAGCCTCTTCTTCCTTGCCATAGCTACTGAAGAAGATTGTGACTTCCGTCTCTTCCAGGCCTGGTCCCCTCACCAGCCAGTCTCATCTCCTCCGCCAATGCCTTTAAGAAGAGCGCAAACTCTCCGCCAAGCTTCTTCTCTCCCCTGCCATGGTCTTAAAGAAGAGTGCAAACCCTCCGCCATGCCTCTTCTCCCCTGCCATGTCCTTTAAGAAGAGTGCAAACCCTCCGCCATGCCTCTTCCCCCCTGCCATGACCTTTAAGAAGAGTGCAAACCCTCCGCCATGTCTCTTCTCTCCCCTGCCATGGTCTTAAAGAAGAGTGCAAACCCTCCGCCATGCCTCTTCTCCCCTGCCATGGTCTTAAAGAAGAGCGCAAACTCTCCGCCATGCCTCTTCTCCCCTGCCATGGTCTTAAAGAAGAGCGCAAACTCTCCGCCATGCCTCTTCTCCCCTGCCATGGTCTTAAAGAAGAGCGCAAACTCTCCGCCATGCCTCTTCTCCCCTGCCATGGTCTTAAAGAAGAGCGCAAACTCTCCGCCATACTACTTCCCGGGAACGAGAAAATATGAAGAAATAGATCAATATCATTTTAATGTTAAAAATAAACAATTTTTTAAATATATTTTAACCTCTTCTTAAAATTTAATTTTAACATTTTTATTTATACAAGTATATATACAGTAAAACCCCGCTAATACGAATCCTGGATATAGCGAACCTTCCCTTATAACGAACCCACGGCGATTCCCAATTCCATTCCATTGAAAATACCATCGTTATAACGAAATTTACGATTTTTAAAATAACGAACTACCCCTATAACGAACCTATTTTCGGTCCCAAAATGATAAAATCTATTAACAATACTATGCTTATAACGAACTTAAAATTGTGATTTAAAAAATTTTTAGAACAACAAAACTTTTAGCATGTTTCAGCTTACGGTCGCGATTTCAAAACAAAAAATTAGCGGCATTGTTTGTTTTCATTTCCATTCTATTTTTGCTGTATGTTGTATAAATTTGTACACATTATACTTTTATTTAATAGAATATCTTTGCATTCGACAATTTTGAAATAGAAGAATATATACAAATGGCTTCCAAAATAAAGAAAAGAAACAAAGAGTGGCGTTCTAAAAAAAAACAGTGGCAGCATGCCCTTCTAGAAGCGTTCTATATCAAGTTTAGCCTAAGCTAAAACATAATTCAAATAATTTTAAAGCCAGAAATGGTTTGAATAACAGGTTAAAAACAAAATTTAATATACACTTCAGAAGAATATGTGGAAACTGGGATTGGAAGAAGAAGAAGAAAAAAAAAAGAGTTCCCCCGTTTCTCATGAGCCACAAACAAATCGACTTATAAATTCTCAAAAACTACCACTACAGTTCTATTTTTAGAATGGAATTCTTGTTAGGTATATGACTCATTCAGGGTTCGCGGATATTCCCCCTGGCCGGCCGTTTTACCACCGATTTTCTGTTTGCAAATTGGCGTTTTTTATTCGCAATTTTACCGATCGCGCTATCGTATCAACATGTTTCGCGTCCGATTTTTCTGAATGGATACTTTTGATTCATCTTCAATTGATTCAGAATACACGGAGCTTTATTCCTTTGATGGAAATAACGATATATTTTAAGACAATTCTGATTTTCAAATTTCACGTTTCACTTTCAAACAACAAGGTATTAGAGGCATTTTTTCAAATAAATATAGTATTATATTATTTGAAAAATATGTTCTAAAATACTCTTATACCTTTTAAATATATAATTAATAATGTTTTGCCTAGGGGATTTGGCTTATTTTTTGAAAAATACATAGGTTTATATATAAACATGTATGCTAATGATAAGAAGAACCTATTAACAAAAATGACTTCTTTTGATATTCAGCATTACTGTAAAGAAATAGGTCAATTTAGGGAATTAAAACAAAGTGGCCATTATTAAGTGGCTGCCTTTTCCTGTTTGTATGGCTGTTTTTTAATTATACGGTCTAAAAATTTAGAAAAGTTAAAAAAAAAAAAAATAGCCAAACCGTGGCTATAGTGAACCAAAAGCTCTGTCCCATTAGGGTTCACTATAGAGGGGTTTTACTGTAGTTATACTCTATTTTACAACAACCAATAATAATTATAATTAACTATGTTTTTTTTATTTAAATATTCTAATTTTTATATAATGGTAAAAATCACTTTTAAAATCAAATGTTCCAATTATAAATGTAAACATTTTTTTAAATAGAAAGTAATATAAAATATATATAGTCTTTGATGGTCTTTCTATTTAAGGAATTTCACAGTTAAGACCAATATTTTCAAGGACCCC
Organism: Cordylochernes scorpioides; assembly: GCA_030710605.1. NCBI lineage: Eukaryota > Metazoa > Arthropoda > Arachnida > Pseudoscorpiones > Chernetidae > Cordylochernes > Cordylochernes scorpioides. Next base: position 45,646,542 of record CP092868.1, read on the forward strand.
AGTCCCAAATTTCAGTATGATAACTATTGGTGAAAACGACATTACCTTTAAAACCAAATTGGATTAAGAAACATTATTTTTAAGTGTAAGATTTTCAATTTTATTTTGAAAATTAATTACATTTTTCAACAAAATGTGTTTTCAAATTGAAATATTTTTGTTTTGACCTATATTTAAACTAAAATATATTGAATTATATTATACTAGACAGGTGACCCGGGCTTCGCCCCGGGATTGACCCGTGTGCATATCTACCCGAGTGATATATATTTAGATAAGATTTTTTTTAAATAATTGTTTGTTATTAGCATTATCTATTTGTTTGCATCAGCATAATTTAATCTAATCTTTGATAGAGGGCGCTGTTCGTGAGCTAAGTAGAATAATTTGAATATATAGTTTTAATAATTGATTTATATATTTTTTAAATAGCCTATCGTCTTCCCCGTATTTTTTTTTTTACCTATGTATGGAAATTTTGGTTTGAATTAGTGAACTACTGCGAATTTGTATACCTGACATACAAACATTGATTTTTATCTATATATATAAAAATGGATGTTTGTTGGTCCGTTGGTCCGTCCGTCCGTCCGTCCGTTCGTGATAATCTTCTACATCGCTCAACCAATCGTGATGAAACTTTGGGAAGATGTTTAGTATACTACCGGGATGGTTTCTGGCCAATTACTCTTTAGAAATAACCTTTCGTTGCATTTTTATTTACGAAAAACGTAAATTCACTCGCAATCAGCGCCCCCTCGCGGTAGACGTTTGGCCTGAAATAGCCTCGCATGAGCTTATTTGTAACGTCAAGTTTAGCCTATAGGTTAGGTACACAGCTTCGTACCCCCGCAACCTAGGTTCGAGGCTCAGCGTGGGTTTTTTTTTTCATTTCTTTTATATTATTGCAGCAAATTATTAAAAATATTATTTTATTTAAAATGTAGGCTTTTTAAAATAAAAATTAACATAAACAATTTTTTAATAATATTTGTAACAAACCTAGGTTCGAGGCTCAGCGTGGGTGTCTTTTTTTTTATTTTCATTTATTTTATAATATTGTAGCAAGGTCTGTTTTTACAGCATTATTATATTTTGATTGGTTTATTTTAAATATGTTTGTTATGAAGGCTCTATGTAATACTATTTAGAGCACATTTTACATTTTTGAACACCTAAGCACCCCTCTTTTTAATATTGTAGCAAAGTATTGAAAGTATTATTTTATTTTAGATGTTTGCCATGAAACTTTGGGAAGTTGTTTAGTATACTATCAGGACGATATCTGGCGAATTATTTTAGAATAATATTTATAACAATAATTATAGCGAAATTAAGACATAGTGCTTATATTCTGTGTTTGTGCATATATAAATATTTTACATAAAATGTGAGAACGTTCTATTAGAATATCTCGAACACAAAAAACAATACAAATAAACGAGTTCACTGACATTTATTAATGCAGTGAATATAATCAATGATTACAATGAAGGGCTTAATTATCTATATATATAAAAATCACTTTCAAATTTTAACGTAACGTTTCATTTTCAATCCCGTAGGGCTTTAGATCGGCTAAAACATTTTATCTCTATAAGTGGATATTAACTTTACTGTACTGAATAGTTTAGTATAATGTTAATTTAACATATTACAATTTAGCCACAACAACGCGTGGCCGGGTTCGCTAGTATATATATATAGATAGAAGATAATAATCTACAGTATTGTATATGATAATTTTATATCTACCTGCTCATTCACGATGACAGTGCAATTATTTCGGAACTTTTTCTAATGGGCAAATTTAAATAAATAAATGCAAAAATTTGGCCCGTCATTTGAAAAAAAATAAAATCGAATCGTAAATGCAAAATTTGAACAACGTACCAACTATCCCTGTCCAAGAAGGGGGCAGAAAACAAATCCAATATTAGCAGGAGAAATGGATTGAATTTAATTGAGGGGCTAGAGCGCAGGAGAAACAGCTTGGAGTGGCATGCTCACGTAATCTGAAAAATCTTTGATTTACGACAGGTTTGTAAATCCTCAAGGCAATATTTACTCAATTATAGATAAACAACGGTGGGTCAAAGATTAACTTTTTGTCAAACATTCTTTTTAAATAAGTTAGGCGGACAATAAGTACATTAATCTTCAACGTAATCTCTGACCATAACAGATTGCAACTTGGAAGAAGGTTTTTAATTGGGCTGGGACCACTTTTGTCCCGCATTCTGAATGTTTGTATTGAGGAAAACCGACGACATCTCAAGTCTTCCTTGAACGTTCCAAATAAGTCTAAAGTCAGAATAAGTGAGGTCTGGACTGTATGGAGGGTGGTCCAGTACCAGAAATCCCAACTTGGTGTTGACAATGTGACAAACCGAGCACGCACACGGGCGAGGTCATGCTACTACAGGTCGACAGTAGACCTCTAAGTATGTTACAAATGTCAGGCTTCAGCTTGTTTAGTGAACATGTGACTGTATACTGTACTGTTGATAGTGTTTCCCTTCTCCAAGTAAGCTAAAAGTATAAAGCTAGTTTAATTTCAGAAAGAGGTTAACATAATTTCCATTGCAGTAAGGGCAGTAGAAATTGTTTTATTTCAAAAAGAATATTAGGCGTCTAAAATAGTTTCGTAATTTGATAACCTTTTTAGTTTATATAAAAGGGCGTACCTGGATCTGTAAAGAAAAAAAAATTCTCAAAATATTTCGAGAAATTGCTCCTACTTTATCAATTTATTGCACAATGCAATAAATTGTTAAAGAGGGAGCAATCTCTCGAAATATTTTGAGAATTTTTTTTTCTTTACAGATCCAGGTACGCCCTTTTATATAAACTTAATTGATGGATCGTCTTTTGACTTAAATAACCTTTTAAATTTTTTTTTCTCCTTAGGGGATTCCAAGTGGCTCGTAGTGATCCACCTGAATTTCATCGCCGGTCAATATACTTCTTAGAAATGCGTCTCCTTCCGTTATGTTGAGGTTGTTCGAGTAAGCTTTGACAGTTGTTCAGTGGTAAGCATTCTCAATACCCATCGTGAACAGACTTTATTGAATCCGAGCTCGCCATGTGAATGACTTCATAGGCTGAACCAATAGCATTTAATTGATTAACCCTGGTTCTTGGAGCGTACAGAAGTCCCTACTACTTGGGGCTGAACACCATGACATTAAAATCAAGAAAAAAAAAATTGGAAAAAAAATTATGCCCTCACGAAAATAAAATAATTAAAAATTAGTAGAGTAGAAAAACGAATAACACTGTGTCAACTGGCAAATAAGATTTTTTTAGGAATTAGGCCAATTACTTGGATAATCTACACCAAGAATTCGTCAACTATGACATCAGATCTTACAATAAATGATTTCACTTTGAATGACTGAAAGATCTATCAAGAAAAACAAGAACTGGGATACCTCAGGCATCAGCAATATGACCTGGTGAAATAGAATCAAAATTCGACCTCGGAATATTTAATGAATCTCTTAGAAACAGACATGGTTCAGTGATTCTGGAAGACAACTCTTATAGCTCCAATACCAAAGAAAGGTAACCTAACCAAAATGGCAAATCTCCTTGATACCTAATCTCCACTAAGTATTCCACTGCTCAATTATCTTAAGAATTGACCAGAACATTATTCAGCTCCTCGGGTTTACGCTCCAGGAGCCCGGGTTACCTCTATTTTCTCTCAGCTCCTCCAGAAACAGCAGTTTCCCCGGCATGGCTACTTCAGAATTTCTCACCCAATACATCACACTATTATGGTTTTTTAACAAACATAACTGTCCGTAAAAAGTCAAAATCATTCAAGATTATATATTTAGTCAAGCTTCTAAAGAGATAAATGTGTTTATGTTTTGATGATCAATGAAATGTATAGTAGTATCTCTGAATATTTAAAATTTTCAAGAAAACAATAATAAACACAACAATCTATAAAAACAAAAACAATTAGAATTACGATAGAAAGAAATAAAAACCAACAATGGATATTGAACAACAATTGAAGCTCTCAAATTATTAATCAACTAGCAATCTTTGGCAGCAGACGTTACGAACGTAATCAAAGCGACCAATCAAGTGAACGAACAAAGCAACTACCAGAAATGGGGTGTTTCCAGAAACTGTGTTTCTGGAGGAGGAAGGTCCAGCGTCGGCGGACTTGGGCCGACGTCTGGGACCAGGTGATGGCCATGCGGGCCGCCGAGCGTCGCTGGGAGCGACACGTCGCCCGCCTCGTGCGGGAGGAGTGCTAAGAGAGCGTCTCCTTGAACTGGGCAGGAAGAACGCAAACCCTCCGCCAGCATCTTCTTCCTTGCCATGTCTACTCAGGAAGATTGTGACTTCCGTCTTCCAGGCCTGGTCTGCTCATCAGCCAGCCTAATCTCCCCTGCCATGACCTTTAAGAAGAGCGCAAACGCTCCGCCATGCGTCTTCTCCCCTGCCATGCCCTTTAAGAAGAGTGCAAACGCTCCGCCATGCCTCTTCTCCCCTTCCATGCCCTTTAAGAAGAGTGCAAACCCTCCGCCATGCCTCTTCGCACCTGCCATGTCCATATAGAAGGGTGCCAATCCTCCGCCATGCCTCTTCTCCCTTGCCATGACCTTT